>WNYA01000319.1:0-23450 GCA_019512145.1 Engystomops pustulosus | reverse complement strand
CATAGGAGGCAGTATTATAGTAGTTATATTCTTGTACATAGGGGGCAGTATTATAGTAGTTATATTCCTGTACATGGGGGGCAGTAGAATAGCAGTTATATTCCTGTACATAGGGGGCAGTATTATAGTAGTATAGTACTTAATATCTTAGTCCTAGAAAACTCCTTTAAGAAGATATTATTATAGTAATAAACACTTTTGCTCATATTCTGCTAGTCCTGACATTGCCGTAGATAATTCTATGTTGCTGTGGATTTGGTGAACAGTTGGGAAGGTGGGGGGGGGGGGGATTATGGACTCATTTGGGTAATAAGAACTTGTAACAACCCGTTACTAGCATGGTGTACCTAATAAAGTGGCCAGTGAGTGTTATATATATATATATATACACAGTATATACAGCAGTATAGGGGGTATAACATCTTGTGCTCCTTTCCTTTCTTCTTCCGTTACTGATAGTGAATGCCTATTATATTCTCTTATGGACAGTAGAATGCGGTTTCATCTCTGATTAGTCGCGGTCAAAGGGAAAATGTGTTTAACACGTGTTATGCCAACTCCATGAGAGCCCCGGAGAGCGCGGACAACAGGATTAACATTCCTTCATGTGTCGTTATTGAAACATTGATAATCAGTCTGGTGACGTTAGTTGGATCCAAACATTGTGCGCCATTGTGTGATTAGAACCCTGCACCTCCATTGTGATGGGCGTATCCAGAGGCTCTGCCGGACAGCAGGAAATTCTAGAATCACATATTTTGATCTGGGTCTTAGATGTTCTAAGTAGGTTATATAGCCATACATGGAATTTTTTGGTGCTTATAGAGGTCACCCAGTCCATGGTTCTTGTATGTTTTTATAGGAGATTTTATTTGGGTTATTTTTATGCTATTTGGTGTCTGTAATTGTTTATAATAAACATTGATCTTTAATACATTGGGATTCTGTGTTAATTATTGATTGTACATTTTTCTAGGGGTTAGGATTTATAGGTCGTGTGTTTGGTTTAGTCATAGCCCTTTGATTAATTTTTTGATATAATAAGATACAGGTGGTCCCCTACTTAAGAACACCCAACTTACATACGACCCATAGTTACAAACGGACCTCTGGATATTAGTAATTTATTGTACTTTAGTCCTAGGCTACAACGATCAGCTGTAACAGTTATCATAGGTGTTTGTAATGAAGCTTTAGTGTTATTCCTGATTCTTATGACAACCCAACATTTTTAAAATCCAATAGTCATGCAGACCCACAAAAATATCACAGGAGCTACAATGATAAAGTATACAGTTCTGACTTACATACAAATTCAACTTAAGAACAAACCTGCAGAACCTATCTTGTACATAACCCGGGAACTGCCTGTACTTGATTGGATTTTTTGGTTTATAATTCTAGAATTGTGCTAAAACCTTTGCCTGAACACCTAGTGTGTAGTTGCAGGGTAGAAATGCCTCACTCCGGCCCACTCCACCACCCTGCGTGGCCACCCTAACACCCACATGGCGTGTAGGTGTCACCATTGGATCATTGGTAAGAAAGTGGGATATTGTGGCCGATATTTAGGGTTTTCTTTTTTTATACACTTCTCCCTCTAGTCATAGGGTTTGTCCGACAAAAGACACTTATCCTTTGGAAGGTGGATGTATGTCAGATTGTTTAGGATCCAATACCTGGGTCCCTACTGATTGGAAGAATGCGAGAATGTAAGTCCTTTATGAGTCCAGCCTGTCAATAAGGACAATGGTGGTCCCATGATCAGACCCCCCTCCCAGTGATAGGATATGTATCCCCTATCCTAGTTAGAGGTGGTGTGTCTTTCATGGGGGCTTCCCTTTAAGATGACCATGAAACCTTGTATGCCCATTCATATTTAGTATATTAAAGATGTATGTGTATAAGTCTACCTTCCCGATTCTTCTTACCTTCAACATTTTCCACCAGTAGGAGAATCTCGACACCCTAAACTAATTTTTGGTCCACTGGTCCTACATCACTCGGTTGATTTGGCTGGTGTTTACCTAATTTCTATGTTGTAATTTGGATCATCATAGATTTCAAAGAAGTTATTCAGAAGAAATTATGGAAGTCGTCAACCAGTGCCGAAGTGTTCTTGGCCCCCGGAATTGTTGTGTGCTCCAAATGATAGACCGCCGCCGATCTTATTATCTGACCTTTCTCAGAGTAGATACAATAACCTCTCCGCTCTTGGCACAGATGTAAGTAGTAGTCAGTGAAGACTTTCCAGAGGCATCTCTTATTAATGGAAATCAGATTTGGTTTTGCGTCTCTCCTCCGTGATTTTATAAGGAGGAAATTACCGCTGACACTCAAGGTATCAGTTCTTTAAATCATTGAGTATAGTAACAGCAAGACATAAAGTGTATGTCAA
Organism: Engystomops pustulosus; assembly: GCA_019512145.1. Lineage (NCBI taxonomy): Eukaryota > Metazoa > Chordata > Amphibia > Anura > Leptodactylidae > Engystomops > Engystomops pustulosus. The sequence goes on along the minus strand of WNYA01000319.1, from coordinate 21,052 downwards.
AAGTACTTAAGGAAGTCTCAGGAGATGTCATTTGGCAGAATATTCTCTGAAAGGTTAAAAAATCAAAGTTAAGGAGGAAAATGAATGGGGGGGGGTAATCCTGGACAAGCTCGGAAAGTGCCGGAGCCAAGTAATGCGGATTCACGTGCCAAATGTGAGAGATTTTGCAATGTTACGTGATTTTATTTCTGTCTATTGTCACACGAACGGGAAGATTTATTCAGATGCTTGAATATGTTTCTCACCGTGTCCAGTCCAATGAGGATCATTTCTCCAGTTTTTCTATATTTTTGATGTTTGATTTGGGTTGAAGTAGATAATTGCTGGACAGATGCCCTCCAAAGGTCGTTCAGAGGCGGCTTCCTGCAGCCAAGAAGAGGAAATTTGATCTATCCGTGGATATTATTCAGATTTCTTTTTTGATTTACATGGATAATGAAGAGACATTTTGGTAAATTGAGAAAACGGATCTGTAGTGTTATGTGTGCACCTGCCATAGGGTGGCCAAGGGGGGCATATGTATGTCCTAAAGATCATGGTAACCAGATGTTAATGTATACTTTATTCTTGTACATGTGTTGGATGCATATGAGTGATGTGACAAATTTTTGGTGTTGACGGATCCCTAAATTAAGTCTTTTCTGAGTTCTACTCCTTTGCTCTGAGTAAAAGCTGTTGTAGGTTTTGAAAATTAATAGAAGCTTTTAGAAGTCACTAAGAGCATTTACAAACATACAAACAAATAATACTAATATTTACCTCCTGTTCCCCTGCGGTGCCACCTGTCCCTACCGGGCTCTGTTTGCTTACAAAGGATAGCGCTCCTGACCTCCACTGCTCATTTGCTACACATTGAAATGGATGCTGTGGTAGGCGCGCTGCAATTGTTGGGTGGTGATGCGGGTGAACAGGAGCGCCGTAGGAGCCAGTCACTGCATTGGCTACACATCTCCTTCCAAATACAGATTAAATTAATCACCCTCCTCCACAAAGCTCTGCACAGTGCTGCACCTCCCTACCTCTCCTCTCAGTCTATCATCCAACCTGTGCTCTTCAATCCACCGGTAATTTTTTTGTTTCCAAAGGCCCCCCGAAACCTTACATAAAAGTTTTAAAAAGCCCAGACAACCCCTTTTAATGACTACCCTCAATTCATCATGGTCATATTAGTAGAGCCCCAGTTTTTTTGTTGTGGCTAATCTGTGTCACTACAGCCAATTGCCCATTCAAATGCAGTAACCTGGTATGACCACTCCGCAGAGGATGGCGCTGTCGGCTTTCTGTTCATTTGCTTCTTCATCAGAATCTATTACTATAAGAACTGGGAATCTGTGGAATAGCCTGCCTCAGGCGCTGTCACGGCAGGGACAGCAGAGAGCTTCAAGAAGGGGCTAGATGCATAGTTTACCATATAAACTATAATACTATGACATAAAAACAGGGGTGAGGGTGCTGGGTGTTTGACCCCGACCAATCCAATAATAATTACCTTATATACTCGAGTATAAGCCTAGTTTTTCAACACAAAATTTGTGCTAAAAAAACCCTAACTCGGCTTATACTCGAGTCAACTAAAAAAATAAAGTCAGAACTCACCTTTCTGACATCACCTGTAGGTCCTCTTCTGTCTGAGACAGTCTGAGACAGAAGAGGACCTATGGGGGACGTCGGAAAGATGAGTACAGTGTTATTTTTTTTCCTACTACAGGGGCTGGGCAGGCTGTATACTACAGGGGCTGGGCAGGCTGTATGCTACAGGGGCTGGCAGGCTGTATGCTACAGGGGCTGGGCAGGCTGTATGCTACAGGGGCTGGGCAGGCTGTATGCTACGGGGGCTGGGCAGGCTGTATGCTACGGGGGCTGGGCAGGCTGTATGCTACAGGGGTTGGGCAGGCTGTATGCTACAGGGGCTGGGCAGGCTGTATGCTACAGGGGCTGGCAGACTATATACTGGGAGGCCGTAACCAATGCATTTCCCACCCTCGGCTTATACTCGAGTCAATAGGTTTTCCCCCTTTTTTGTGTTGAAATTAGGAGTTTCGGCTTATACTCGGGTCGGCTTTTACTCGAGTATATACGGTAATCAATATTTTGATTCCATAAACTTGTTTGATAAAAAGTTTTGGTGGAAGACGCATTCATTATTCTGAAACAGTCAACAAGCCTGTCTGATATTTCTCCTAATAGCTTAGCTGCACTCTTAAAATATAGTATTGTAGTCATCATCAAGTGCTCTGAACGAGCAGTGGATGCTGGGAGACTTACACGTGTACGTTTAGCAGAATTCTAAATTCCGCTCTGAAGTATAACACAAACGTAAACAGTAATGCAAAAGTATTCACTTATCTTTATATATAACAAGCCGGAGTACACGCTCAGCCCAGACTATAATCTCGCCTGTGACATTGTTACTACCCTTTAATTGTGTCTCCATATTCACAGCCATCATATAAGGGAGATATTACATTTCAGAAATCATACAAGCGCTGAGAGGTGTTTGTTATTTGTTACATCACAAAGAAACCCTTTGGGACAGATCTCCGAGCGCCGGAGGATTCTTTAATATTTCCTCTTGCAAAACAATCTCTGCCTTGCAGGACTCGTACAGGGAACATGATCCGCCAACCGAGGGACAATTACATTTTAATTGTGTTTGGAGTCTGCAGCTTAGCGGCTCACGGGCTGCGGCCGGTATTACGTGTGAGGGCCGGGCCCGGGATATCACATTAAATGTCATTCTTTATCTAGAGAGATTTGGATGGTCTGGGATCAGGACTCAAAACTACGTTATGCAGTTTTCAGGAATCCTTCTGTAAGCTGGTGTCTGCCCATGCTCAGATTCACAGAAAAATCACCACATTCCTGTGTTTGACAGAAAATAAAGGAATGTTTTTTTTGCAAACTCTATTCTTAACGCAGCAGCCAGGCTCGTCTTTCAGACCAAACTACATGGATTCCTCCAGTCTGAGCCAGGCACTGGCTACACGTCTCCTTCCAAATACAGTTTAAATTAATCACCCTCATCCACAAAGCTCTGCACAGTGCTGCACTTCCCTACCTCTCCTCTCTCATCTCAGTCTATCGTCCAACCTGTGCTCTTCGATCCACTAGTAATAATAAATCAATTTCTTCCTTAATTTGATCCTTCCTCTCACATCTCCAGGACTTCTCCAGAGCTGCACCTATTCTCTGGAATGTCCTTTCCCGGACTATCAGACTAATACCCAATCTCCAAAGCTTCAAATGTGCTCTTAAAACCCATTTAGTTAGTCTCCATGCAATTTTAATTTTCTTTATTAACCAATTGTGCGCTCTCCTCCCGTCTGTTATCTGGAAAATGCCAGGGACCAAACTCCAGGCTTCTCTACATTCCCATTGATTTTGGGCTTTGTATATAAAATGGAGGCTGATAGCTGGTCCAAGCAGCAGCATTTTTATTTATTAAATTATTTATGTTCCAAAATCATCCTTATAGACTGTAAGCTCTTGTGTCACCCCCTCATCCTCATAGACCGTAAGCTCTTGTGTCACCCCCGCATACTCATAGACTGTAAGCTCTTGTGTCACCCCCTCATCCTCATAGACTGTAAGCTCTTGTGTCACCCCCCTCATCCTCATAGACTGTAAGCTCTTGTGTCACCCCCCTCATCCTCATAGACTGTAAGCTCTCGTGTCACCCCCTCATCCTCATGGACTGTAAGCTCTTGTCTCACCCCCTCATCCTCATAGACTGTAAGCTCTTGTGTCACCCCCTCATCCTCATAGACTGTAAGCTCTTGTGTCACCCCCGCATACTCATAGACTGTAAGCTCTTGTGTCACCCCCTCATCCTCATAGACTGTAGGCTCTTGTGTCACCCCCCTCATCCTCATAGACTGTAAGCCTCTTGGTCATCCACCAACCCCTCATCCTCATAGATGTAAGCTCTGTGTCACCCCCTCATCCTCAGACTGTAAGCTCTTGTCTCACCCCCTCGTCCTCATAGACTGTAAGCTCTTGTGTCACCCCCCTCATCCTCATAGACTGTAAGCTCTTGTGTCACCACCCCCCTCATCCTCATAGACTGTAGCCTTGTTTCACCCCCTCATCCTCATAGGACGTAAGCTCTTGTCACCCCCCCCTCTCCTCATAGACTGTAAGCTCTTGTGTCACCCCCCTCATCCTCATGCTCGTAAGCTCTTGTGTCCCTCCTCATCCTCATAGACTGTAAGCCTTGTGTCACCCCCACTCCTCAAAGACTGTAAGCTCTTGTGTCACCCTCTCTCTCATAGACTGTAACTCCTCTGTCCCCCCCTCATCCTCATACTGTAAGCTCTGTGTCCACCCCTCATCCTCATAGACTGTAAGCTCTTGTGTCACCCCCACCCCCTATCCTCATAGACTGTAAGCTCTTGTGTCACCCATCAATCCTCATAGCTGTAAGCTCTGTGTCACCCCCTCATCCTCATAGACTGTAAGCTCTTGTGCCCCCCCTCATCCTCATAACTGTAAGCTCTTGTGTCCCCTCACCTCCTCATCCTCATAGACTGTAAGCTCTTGTGTCACCCCCCCCCTCATCCTCTAGACTGTAAGCTCTCGTGTCACCCCCTCATCCCATAGACTGTAAGCTCTTGTCTCACCCCCTCATCCTCATAGACTGTAAGCTCTTGTGTCCACCCCCTCATCGCATAGACTGTAATCTCTTGGTGTCACCCCCCTCATCCTCATAGACGGTAGCTCCGTGTCAACCCCCTCATCTCATGGACTGTAAGCTCTTGTCTCACACCCCCCCTCATCCTCATAGACGTAAGCTCGTTGGTCACCCCTCATCCTCATAGACTGTAAGCTCTGTGTGTCACCCCCTCATCACTCATAGACTGTAAGCTCTTGTGTCACCCCCTCATCCTCATAGACTGGTAGCTCTTTTGTCACCCCCTCATCCTCATAGACGTAAGCTCTTGTGTCACCCCCCCCTCATCCTCATAGACTGTAAGCTCTGTGTCACCCACCCACCCCCTCATCTCATAGACTGTAGCTCTTGTTCACCCCACCCCTCATCCTCATAGACTGTAAGCTCTTGTTCACCCCCCTCATCCTCATAGACTGTAAGCTCTTGTGTCACCCCTATCCATAGACTGTAAGCTCTTGTGTCACCCCCTCATCCTCATAACTGTAAGCTCTTGTTTCACCCCTCATCCTCATAGACTAAGCTCTTGTGTCACCCCCTCATCCTCATAGACTGTAAGCTCTTGTGTCACCCCTCATCCTCATAGACTGTAAGCTCTCTGTCCCCCCTCACCTCATAAATGTAAGCTCTTGTGTCACCCCCCTCATCCCATAGACTGTAAGCTCTTGTGTCACCCCCTCATCCTCATAGACTGAAGCTCTTGTGTCACCCCTCCTCCTCATAGACTGTAAGCCTTGTGTCCACCGTCCCCCCCTCATCCTCATAGACTGTAAGCTCTTGTGCCCCCCCCTCATCCTAATAGACTGTAAGCTCTTGTGTCCCTCCTCATCCTCATAGACTGTAAGCTCTTGTGTCCCCCCTCACCCTCGTCCCCCCTCACCCCTGATGACAGCGTGTGGTCATGTCCTGCTTGGAAGGCTTCCTTGAAATCTAATGTATAGCCGGGTCCAGAATCTAAAAACGTGATCTAGCCTTTTCTTTAAGATAAGGTGCCGGGGTTCTAGGTGCCAGGGTGCCAGGTCCCAGGGCGCTAGGTGCCGGGGTGCCAGGTGCCGGGGTGTATCCACAGGCTACTCTTCCTCATGGACGGCAGCCAAGCTTCTATAATCCCAACATTTCCTTCTATCATGGGGAAAAATAATCATGAAAAATGTAAGTTTGTATTCCCTACAAAAAGTGGGAACTTGGCAAAGGGCCGTCACAGCTCATGTTTATTACGTGGTTTAACTGAACAGAAATCACGTTTGCTCAGCTACTTGTTGCCAGATCTCTGTTTTTTCAAGAGGTTAGGGAATTTGGATGTTTTGCATGATTGCCAAATAATACACAAAGATTCCAGATACAATAAGGATAGGAGGCTAATTTAAGGAATTGGTGGATTTGTCCTGGAACCAAACTGAACAATAGACTGGATATGGGGTTCTATGTGCATGGGGACCAGATATAATGGAGGATTATGCAGCAATACTGGAACCAAGGAAGAACCCCTTTGACCAGACCTAAATAAGGAAGTAGGAAATTATGGACATTTAGCCTTGACAGTATATTTTGGTGTAACACAGGGTCCAGATTGGTTGATACAAACAGCACACATTAGAGTAGCCAAACTCTCCAGGAACTGGCCATTTGTGATGGAATGACCCCATTTAGATTCACCAGTGGTTTATATCACGTGTAAAATATAACAAGTGCTGTGTCATCTATTTACCAGCTCTGTTTCCAATCTGTGTATAGAGCAGCTCTTTCTCCCCTCTCCCAGCATTAAATCTTAGCACAATATCAACGTCTGTTAAAGGAACTTATTGTGAAGAATTTACCAAAGGAGATCAAGAACGCCCTGGACTTCTTTCATGTATGTAACAACCCTGGAGATATGTATTTATTCTGAATACCAGATTTTGAGTTTGAAATAATTTTTTTTTTCACCCACTATCGGGCCTCTAACACATGAGGTTTCTGTGGATCAGTATAAGCTCTGTATAATGTGCCGAACTGGAAAAAGTTACGTCATGGGATGTTCTGCTCTTGACTGATAAAGGGCAAGACTTGGCAAACTGTAAAATTCCTCACAGTATTAAAAGATTGAATTTATTTCATATTTTATAAGTTTTTATCAGGTTTTATTTGTTGTTGAATAATCACTTTGTTGGCCCGGTAAGCCATATGGCACCTTTACACCTAAAGTTCACCAATGTACGCCTCTGAACTCTTACAGAGAGATGTAGAGGGCATAGATCAAATACGAAAAGGGTTGAGTGGCTCCCAAAGTTCAAGTTTGGAGGAACATAAACCTGAGAATTCTGTTTTGGATCGGGTCTGGGGGGCAAAACATGAAACGCATGCGCCGGCATTTTCCCAATGATTGTGGCTCAGCGGGATGTACCAGCACGGGTGTTACCAGCGAGGGGTTGAGGCGACCAGTAGTGGATTATAATATAGGCGGCTTGAGTAGAAGCCCATGACCACCCAAACCACCAACCCGTCCCATGGCCCCCGACTTTCGTGCTGACGGTGGATTATTAATATTTTGAGAGTGGTCACGTGCCTTTAAATTCTGACTTTAAAGCAGTGTTTATACCTACACAACTTTGATATATGCAAAACGTGTTCTTCCTTTACTGAAAACCATGAAAAAAGTTGTAAACTTGTGAAAGTTTTATGAATGTTTTTGAGACTTGTCACCTTCTGAGCTCGAATGTGTTTGACGTTGACAAATCCGCATCCAGCGGCTCAAGATCTCAAGCCAAGAATGTAAAATATACAGCACAACTATATGGTAATGACCTCATGTTCTCCAATGCGCCTCTCTCCGGATTAGCGTATTCCTTCTATCTCGTTTTTTCAGAGTTCAATACCCTCACATATTTCCAGCGATGTAGAATGTAGTGACGGAGGAATTTTTAAACATTTATACACAGTGTTTTCCTGTCTGTTTGACCTTCCTTCTAGAGTGACGGGTCTGTACTGTACCGAGCGGTGGGGAGCTTAGGGTCCTTTATCGGATAATCTTTTTCAAAAACACTATTTAGACTTGTCTTTGGTTGACCTGAACCACAGTCCTGTGTTGTGTTTCACGAAGACCGTTATAAACTACAGATTTTTCCCCTCTTCCCTATAACAAGTTTACTTTATGTGGATTGTTGCCCCCGGGGTCTTCCTTGTTTTTATGTCTTTAAAGGAGACGTCTGTACTAAATAATTGAATTAGGTGCAATGGTGGAACCAGTCAATGAACCTTTCTGAAGACATTTTGACCACCTTTTTAATTACCCGATGTTCGGGTACATGTCCCGTAGGTTGAATTGACCTTTCAGGTGGACCATCCCAAGCCGGCGGGCATCGACTCACGAAATGTTAAGCAAATATACACATGACTTTAAATACTGGGCTGTGTTTTCATAGTATGCTCAGATCCTTGTGGACACGTTAAGATCTAAGATTACAAAGGAAGCTTCATGTAGATGACATCCTTTTAGAAAATGGAGAATTATTGAAAACAGGTGGGATTTGAGAACCAGATGTTGAGATAATGGGTCATGTTCCTTACAATGGTAGGAAATACTTTGGTTAGAGGGTCGGTAAGAACAATCAAAGTTCAAAATTTTCTACAGAGTTCTATGCTAGATGTTTTGTAATGTTAAAATCCTTGGGCCATTAGGTATTTGTGGTGTTTTGGTAATCTCTCTAATAGTCTTTGGTCCATAATGGAGGCCATCGTGGTTAATATATTCTGTTTGAGGCTTAAAGGACATCAACCACCAGGATAAAGGATTGTACACAAAGCACACTGACATACTGGTGTGTGCCCCCTCTGGTAGGATCTGCCATTCTTTAAGTTTCTTATGTCCTTGTTTTTAAGAATAAAGGCTTTAAAAACACCTATGGAGCCTAGAGCCCCTCAAGCTCATTTGCATAATTTTTAAAGCCTTTTTTTAAACCAGGGAATAAGAAGCTAAAAGAAGAGCAGACCCTTCCAGAGGGGGCAGACACTAGTATGTCAGTGTTCTTGGTTCACAATCCTTCATCCTGGTGGTGGATGTTATTTTAAGGGGGTGCAAAGGCAGCAATCAGATTGGGGCCAAATACACTTAAAGAGGTTTTTCTCTAAAAAAAACACTTATCCAGTCTCAAAACTTCTAACCCATCCCAGTGCCATAGATAGCCATTGATCCATTGACATGGGCCACTGAAGGATCCCAGTTCTTGTCATATCGATTGATTCTAGAAATTAGACCTTCTAGAATCATTAATTTGTCTCCAAAGTTCTGCTTAAGTTCCCCAAAAACAGGGATAAGGGTGGACTGTTAAAAGACCAAAAAGCACCGTAGTGGGAGGACTCCCCTTGGTGCACTTGGAGAAGCTACGACTCTGGAATATAATTCCACAGTCCTGCTGCTACTAACAACATGACCAAATGTATGACTACATAGCTCTGCAGGGACAGAGATTTTACATCGTCCTCTTTAATTTTAGCCAAAGATTCTCTTCCTGTAGTCCCAGCTCTGTAACTGATTGTTTTGTTGCTGTCCCCATAGTTCCCCCAGCTTCTATCTAGCGTGATACAGTAATAGTATCCATAGAGAAAATTGTTGCTACAGTGAGATACAACTTATCAGAGGTAACTTAAGGCAAGATAAACCAGACCATGTCTCTAAAAATGGGATTATTGGCCAGTAGTGGAGGCCGGGATGCAGTCATCTGACCTTTGTGCTCAGTCAAGCACCTAAGAAAGGCGGACAGCAGAAGATTTCTTCGGATTCAATCAATGTGATACGGCGTCAGAGCTGACCTGGAGTCCCGGATCGCAGGCGACGCTAATAGAAAATCACCATCATTTGGAGTCTGATCCTCAGATAAGCTCCGGCAATCAGCCTGACATCCAGATACCTCCCCCCGTGTAGGATATTACCCGACGTTCCAGCTGGAGCTTCTGTGTCCCAGGAATCATCCACAATTCTCCGACACACAGCAAAGACTCAGGGAAAAGGAGAAGTGCAGCATGTGGGTTTCATTAAAGAAGTATCAAAAAATAACACAAAGAGAAAATGTTGAGAATCATGAAAGTAGAGAGAAGGATTTGTTCAAATAAAACAACCCCCAACATTCCCTGGAGAAAGAGGAAACTTTTTTTCTGAAGGTTTTATACTTTAATGGGGTTTTCCAATTACTGCAGTTCAAGTGAATGGGATAGAGCTGAGTGTAGTACCAAAGACAACCACTAAAAATGTATGGCACTGTCACAAGTAATAAAGAGGGCCCTTTATTACACCCTACGGTGGTCTCTTCAATCAGCTGATCAGTAGGGGGGCCCAAAAGTCAGACTGACTTGAGATGAGCGAACCTAAAATGTAGGTTGGGGGTTAGGTGTTTGGGTGTGTTCCTCCCTGCTGAGCAGCCAGTCTTGGAAATTAACGCCCATAACTATTAGCCATGGCTATGATTGGCCGGGAGGACAGCCAATCCAGTAATATCTCCAGGTCTGGAGGAATGTGCCTCAGCCACAAACCTGAACCTACACTTCGGATCTGCTCATCTCTACTGCTAACCTATCTTGAGGCAATCGGCAGTAAAGTCCCATTATGAAAAGAGCTGAGGATGGGCTCCAATCTCTATAACCCACATAAAATTCACAGTTTAAGAGACAATTTCTAATAGTTTGCCTCCAAACTACAGTATTAGAATTATATATAAAGTAACCCCGCCCATGAGGAACTAAGATTTCTCTATATGCCCTTATAAAATTCACAGTTTAGGGCCAATTACTTATTTTTTTTTGTATTTATCTCTTACATATGTAAATATTTAGTCTAATTAACCTCAAATCATCTTAAGTGTCAGGTAAATGAAAGGAATCTTCAGTTGTGTTTTGAAAACAATCATATATGAAATAGGAAAATGCCTAAAAGTAGATGTTTACAGCAAAGAGAAAATCTAGAAATAGTACTTCAAGCCCTGTAAAGGTATAAAAGCCGCCATAAAGGTTGTCCTGTCCTTGAGGGGCCTGACTATACAATGCCTGCACTTATTATTTATTGAGTATTGACTTAATTGGAATGCCCGCCCCTGCTTACATAGTCACTATTCAGTAAACTCTATGAGCATAGTCCTGCCTTGACATCTTACTTCGCAATATTTGGGGTTATTTAGGGGCATGGAGTGGGGATCATGAAGAGTTGTGGTATATTTGATGTGGACGTGCTTGGGACTATATAAGATATATAAATGGATCCTCTTGTTCTCAGGGCTGATGAAGGTCTGATTATTGGGGTTGACACAAGGAGCCAAAGGCTGCTGAAAAAGTACTGACCAAAGAAAATAATACAGGAAGTCCCCTACTTAAGGGCAGCCAACTAACAGACGACCCCTAGTTAAAGACGGACCACTCTTCCCACTGTGACCTTTGGTGAAGCTCTCTGGGTGCTTTACTATAGTCCCAGACTGAAACGATCAGCTGTGAGGTGTCTGTAATGAAGCTTCATGGATAATCCTTGGTCCCATTTCAGTAAAAAATTTTGAAACTCCAATTGTCACCAGGAGAAAACATTTTTTTGTCTAGATCTACAATTATAAAATATACAGTTTCGACTTACATACAAATTCAACTTAAGAACAAACCTATGGAACCATGTACGTAACCCGGGGATTGTCTGTAATAGCAATACAAGGAGCCAAGTGTGGGGCAGCAGTGTTTTTTCCATATAAACAGTTTTGTAATACAATGGGGCAAATTTACTTACCCGGTCCTGTCGCAATCCCCGATTGAGACTGTCCGACGAAGATTAAGTCTGACGTGATTCACGAAGCTCGTGCTCCCAAGTGCTGCATCCGTCGCTTCCCCGCTCAGGTCCGCCGGAGTTCACCTTCTTCTTCCCGGTGCATGTAAGTGCACAATTCGAAATGTTATATCCCGCGCGTAGTCCGAATCCGTTGGATCTTCCGACGCACCGCCCACCCGATTTGTGTCGCCTGCAAGGCGTTAAATGCGGCGTAAAACGGAAATCGTCGGGAAACCCGATGAAAATGCGCTCCGTGGACCCTTAGTAAATGAGCCCCACTGTCCTTGTTGAAATCCTACTTGACCGGAAGTTTCTATCCAATTCGGAGGAAAAACTCCCCCTCTGTTCTGTGTAATGAGATAGTCACCTCTTCATCTTCTTACTGCTTCAGAGTTTGTCCCGTTTTTGCTTTGGGGCCGTCCCATCTCAGTTCACGCCCCTGCTTAAAGTTATAAGGACTTGTGTTTTGTAGGAACTTTTGATGGATTGGGTTATTTTCCTCCCCCCTTCTCCTTTTATCGTTGCCTGCACTCTATCTCCAGTTTAAGAATCCGTTTTCCAGTCTAGAAGATATAAGAGAAAAAAAAAACATTTTAATTCCAGTTTTACTGCCGCGGCCCTCGGAGACTTGCGATAAATCGCATCCTAATAAAAGCATAAAGCAGATAAGTGCTCGCAGGAGTCTCCTTATCTGCAGGAACATCTAGGGCAGCTCCGGTGGTGGATTACAATACGGGCCAGTGCGGATGAAATGGTCTTTTCAGAAGATCTAAAACAACGTTTGAACGAGTGTGAACGGCGGATAATGAATTTTTGGCCATTTTCTGTGTACATAATACCTTGGGAATGCAACACATTCACATGAAGAACTTGCTGGTTGTTGGTGTCTGTAACGTGTAAAACCAGTTTCTACAGCAATGCTAAAAATACCCTATGATTATTTGGAGGTGAAATCCTTTGTGTGCTCCGATTTATTATGTACTGCCATAGGGCCACCTCTTGTGTCACCTGGTCACTCAGTGAGCGCCACCAATAGGAGGGGGGAAAACTGTGACTCCTGTAACGTGCCCGGACAGTGACATAAGGGGGCCCGGAGTCACAGTTTTACCCCCTGATCAACTACAAAGGTCAATGTGCCCTCCATCACTATACAAAAACAAACAACTAGAAGCCATAGTTTGATACTTGGAAGAGAGGAAGTAACATCTTTACCCTTTGAGATCATTGTAGCTTAGGACATAATTGTATTAAAGCAATTTTCCAGGACACTAGATACATATTGAATGCACATTGAATTTTCATATCCTAAACCATAACCCTAACCTTAAACCCCTAGTGTGCCGAGGGGGTGTACCGATGCAGTGTAACTCCTACCAAATGACCCCCACTCTGTATAATGTCACCTTCTTGTGACCCTCTACCCTATACCCCCTTCCTGTGGCCCACCCACACAGTATAACACCACTTGTCCCACCCCATAGCCCACTGTATTGGACCTCACTAAGTTGGACCACCAACTAATGAAACCTCTTGTCAGAATCTGATGTACTTTTATTATGGACCACTAGTGGCTGCTGTTTCTGTCTTCTGGTGCTGCACTTCGACTACTCACCACTAGAGGCTGATGCAATTGCCCTTACCTAAGATGGTGGATTGAATACATTATGGGGGCCATCTTGTTTCCTGTTTGGGGGCCATCTTGTTTCCTGTTTGGGGGCCATCTTGTTTCCTGTTTGGGGGCCATCTTGTTTCCTGTTTGGGCCTATAAGAAAACCATGAGGCAATCCTAAAATTGCTTGAGTATTGTGACTTGTTTCAGTCTCCTGCTACCTGAACTATTTTACCCAAAGTGTTTGTACCTACTTGTATGATACTCTAATACCTGCATTATTGTTCCAGCCTTGTGCCATACGACTACTGGATTCCACCTCTGTCTGCCAGTATTGTAAGACCCCTTTTAAGTAGCCTTTTACTTATTTTGCTCCCCTTCCTTTAGTCTTCACTTACAATAGACCCTTTTTCTAGCCATCCCCCACATAAGCCCCTATTCTGTAGCCTACCCCACTTATAATGCTTCTGCTTCTGTTGACCCCTCCCACTCATAGTTTGATCCCCTATTGTATATTAATCTAACAACTAAAATATAACTTATCACAGGAAATTAAAGAGAACAATATAAGACCAAATCCCTAAAAATTGGATTATTGGTGGAGGCCGTGATTCAATGAGCTGACCTCTGCGCTAACCCGGGCAGTAGAAGATTCCATAACCATTCTGTCTACCTCTGGAGGACCTGTCCTGAGCACTCCCGGTGGTTGTCATCCAGAAAAATTATTCCGAATTCCTAAAACAAAATGAAAGAAACCATAACCCTGATGGAGAGGGTTATGTTCACCTTGGAGGGGTCAAGATAGTTAACAAAGAACATTGGAGATGGAATAAGATGACTCGTTGAGTTTCAGTTGAGTCTTCCATCGTCTGGTCTTGTCAGGGCGGTGACCATTGGCCATGTTGCCCCCCCCCCATTTCATGATGGAAACAACAGCCCTCTGCTAGCTGTATGGAGCCATTACCCTCATCCATTTATTTTCGTACAGAAGATTTTTGGTTCTGCTCAGATTTTCTGGAGATTTATGTTGCAGTAGTTTTGGATCCTGTTCAGAGTTATGCGTGCAATGCCTCTGATAGCCGGGAAGAGTTATTATACGTCTTTATATAAAGCGCAGGCGACGGCAGTAGCGGGAGAAGTGCTCTGTGCATCATTACACCCATCCTCCCCAGCACGTACTCCATATTTCTATGTAGAGAATTGGCTAAATTTCAGATTTGAACATTTTTTTTTAGTTGCATGACATCATCCGAAATAGCTGAGGGCCCCAGTGAAAAGGTACAGGGGAATATTTTGGTTTAAAGACTCAAAAAAAGATGAATCGTCGTATTATTGTGCTTATATAGTCTTCGGGAATGTCCATGTTATGTAGCATGGTATAGAGCATAAAACCACAGCGGAGGCGTACGGAAGTACCCCATAGACTTGTATAGGTTACGGACTGTACAACATGGAGGTTGTATGAGATGGGTAATGGGCACCATTATGTACAGTCATGGGGAGAAATAGCATAGCAACCAATCACAGCACAGCTTTCATGTTTCAAGAGCAGTATACATAATGAAAGCTGCACTGTGATTGGTTGCCATGCTAATTCTCCTCTTGACTCCCAATGAGGGCGGCCATTACAGATCTCATATGACCTCCGTGTTGTACAGAGCTGTAGTATGAATCAATGCTCGCCCTGACCTGCGACATCTCCGACTGGAGCGGCGATCCTAGAGTAAATGCCTGCGATCACTGCTGGGTGTCACTGGCTGGGGAGAGGGGGAAGTTTGAGCCAAGCACCAAACCAAACCCGAACTTCTGGTTGAAGTTTCAGCATGGACCTGTTTATTGCCTCAGTCACTTACAGATGTGACTTAAAGGGGTTGTTCCACGAACCAAGTTAGGTCCTGTCCACAGGATAGGGCCTAACTTGCTGATCGGTGGGGGTCTCAGTGATGGGATCCCCACACACCATGAGAACAAGGGGTCTGATGGAGTCCCAGGTACGTCAGTCGGACCCCTCGCCGCTTCAGGAGATTAATGGAGCAGTAGACGGCCGTGCATGACCGTTCTGCTCCATACATCTCAATGGAGCTGAAGGAAATTGCCAAGCACCATGCTCAACTGAGTACGGCTGAGTTACTTGGGACCCCATCGGACCCCTTGTTCTCGAGACCTCCACCGATCAGCAAGTTAGACCCCATCCTATGAATAGGGCCTAACTTGACTGGTGAGAAAACCCCTTTAATTTTACTGTCTGAACAAGGCCATAAAGAATAAATGACAGAAGAGACGGTTCCATTCCCCAATAATACGTCAATAATACATTTCATGATGTTTATCCAAAAAATAATAAATCTATCACCTGGGGCTGTAGCATAAGCAACAAGTCACATTCACAAAGACCTCCACAAAATAAGTCACAGAAGCCATCGATGAAGTCATACCATAAATTTTTGTCTTGTGGATTTGAACGATCTTTGTGATAAATAATCACACAAATATTTCATGGTTGGTAGAAATGTCTCCACCGATATCACTCATCCTGTCATCTTCTTACAAGGAGGGCGATGCAGTCTCTCCGGCTCCGCGATGATGGGTGGCTGAAGCCTTCCTTCCCTCCGTGTAGCCATAACATCTCGGCAGTATCTCATCACCTGTCATGGTCAGGTGCTAACCACACGTGTAGCAGGAGGCAAGGTACAAGTCTCTCCCTGATGTCCTTGTAATATAATCATTTCTCCACTCGAAATTTACTTGTCAACTTTCTCGGGTCACAGAAAAAAACAACTCTCTGGTTTTTGGTAGTCCATTTCTGTATGGATTATAGTGTGTGCCGCACAATCCCACCAAGGCAGCTTATACATTGCTCCCCCAAATTTAATTCTAACATATACAGTGCCCCCTTTAATTAAAATCTACAGGGTCTTTCAAATTTTAATATAGTTCCTGTAATTATTATAATAGCGAATTACATAAATATTTCACCAGTACAGTACTAGAACCAAGCATTGTACAGAAACACAGCACCCACCCCAGTATATAGGGAACCCCAGCAGAATGCAGCCCTACCTTCCCCAGTATTAGGTAGCCCCATCACAATGCAGCCCCTCATCCCTATTAATAGGTGCCCCAGCACAATGCAGTCCTCCCACCACATATATAGGTACCCCAGCACAATGCGGCCCCCCCCTCATCCCCCAGTATATAGGGAACCCCAGCAGAATGCAGCCCTACCTTCCCTAGTATTAGGTAGCCCCAGCACAATGCAGCCCCTCATCCCCAGTATATAGGTGCCCCAGCCAATGCAGTCCTCCCACCACCATATATAGGTAGCCCCCACACATGCGGCTTAGGTAGCCCCAGCACAATGCAGTCCTCCCACCAACAGTATATAGGCAGCCCCAGCACACTGCCACCCACACCCCAGTATATAGGTATCTCCACTACAATGCAGCCCCCACCCTCCAGTATATAGGTAGCCCCAGGACAATGCAGTCCCCCTAGCCCAAGTGTATAGGCAGCTCCAGCACACTGCCGCCCACCCACCAGTATATAGGTAGCCCCAGTACAATCCAACCCCTCACCTCCGATGATATATAGGTAGCCGCAGCACAATGCAGCCCCCACCTCCCAGTATATGGGTAGCCCCAGCACAATGCAGCCCCCCCCCACACCTCCCAGTATATCTTCAGCTACTGCTTTTACTTGGGGCAGTGGGCTGGTACACCTCATTTCTTCCACCAGGTTAAACTGTAGATCTGTGGGGGTTGTTATTTGTGTACAAGTCTGTGGGGTTTGTATTTATTGGAAGGTATGTTTTCGGGTGTGTAATGTTCCTGGGGAGTGAGTCTGGATTGGGGGGGGGGGTCTGTCTTTGTATAGGCGTTTGCAGTAGGATACAATATTTGATCTTGTAATTTTGTTCTGTAGTTGCATTTATTTTTGGAATAATGGATGCGGGATTCTATGTATTACTTGTGTCTCAGATCAGTCCCCAAAATCTGCAGGATCTTTGCTGGGAAAGCTGAGTGAAGCCCACCAACCTCATTCATTTGGAGATATATTTTTACCTCTCAGACATCTAGGAAATCTTGGTGAGTGAGGAGTCCCTGGGTGCGGCCATGATCATTATCATATCGTTTTTACCATAAACAGAGAAACAGCTAAAAAGGGAAAAACTCGAGGAATGTTCTTTCAGAAAAAAAAAAAAACATCTTCAGTTCTTCCAGAGGTTAAGGCTGTGTGACAAGAACCCTCTAAGGACCCGGCGCGGTTCTGGTAAGTTTTTCTTAAGATGACATATTCCTGCTGCGGGCGGTGAGTGGTCGGATCGAGTTCTGCTCACGTCTACCTGTGACCTGCACACAGCGCCGCGTTATCACCACCCGCTGCAGACACACGGAGGAGGGGGCTTCCCAGGGAAGCGGTAATTTCATCCGGCTGTGGATAATCCAGATAGACAGCACCTCTCACATAGGAAATCAGGAGCAGCATTAACCATCTGTCTGCGCTCGTATGGATGATAACGCAAAGCAAAAAGACAGTGAAAAACACAAAAAAGAAGTTGCAGCTGTAACGCATTTCGGACTCTTACATATTAGTCCTTAGTCATACATTTCATTAATACTTAGGTTACCTTTTTTGAAGAAGAATAAGCAGTAATTCTGCTAAGAGAACTCTGAAAAAAAAAGACATACATGACACAACACTAGTTCCTCCACACACGGATACAATTGCAGTGAATGGATTCCCTTGTAGCAAACCCTCACCTCTGAAACATATTAACCAATTGAAGAACAATAATACACCCAGTGCAGAGTGAGAGCTTCACACAGCTGAGGTTTTGTTACAGTTACATTCGGTACAGTCAGTTATCTGTGAATTAGCAGACCGGGAAGATACATTTTACCTGTACTGATACATTGTAGCAAACTAGGGCAGTAGAAGGGTTATAGCTGACAGCTACACTGTCATACTCAGCTGTTACACAGTGAGGATTGTGGAGATCCCAGGGGTGACCAATCTAGACGGAATTGCTGTAATTCAATGGGCGGCATTTATCTTATCTGTTTGTTTTGGCTCGTTTTTGTCCCCAAAAAGTTGCAGAAATTGCAATGCACCAAAAAAAAGTCTCAAAAAAGAAAGAAAAAAAGGAAGGAAAATAAAGATAAATGACCCCCAATGAATTTAAGTAGCAAGGACTCTTAATCCAGACCTGAACTGGAGGAATATACACTGCTCAAAAAATAAAGGGAACACGAACAACACAATATAACTCGCAAGTAAATTAAACCTCAGGGAAATAAAACTGTCGACTTAGGAAGCAACACTTATTGATGATCAATTTCACAGGCAATTAGTAAGACACGCTCAATGAAGGAGAGGTTCTGCAGGTGGGGACCACAGACCACTTCTCAGTTCCAATGCTTCTGGCTGATGTTTTGATCAATTTTGAATGTTGGTGGTGCTTTCACACACGTGGTAGCCTGAGACGGACTCTACAACCCACACAAGTGGCTCAGGTGGTGCTGCTTATCCAGGATGGGACATCAATGCAAGCTGTGGCCAGAAGGTTTGCTGTGTCTGTCAGCGGAGGCGCTACCAGTAGAAGTGCAAGAAGGAACATGACGAGCACTGCCAGAGCCCTGCAAAATTACCTCCAGCAGCCACAAATGTGCAAGTGTCTGCACAAACGATTAGAAACCGACTCCATGAGGATGGAATGAGGGCTCGACGTCCACAGATGGGGGTTGTACTCACAGTCGAACACTGTGCAGGACGCCTGGCATTGGCCAGAGAACACCAGGATTGGCTAATTGGCCACTGGCACCTGTGCTCTTCAACATCCTTCAGCATGACTGGTTTGGCATTGGGTCAGTAATGGTGTGGGGTGGCTTTTTCTTTGGAGGACTGCCATTAGGTACCAAGATGAGATCCTCAGACTCCTGGTGAGTCCATATGCTGGTGTGGTTGGCCCTGTTTTCCTCCTAATTCAGGACAATGCTAGACCTGGAGTGTGTCAGCAGTTCCTGCAAGATGAAGGCATTGGAGCTATGCACTGACCCACTTGTTCCCCAGACTTTAACTCGATTGAGCACCTCTAGGACATCATGTCTCGCTCCATCCACCAATGTCACATTGCACCACAGACTATCCAGGAGGTGGCGGATGCTTTAGTTCAGATCTGGGAGGAAATCCCTCAGGAGATCATCCACAACTTCATCAGGAGCTGCGAGGTGTTGTAGGGAGGTCATACAGGCACGGGGAGGCCATACACAATACTAAGCCTCATCAGGAACATGCCGAGGCGTTGTAGGGACATACAGGCACGGGGAGGCCATACACAATACTGAGCCTCATCAGGAGCATGCCGAGGCATTGTAGGGAGGTGATAGAGGCACATGGAGGCCACACACAATACTGAGCCTCATCAGGAGCTGCGAGGTGTTGTAGGGAGGTCACACAGGCACGTGGAAGTCATACACACTACTGAGCCTCATCAGGAGCATGCCGAGGCATTGTAGGGAGGTCATACAGGCACGTGGAGACACACACAATACTGATCCTCATCAGGAGCATGCCAAGGGATTGTAGGGAGGTCATACAGGCACGTGGAGACACACACAATACTGAGCCTCATTTTGTCATCTTGTCTTAAGGACATTATATGAAATTTGGGTCAGCCTGTTGTGTGTTGTTCCACTTTAATTTTGTGGGTGACTCCAAATCCAGGCCTCCATTAGTTAATAAATTTGATTTCCATTGATTCCAAGAATATTTCATTCATTCAGATCTCGGATGTGTTATTTGAGTGTTCCCATTATTTTTTTGAGCAGTGTATAAAGGAAAGGATAATGAAGTTATGGAGGACCCTGATCAGATGTAGCGGAGCTGAGGGATCACTTCCAGAATCTGGCCGGGGGGATGGATCTCCACACATTCCAGGAGTAGCCCCTGCGTGTATAGTACAAGGATTACCTTGAGTCGTATCCAAAATCAGAAAAGATACACTGAGCCGTATCACATCCTTAGCTCTGGTATTGGGGGGTATTTGTAGATTTTGGGGAGGTGACTCCTCCTGCACTCGATGGTCTCAGAGTGCACCCCCTTCACGAATGAGATAAAGTTGCACATCCCTTGTTGCAGACATGAGATAAGTTCTGTGTTACTACCTATACAGGATATGTAATGCACTAATGGTTTATTCCCCTGGGTTAAACATCTGCTCAAAGATTGTAAGAGGATAATTATTATTATTATTATTATTATTATTATTATGGAAATAAATCAGAGGGACCCCCGGTATAAGGTGAGGTTCCGCATTGTATACGCAGTGTATATATATATACATATGAGATACGGATACAATAGGACTGTATCCGTGTGTCTGCCGGGCTGCGTCCCGGAGCGCTGCAGCTCTCCCCGCACAGAGAACACTTCTGTACATAACAGGGGTCAGGACGCGTGATGTGTGAGCTCCAGACTAGGGGTGGCAGAGGTCTACAGAAGCCGAAAACTGAGAATCTTCTCTAAGTCTTTGTAGTGCAGAAGCCTCAGTCTTTACATCCTTCATATAAATCCTCACCAGGAGCTTTTATTATGTGACGTCCAAGATACAACTCCTGATCCTGACTCATATAGTCTACAAAATACCTGACATTACTTATCTTCTGTTATACTCCGGAGCTGCACTCACTATTCTGCTGCTGGTGCAGTCACTGTGTACATACATGACATTACTTATCCTGTACTGATCCTGAGTTACATCCTGTATTATACCCCAAAGCTGCACTTACTATTCTGCTGCTGGTACAGTCACTGTGTACATACATGACATTACTTATCCTGTACTGATCCTGAGTTACATCCTGTATTATACTCCAGAGCTGCACTCACTATTCTGCTGCTGGTGCAGTCACTGTGTACATACATGACATTACTTATCCTGTACTGATCCTGAGTTACATCCTGTATTATACTCCAGAGCTGCACTCACTATTCTGCTGCTAGT
>WNYA01000318.1:0-189540 GCA_019512145.1 Engystomops pustulosus | reverse complement strand
TATGTAGTTTATTCTTGAGACATAGGTGGGCAGTTATTATAGTAGTTATATTCATGTACACAGGGGGACAGTCTTATAGAGTTATATTCTTGTACATAGGGGCAGATTAGAGTATCGATAGTAGTTATATTTTGTACATAGAGGGCAGTATTTATAGTAGTTAATTCCTTGTACATGGGGGCAGTAGTATTATAGTAGTTATTCCTGTACATAGGGCAGTAGGGAGTATTGCAGTCAATTATAGTAGTTATATTCTTGAACATAGAGCGGCAGTATTATAGTAGTTATATTCTGTACATAGGGCCGTATATAGTAGTTATATCCTGTCATAGGGGCAGATTATAGTAGTATATACCTGTACATTAGGGGGCAGTATCTAGTAGTTTATTTGGCTACATAGGGGGCAGTAGTATTAGTATGGCAGTATATGATAGTATATATGTATAGTAGTTATATTCCTGTACATAGGGGGCCAGATTATATAGTTATATTCTTGATAGGGGGCAGTATTATAGTATTATATTCCGAATAGGTGGCCAGTATTTATAGTAGTTATTTCTTGTACAAGGGCGGGCAGTCATATAGTCGTTTATAAGTAGTTATATTCCTGTAATAGGACGGCAGTATTATAGTAGTTATATTCTTGTACATAGGTGGCAGTATATAGTAGTTATATTCGTAAATAGGTGGCAGTCTTATAGTAGTTATATTCTTGTACATAGGAGGCCAGTATTATTTAGTTATAGTTGGTACATAGGGGGCAGTATTATAGTAGTTATTTCCTGTACATAGGGGCAGTATTATGCTGTTATAATATGTACATAGGAAGAAGTATTAGTATTCTAGTAGTGATAGTCCTGTACATAGGGGGCAGTATACAGTAGTTTATATCCTGTTAATAGGGGGCCAGTATTATAGTAGTTTATTCTTTGTAACATCGGGCAGTATTATAGTAGGTTTGTCCTGAAATAGGGGGCAGTATCATAGTAGGTAATACTTGTACATAGGAGCAGTATTATTATAGAGTTATATTCTTGTAATAGGGGGCAGTATTAGTTATAGTTATATCCTGTACATAGGGGGAAGTCAGGGGCCTAGTTTTAGTAGATATCTTGTACATAGGGCAGTATTAGATTATAGTAGTTAGTATCATTGTAAGGGGGCAGTATTATAGTGGTTCTATAATCCGTACATAGGGGCAGTATAGTAGTAGTAGTTAGTAGGATATCACTTTGTACATAGGGGGAGCAGTAGTATTTGGCAGTTGGGGCGGGGCAGAGTATTATAGTATTATATTCCTGTACAGGGGGCGGCAGTATTATAGTAGTTATATATCCTTGTAGCATGGGGGCAGATTATAGTAGTGATATGCCTGTACATAGGGGGCGTTATTATAGTAGTTATATTCTGTACCATAGTGGGGGTATTATAGTAGTTATATCCTGTACCTAGGGGGGCATAATATAGTAGTTATATCCTGTACATAGGGGGCAGGAATATAGTAGTTATATTCCTGTACATAG
This sequence comes from Engystomops pustulosus, assembly GCA_019512145.1. Classification (NCBI taxonomy): domain Eukaryota; kingdom Metazoa; phylum Chordata; class Amphibia; order Anura; family Leptodactylidae; genus Engystomops; species Engystomops pustulosus. The sequence goes on along the minus strand of WNYA01000318.1, from coordinate 188,017 downwards.
GGGGGCAGTATATAGTAGTTATATTCCTGTCATAGGGGCAGTAGCATTATAGTTAGTGATCTCCGTACATAGGGGGAAGGAAGCATTATAGAAATAGTTAGATGCTTGTACATAGGGGGCAGCATTATAGTAGTTAATTCTTGTACATGGATAGGCAGGATTCTTATAGTAGTTTATATTCCTGTTACTAGTTGGGCAGTATTATAGTAGGATCGCAGTAGGGCAGTATGATAGTAGTTATATTCCTGCAAATAGAGAAGGCAGTATTATAGTAGTTATATTCTTGTACATAGGGGAGTATTTAGAAGTATTATAGTAGTTAGATCCCGTACATAGGGCAGTATTATAGTCGTTAGATTTCTGTACATAGGGGCAGTACAGTATTTAAGTAGTGATAGTCCTTGTACATAGGGGTAGTAGTATAGTAGTATTTAATTCGTACATTCGGGCAGTATTAGTATTATAGTAGTTTTAGTTATATTATGTACAATGGGGCAGTATTATCGTAGTATATTCCTGTACATCGGGGGCAGTATTATAGTAGTGATCTTCCTGTACTAGGGGACATGGCAGTATTATAGTAGTTAATTCTTGTACATAGGGGGGCCAGTCGGCAGTAGTCTTATAGTAGTTCTATTCTTGTACATAGGGGGCAGTATTAGATTATAAGTAGTTATATTCGTGTACATAGGGGGCAGTGCGCAGATATAGTAGTTATATTCCTTTACATAGGGGCAGTTATAGTATTATAGTAGTTACATTCATGTACAGACGGGGGCCGAGTATTATAGTAGTTTTTATATCCTGTAATAGGGGGCAGTAATAGTAGTTATATCCCTGACATAGGGGCAGTCTAATAGTAGTTTATATTCTTGTACAATAGGGGGGCAGTATTATAGTAGTTATATTCCGTACATCGGGGCAGATGGAAGTATTATAGGAGTTATATTCCTGTATATAGGCAGCAGTATGTATGTAGTAGGATTTGCTGTACATAGGGAGCAGGTATTATAGTAGTCATATAATTCTTGTAAATCCATGTGGCGCATATTATAGTAGTTATATTCCTTACATAGGGGGCGTATTATCGTAATAGGCAGTATTATATCGTTATATTCTTGTCACATGGGGCAGTAATGTAATAGTGATTATCCTGTACATAGGGCAGTATTAGATTTTAGTTATTCTTGTAACATAGGGGGCAGTATTTATATGTAGTTATCTCCTGTCATAGGGGCAATAGAATATTATTATTGAGAGTATAGTATTCTAGTTCCTGTACATAGGGGTAGTTGATCTTAACGAGTCTAGTAGTTATATTCTTGACATAGGGGCAGTATTATAGTAGTTATATTCCTGTACATAGGGGCAGTTAGTAGATAATCTTACATATGGCAGTATTATTATATTCCCTGTACATAGGGGGATTCTAGTTTTATTCCGGTATGAGTGGAGTATTTAGTTATTCTGCTAGACTTCAGGGGAACAGAGAATGCTAGACGAGCTCATATAAAGTAAATTTATTCTTGTACATGGGGGCAGTTTATAGTAGTTATGATTCCTAGTCATAGGGGCAATTTATACATAGTCATTATATTCTGTACATAGGGGGCATGTAGTATAGTAAGTTATATTCACTGTAACAGGAGGGGAGTATTTAGTTTTTATTTCTTGTACATAGGGGGCAGAGTATTATATAGTAGTATAGCTGTACATAGGGGCAGTATTTATAGTAGTTATATCTGTACATGGAGGCCGTATTATATCTATTATATCTGTTTTATTGTTAATAGGGGAGTATTTATGAGTAGTTATATTCCTGTACCATAGGGGGCAGATATTAGTAGTTATATTCGTACCTAGGGGCAGATTATAGAGAGTTATATTCTGTCACAATAGGGGGCAGATTATGTAGTTATATTCTGTACATAGGGGGCAGATTATAGTAGATATATTCTGTACATAGGGGGCAGTATTATAGTAGTAGTTATATTGTGTAAATGGGGGGCAGTATAGTATATATAGTTATATTCTTTGTAACAATAGGGGGCAGTATTATAGTAGTTTATTCATGTACATAGGGGGCAGTATAGTAGGATATCCCCTGTACATAGGGGGCAGTATTATAGTAGTTATATTCCTGTACATAGGGGCAGTATTACATTAGTAGTGAATGTTTCTTGCTAGGATTACCCTACATTAGTTGGCTTGGGGCTGGGGCATGGTCACTTACCCCCGGGGCACACAAGGTAAGTCACCAGAGCTGCGGTAGACAACACCCATTATGTTCCACTTTCCTGTTATGAATGTTCTGGCAGTGGCGCTGGAAACGCAGATCATCTCTCGGCCTGAGAATGTGCAGATGGGGAAAGTTTCCAGGCCGGGCTCCTCACCTGCTCTGAATAAACAGCAATGGACGGGGGAGGGGAGGAGGCAGCGCAGACCATCGCTCCATATTCCCCTGCAGATCGTCACACCTCAGCTTTGTTTTGTGCTACAACCAGACAGACCCGCTGTACACTCGGCTGTATATTTAGCTTTAGGGAGAAGAACATCAATAATAAAAAAAGCTAAATTGTTGCTAATCCTGTTCTGCACAACTGCTAGAATAGCGCTTCCCCGTACTTTACACTGCAACGTTGCTTCACCAATTCTGTTTACAAGAAGGGATTGGAGACTGACAGCGCCACCATCTGGCAGGAGGATTACAATGGCTGAATGGAAGAGCTGTGAGGCTGCAGCTATAGGTGAGGTCACTAGGGGGCGCTATATATCGCCCTGTATTATTACACACTTATTGCACAAACATATAAAGGATTTGATGATTTTGCACTAATCTTTGGGTCCGGTTCAATTTTTCCCAACCCCAATCAATCCCATGTTGGAATATTTTGTTGCTATTGGAAAATTGTTGTTTTTTTTGCTCCCCCTGGTGGACAGACAGAATATGACAGCACAGGTATAAGGGGGGTCCTACACGTACCATTAGGGGTCCCCTGTGTTTTGTAGAGCTGCAGTTTTGGCCTCGGGTGAATGTGACAATGTTATCTGCAGGGATCTACACGCTGGAGGAGCACCGGACACCGCAGCATTAATAATGCAAGGGTTAATAGAGGGTCGGGGGTCAGATGTCAATAAAGCCTGAGCCATGAATCATGAGAAGCCATACAATACTGCAAACAGCTGGGGGGCTGCTACAATGGTCTGGATAGCAGTCTGTGAGCTCCCGGAGGGGTACGGTTACATGCACTGATACATTGTAACAAACCATCAGGACTGGAGACAGATTTATCATGCATGTATCCTTTTACACAGGATACAGTTGTAACAAACCCTCAGCTGTGAGCGGTGTTATATTAGAATGGATTGTGGATGAGACAGTTAACATTCACTGACAGAAAACAGAGATTTAGCCTAAAAACCCTGGCGAGGACGAGGTCAAAGGTCACCGTATAGGAGAGAACGCGTGTGTAACCCGGAAAGTCCCAAATAATTATAAGATTCTGCGACCTCCATGACGCCCCAACGGCACAGTAATAGAAACAACAGAGGAGACGGCGACATCTCACTGGTCATCCAGCGCTGCCCCAACTTACACACGTTGTATCTGTTTGCTTTTATAGCTACAACCCGGAGAAGACTGGAAACACATCCTGGAACATTCCCAACACCGAGAGTACAGAGACAACATTATTATATCACCCATCCCAGGTTACATCCTGTATTATACCCCAGAGCTGCACTCACTATTCTGCTGGTGTAGTCACTGTGTACATACATGACATTACTTATCCTGTACTGCTCCTGAGTTACATCCTGTATTGCTGCACTCACTATTCTGCTGCTGGTGCAGTCACTGTGTACATACATGACATTACTTATCCTGTACTGATCCTGAGTTACATCCTGTATTATACCCCAGAGCTGCACTCACTATTCTGCTGCTGGTGCAGTCACTGTGTACATACATGACATTACTTATCCTGTTACAATTTTCTAGAATCACAAGAGGGAAGACCGTGGAGCAGATCCTAGAGTTCGGCCCACTAGAGGTGAAGGACTTCAGGACCACGTTCACCTGTGTGGTGCAGGACCCGTCAGGAGGGGACATCAGACGCCTCACCCTGGTCCCGGAGAAATCTGATATTTCCAAGGTCAGGATAATTGTCAAAAAAGATGGAAGAAAACGAGATCCTGAAAGATAAGATTAAAGAATGCGGCTTCTGCAATACGGCTCTCGCCTCTGATGCGTCGGGTGCATTCAAACTGTTCACAGGAGGAGGAGCGTGACAGTATCAGCCTGGACATTATTCTCCATAGACAGGGGCGTTCATGTATTCTGAGTCCTGTCCTGTGAATACTGTAATACAAGAGATCAATAAACACAACCACTAAACAGCGCCCCCACTGCCCCCGAGTATAGATCATTTACTGCATGTGGTCATCATACTGTGTAACACTGACCCCTAGTGGTGGGTGTGTGTATCACATCTTATTACAGTCCAGCAGTGATATGAGTTGCGTCTCTAGTTATGACAAGACAGTAGATCGCGGGAGGAGGAGCGAATAACTTTATTTACAAAAATAAAAATGAAATACAGTGCAAACCGTAGAGATTACACCAAGAAGAACAATGACCCCCATCATCCGGGCCGCTGACATCACATCTGAACTGACCAGGGGAAGCGATGACATCATTATTACTGTATATAAAAAACACGAAACCCTAAATCTACACATCAGACGATGGCTGCTCCAGGACACTGCACTTAAAGGGGATGTCCACCACCACGACTAGTGACTGTGTAGTCTTCATATAACCCGATATTACCACAAACTGCTCCAGAGAGAGACCTAGACAAAATCAGAAAGGGGTGGAGCCGTGCGGACACACGCCCCCTTCTGCATCCCACAATGCACTGCGGCAGATTTGGTTAGCTGTAACAAACACAACATGCAGTGTCCCGGGGGCCTAGAGCTCGTTAGAAGAGACCAGGATACATGGGTGCAGCTCTGGAGGTGACTGGAGTAAAAGGATTGAAGTTAAGATGAATAAAAGATGCCGATAAGAATCTGAGGGCGAAACGTAATGTAAAAATCAACAACTTCATCTGTGGTGTAGAAAGCTTCATCAGTCCTACAGCAGGACCTGGTGCACACCACAGCGCCCCCTGCTGTACTGGAGTTCAGAGACAAGAAGGCAATGAGTCACAGGGGGGGGGGACCCCCGAGGCAAGCAAAGCGCTGATAGGGGTCAGGGAGGGTGGTGCTGACACCCGCCGGTCACTTGTCTTCACGTCATCGCTGTCAGGGTAATAAATGGATCCCAATAGGCAGAAACATTTTTAATAAATAAAAAAAAAATTTTTTTTTTAAGCTAAATTACAGAAGCCACAGCAATAAGGCACTAAAAGTTTCCTGTAAAATAAAAACTGCCTGCCGTACATACGAGGCGCGAGCGTGAAATGCAAGCACTGATTACCAATCATCTCTGGAATAATCCCCCCTCCCCCCACCCAGTATAATCACCCGGGTCTGCAATAAAATGTAGTCCATGAGTGACCCCCGTGCGCCCCCCGATGACCTGGAGCCAAGCACAGGGGCCCATCCTCATGGCGCACAGCGGCCATGTCCATCACTAGATCCATAGTCCTCAGATAGCATCGCTGCGGATCGTGGCTTTACTTGTTTTTCTTCGGACCCCTCTCAAAAAACTGGAAAAAAAAAAAAAAAAAGTAAAAAAAAAAAAAAAAATGAGAAGAGCAGAAAAATAAAAGGAAAATTTTGAAAAGACAAGACAGCGAGGGGATCGTCCACATTATGTGACCCCAGGAGCCCCATGTGCTGCCCCCAACCACAGGAAACAGTATATTCTAGTAATCGCCCGAAACAGGGTTAAGGGTTTTCCAGGACGATAGGATGATACAGGAGACATCAGTCATCTGAGCTCGACTAATAACACATCACTTACTACATGAGTGCAGCCCCCTGCCCCGACATTCCATTTAGAATGCATCTAACACCTCACACTGCTGCTCTCTGGCATCCATGTTAGCTTACTGGCCCTTGAAGAATTGTTTAACGAACCACACTGCTGTGCCTCGGTTCTCTCTGCACCTGTTTATGTGTCCCTGCGAGATGTATATCGACCTCACACTGTTGTGCTCTGTGCTGCTCTTGCAGCCTTTTTGTTGGTTCCGGAGAGATGTGAACTCCCTCAACCTGCATGTGCTCGTTTGCTCTCCCCCTGTGTTTATGTAATTGTCCCTGGAGAGATTTAATGACATCAGTACCTCACACTGTTGTTCTCTTGCTCGCTGCCCCAGTTTCTTTATTGCGGTCCATGTAGAGTGTGTAATCAAACCTCAGCCTGCTGTGCTCTGTGCTCTCAGTGCAGGCCGTGTTATGTATTATCCCTGGAGCAAGATGGGTAATCAAGACCTCCCACTGTCTTTGACTCAATGCTCTCAAGGCTCCGTGAATAAGAGGTGATAAGTACTGTCCCTGGAGAAATTTTTAAACATCAGAACCATCACCCCGGACTGTGGGCTCGTGAATGCAATCTCTGCTGCTGTGTTAATGTATTCACCGTGGAGAGATTTGTAATCAGACCTCGAACACTGGCTGTGGCGGCGTGTTTCTCTACAGGGTCATCCATATTATGTATTTTCCCTGGAGAGATTTGGTATCAGGCATCATGGACCTCACACTGCTTTGAGCTCTGTCGTCTCTGCAGCCAGTGTTAATGTCTATGTCACCCAGAGGAGAGATTGTTAATCAGGGAAACCTCACCTTCGGGTTCTGCTGTGCTCTCGATGGCGACCATGGTGTAGTGTATGGTCCCGTCTGGAATAGGATGTTAATCAGACCTCGACCTGGCTGTGGCTCTGTGCTCTCGGTTCAGCCAGTGTGTATGTAATGTATCCCTGGAGATATGTGTAATCAGTACCTCAGCACTGCTGTGGAATTGCTCTGTGCTCTGGCTTGCAGCCATGTGTTATTGTACTGGGTGCCCTGGATAGATGTGTAATCAGACCTCAATCACTGAGGGAAGCTGTGCTCTTTGCTCTCTGGCAGCCTGGTTATGTACTGGTCCCTGGTAATTTGTCGATCAGACCCAAAACTGTCTGTGCTCCTGTACTCTCTGTCCTGGCCGGTGGTGTTAATACTTCCCTGAGAGAGGGTGTAATCATACTGCCGCACTAAAAAGGGGGTCTGGGGTGCGTCTGTGCTCTCTGGCTCGTGTTGTGTTACGTGTATCCGGTGGAGGATATGTGGGATAATCAGGACCTCACACTTGCTGTGCTCTCTGCAGTCAGTGTTATGGTATGTCCATGGTAAAGGAATGGGCTTAAATCCAGACCATCGACACTAAGGCTGTGGCAAGTCGTCTGGCAGGCCAGTGTTATGTACTGTCCCTGTGATAGATGTGGCTAACAACGGCTCAGGCAGCAGTCTGTGTCTCTGAATGGCTCATGGGCAGGCACAGTGTTATGTGTTTTGCAGCGCTGTGAGAGCTGTATGAATCAGAAGACCGGGTCAACCAAACGGTTTGTGCTCTGGCTCATACGACAGCCAATTTGGTAGTTATTGTCCTGGAGATGTGTAATCAGACCATCACACTGAGGGCGTGTGCTCTGTGCTCTCTGCCGCCAGTGAGTTATATTATTGTCACCTGGGAGAGATGTATAATCAGGACCCACACTTTTGTGGCGCTGACTTTGCTCTCTGCACCCAATTGATGTAGTGTGTGTGCCCTGGAGAGGATGTTGACTCAGGAGCCTATGCAACACGGAAACACTGAGCTGGTGCTCTGGTTCTCGCAAATGCAGCCAATGTATGTAATTGTCCCTGGAAAGAGAGTTGTAGTCAGAAACATACCTCACAGCATGTCTGATGCTCTGTGCTCTCGTGGCTGCTTGTTATTACTGTCCCATGTTATGGAGGTAAGTAATCAGAGAGGAGGCCTCACACAATTGCTGTGGCTCTGTGCTCTCGAAATGCTCCGTGTTGTTAATGTATTATCACCTGGAGAGATGTGTAATCAGACGCCACACGCTGTGCTCAGCTGTTCTCTCTGATCACGTGCGCTTAAGTTATATTAATTCCGCTGGGGGGGGAGAGAGTGTGTATCAGACCTCACAGCGTGCTGTGGTCGGTCTAGGTGCTACTCTGCCCAGTGGGTTGGATTTATTGTCCGCCTTGGAGATAGTGTGTAAGTCCACATACTCACAGGACACTGGCTTTGTCTCTGGGCTCTCTGCTGCGGGTCCGTGTTATTTGTTGTCCGCTGGAGAAATGTGTGGTAATCCGAAGATACAGCTCAACACTGCTGTTCGTGGGGGTGCTCATGCTGCAGGCCAGTGTTATGATGTAGGTCGCCTTGTATAGTATGTGTAAATGCAAGAAACCTCATACACGGCAATGTGTGCTCTGTGTCAATCCCTGCATACAGAAATGGTTTTATTGTCCTGGATAGGGATGTGTAGAGACCTCAGCCTGGCTTAAGTCTCGGAGTCTGCGGCTAGCAAACCAGTTGGTTATGTATTGCCGCGCATAGGGAGGAGGAATGGGTGTAATAAGTGGGCGATTACCTGGTGAACACTGGGGCTGAAGTGGCTCGTATCGACCGGTAGCAGGACCAGGGTTATGATTATTGTCCCTGGAGAGATGTATAATCACAAAAAAGGGCTCACAGGCGGGGCGTGGCTGTGGGGCTCTGTGCCACGGGCAGGCCAGTGTGTTATGTATATGTTCCCATAGAGGAGAGATGGGTGTAATCAGACCTCACACACTGGCTGGTGGGCTCTTGCTCTCTTCAGCCAGTTGTTATGTATTGTTGGTCCCGCGGGAGAGATGTGGATAATCGCCTCACACTGTTGTGCTCTGTGCTCTCTTGTCTCCATTGTTATGTGTATTGTCCCTGGAGTGGAGATGTTAAATCAGACACTCAACATGCGTGGCTCGTTTGCTCTCTGCGCCAGGGTTCGTGTAATTGTCCCTGTAGAGTAAATGGTATAATCAAGGACCTCACGGGGCTGGTTGTGCTCTGTGCGTCTCTGTCACCAAGGTTATTTAGTGGTCCCTGGAGAGCTGTGGTATCGATACCTAACACACTGCTGGTGCTCTGGGTGCTCTCGTTCGAGAGCCGAATGGTTATTTATTGGATGCAACCTGGAAAGATGTCCGGTCGAAACGTCGAGCACTTAAAAACTGTGGTCTGTGCTCGTCGGGTGAGTCTGCCTGGTGTAGATATTTACTTTACTGGGTCCCTGGAGAGATGTGGTAACGACCTCAACACTGGGGTCTTTGCTCTAGTTCGCTCGTGCTGCCGGTGTGTTACAGTGGAAAGGGGTATTATCCGGGCATGGAGGAAGTGGTGTAAAGGAATCGGAACCAGGTCATCAGCACTGCTGTGCTCGGGGTGGCTCTCGTGCAGGGCCGTATTAAATGTATTATCCGGCTGGATAGGATGGATAGTAACAGACCGGTCACACTGCTGTGCTCTTTGGGGGCTCTCGTGACAGGCCCATTGTTATTGTAATTGTCACTGGAAGATTTGTCAATCAGACCCTCACACTGCTGTGGCTCTGGTGGCAATCTCTGCAGCACCGTGTTATTTAGTTGTCCTTGGAGAGAAATGTAAATAATCAGACCGTCCATGTTGTGCTTGTGTGACTCGGGTCTGGGGGCAGCCGAGGGGATTGTTATGTATTGTCCCCTGGGAGGATGTTTATCATACCTCACAACGTGCTGTAGCTCGGGAATGTGCCTCTGCAGCCAATGTTATGTAATTGGTCCCTTAATAAGGTTGTAATACAGAACGCCACACGCTGTGCTCTGTGCTTTCTGCTGGGGGCCTGTGTGGATTATTGTACTGTCCCCTGGAGAGATGTGTATCAGAAGCAGGGGACCTCCCCAGGCTGCTGTGGGAACTCTGTGGCGTCGCGCTGCCTGTGTATCTGTAGTAACGGTGCGGGGCCTGGGTAGAATGTGTAAAATCAAAGCCTCCACTGCTGTGCTGGGCATGTGCGTCTGTCAGGACCAGTGTGTTATGTAGTGTCCCCTGGAGAGATGTGTAAATCAGACGACTCACCCTGCTGTGGCCTGTGCTCATGCATGCAGCCAAGAGTTATGTAGGGTTGTCCCTGGATAGATGGGTGTAATCAACCTCACAACCTGGGTTCGGTGTGGTGGGGCAAATCGCGGTGTGCGGCGTGCGGCTGCCTTTGTGTTGGGATGTACTTCGCCAAGGAGAGATGTGAATGGAATCAGAGAGGCGGTCACGACCTGCTGTTGGCTCTGTTGCTCTCTGCAGCCATATTATAGTATGTATCCGCTAGGAGAGATGTGTAATCCGACCTCACACTGCTGTGGGCTCTGTGCTCTCATGGCAGCCATGTTATGTATTGTCCCTGTAGAGATGTGTAATCAGACTCACACTGCTGTGCTCCAAAAAACAACTGTGCTCTCTGTCAGCCAATGTTAATGTATTATCCCGGAGAGATGTGTAAGCACAGACCTCACAACGGCTGTGCTCACTGTTGCTCCCTGGTCAGCAGTGTTTATGTATTGTCCCTGGAGAGATGTGTAACAGAGGGGGGGAGGGAGTGAGGGGAGGGGAACCGTCACACTGCAGTGTGGGCTCTCTGCTCTAGGCAGCCGTGTTATGTATTGCCTCTGGAGAGATGTGTCTCGACCTGAACTGGCCTGTGTGGGCTCTGTGCTTGGTGTGGTCTCGTTCTCCCTGCAGCCAGTGTTATGGTATTGTCCCGGTAGAGATTGTAATCATACTCCCACTGCTGTCTCCTGTGTGCTCTCCTGCAGCCAGTGTTTGTATTGTCCCTGGAGAGAGGTGTAATCAGAAGGCCTCACACACAACTGCTGTTCTCCTCTGTGCTCTCCTGCATCCAGTGTGTATGTATTGTCCGTGGAAGATGTTCAATCATACCTACACTGCTGTTCTCTGTGCTCTCTGCAGCCAGTGTTTGTTGGTCCTGTCCCTGGAGAGAGGTGTACTCAGACCTCACACTGCTGTGCTCCCTGTGCTCTCTGCACCATGTTATGTAGTGTCCCTGGAGAGATGTGCAATCAGACCTCACACTGCTGTGGGGCTTTCTGTGCTCTCTGCGGCCATGTTTATGTATTGTCCATGGAGAGATGTATAATCAGGACATCACACTGCTGTGCTCTGTGCTCTCTGGAGCAGCCAGTGTTATGTATTGTCGCATGGAGAGATGTGTAATCAATCAGACCTCACACACTGTCTGTGCTTGTGGCTCTCTGCAGCCAGTTTTATGTATTGTCCCTGGAGATATGTTGTTAAGGATGGTCGCACATGGTTTCGGAACGCCATCTGTACTACTTTCCGCCATCTTAAGATACAGCGGCCACCTGGGGGGGGGGTATGCTTCCCCTTAGAACTATAGGTTTCAATGTTTTAATCAGCTATTTTTCTCATGTAACTGTGTTGTGCCTTTTCACAATATCCTTGGGCATTTCTTAGCGTCCTCGCCTCTGTATTCTTGTTTCTTTATTTTGGTTATGAAGAAGCTTCTAGGAGGCCTTGTGTGTAAGATAAGCATGGGCTGTAACAAGGCCTGGGTCTATTTCTCCTCCAATGTGCTGGTACAAGCATAATGGCCAATGGATCTAAGTGTCTTATCTCCATTCATACACACCCCAAAATCTGATCTCTATGTGTTCATAATATAGCTGTATCTTCTGAATAAAACAGTTGGTTTGAGTGCATCGGAAGACCGACTGTGTTTTTTCATTTACTCTGTCCTCTCGCTGGCCGCAGAGCTATCGTCATCCTCCTGCAGAAGGGTTAATTAGGACTCAACCTTAAAAAAAAGTCAAGAGGCTGTTGGGCCCCTGCGATAAAAATCTCCACCTAACAATATTTGTGCGTCCCTGGGTGGCTTAGGATTAAACAACACAACCGAACCTCCGCCTGAAGTGTCCCCCGCGGCTCGTGAACAGAACACTGCGGCGACGAGCTCTCGGGTAAGATATTAATTTTTTCTGTCTACCTTGATATGGTCACTTCTGGTTCAAACGTGGTTGGACGGACCGTGGTAAGACTGTCTCTGTGTTATGTATGGCCATTCTGTGTTCACTGGAACCTAAGCTCAGAGTTTTTTTTTGGCAAAGAACCACTTTGTAGGTGATGGACGAGACTGGACAGATGCGGATGGTCAGACAGTCTGGGGTGTTACTGAAACGGTGTGGGATGGAGGGAGTAACCCTTCAGAGGTCTGCACTGCTAAAGTAAGATACTTTGTTGTGATTGTCAGATGTATCATAGTGTCTAGTAACTGTTTTGACTGGTGCCAATAGGGTTTTGCCCTAGAGGTATAGAGCTCAATTGTGCACGTGGCAGCGGAGACCTCCACTCGGATCAGTGTGTGTTTAGCTTTCGTGTTTTTTTTGGGAGTCTGAACAGCCTCGTGTGACTGGTAAGAACTAGTAGTGACTTAGTAAAGACGTCGGTAGAAGAGTGATACTTGGTGTTTTCGGTGAAAGAGTGTGATCAGGTCAGAGTTCTTGGTGTAGAGTCCTCTGTGGATGTCTGGGTAGTCTAGTTTCCTTTTGTTCATATAATCGAGGTGTTGGCATTCGCTGTGTCTGTGGGACAAGTTTGGTTGTGTTGCAGTAGTAAGCATTTATGATGAGTTTGTGAATTGGAATTGAGCCAGGTGCATTGCAGACAAAGAGATGTAAGTACAGAAGATGGTCATGATTAAGTAGACAGAAGGTTGTTTAAGTTACTGGACTGATTGACACGTAATTTACAATGATCGGCACATAAGGGCTGGTATGTTTGTGTTTAAATGAAGTATTGAAGGTTTGAAGGTTTTGGTATGTTTCAGATAATCTGATTTTGTACAAGTGGAGAAAACTTGATCTCGATTAGGAAACAGACACTTTACCCTGACTGCCGGACGGACCAGGACAGAGTACAGGAATCCTTCGAGTGCCAATTAAGAAGAGCCGGGCGATAAGGACATTTCAAAGTTTTTGATGTGGAAAGAAATTTGAGAAAAGAGATTTAATTATATTTTCCTTGGAGTGAAAATGGCCCCTGTAATGCAGACTCCACCCCTGTGATCTGGTGGTTAGAGAAGATGACACCGCCCTACCCTTCTTCAGTGGCGGCCATCTTACGTCAGTTTATTTTTCAGTGGCGGCCATTTTTAAAGATTACATTCCAGTTGATTGGCTGTTGGCACCTAAAAGCGGTTTTGAGGCTTTGTATGATAACAGGCTGCCATTTCTTGGGGTTCCCTGCTAGTGGGTCTTGGGAGTGAGGGGATGGAGGGTTTTGGAGTATTATTCAAATTTATGGATCCCGACAATTTAAGAGAAAATGTAACTATAAAAAGGTTACCAATGTCTCCAGGTACCTGCTTTCGGCATTTAAGGGGTTACACAACCCCCCCACCACAGGGTTCGGGTCTGTGGGACTTGCGTTCTTGCCTTTTTTGCCGAATGACATGTGCTGTGTCCTGTCCGTGACCTTGATTCTCACGGAACACTGATTTCTAACCATATATGAGTTGCTTGGAATCGTGTTCGTTATCTCGTGGTTTTCAGGCTAGGGAGAACATTTCCATTTGGGATGGTAGATCCTGGCGTTTTAGACTTCTCCCTGACATCTAAAAAGACTTGAAGGAAGTTATTTGGTTGTGGAACAGGATACAGTATTAAATGTGATGTCCTCCTGTGGTACCCCATGAACAGCTAAGCAAGAATGAGCCCCCCAACTGTATTACAGGAGCTATGACTGACTTTTGTTCCCTTTTGGTTCCTTTTTAGTAAAACCATCTAAGTGTACCTGGATTTTATTGAGACGTTGGAGTCTGGCCAGAACTTTATAGGTAGCACAGAACACTGGGGCTGGAGACTGGTGGAGGGACTCTGACACATTGACGTACAGTAGGAATATAGGATGTTTCACCGACCACGACGCCGAAGTGAGATTGACAACATCTCCGGAATCTCCACCGACCAACCCAAGTGGGCCGTTGCGGAGGAGGAGACATTACTGTAGTGAGTTGCGTAGACGGCCCCGACGGGCAAGAAAAAAGGCGGGTAAAACTCACCCAGCCAATATCCCAACGGCCCTACAGGGGAGTATAGTCTGCAGACTAGCGCCCTTAGCTGGATGTTTCCTCCTTTTCATTATGCGGATGACCACTGTTATTGGTTTGCCAGGATGCATTTTATTGACCTTATGTGATTTTCTGTTCCCGAAGGTTACAAAAGTTTCCCAGAGACAAGCTCCTTACTGCCAGGAAAGGTGGTCTCCGAGGCCCTGCTTCTCAAGCACAGGAGATACCTGACAAGGAGAAAAGCTGGCAGTCCAGAATGTGCCCTGCCCTGAGGCCCTAAGCCTCTTCACAATGATTCTAGGACTGGCCAGCCTCCTGCACCTGGGATAGGTCCTGCTTCCCCCAGCCTGATGTTCCCCCCTTTCTGACTGAATTGCCTCTTCCCCATTTGCCCTTAGTCAGGCGGACAATGATGCATCCATAGCCCTAAGCTGGCAAATCCTTTTGCCCGCCCTATCATCATGCCACTACCAGAGCCTTTTATTTCATATTTTTGCCGGAGTATCTAGGAGACAAGGTGTCTTAGCCCAGGAATGTGGTGGCCTCCCCAGTGGCCACTTTAGGCCCGGTTAGACTCAAGTCGTGAGTGGATCCCCTCTGTGTTAGAGCTGCAGCCAGCAATCTGCTATGCAGTCCAGTGAGCTATCCTATACCCTAGTCCTCAAGTTACTGTGGCAAACGGCCCACATACCTTGCCACAGTGTCTCACCCAAGTACAGCCCAACACCGAGCAAGGCCAACATATGCTCAGACCAGTGTGCACTCCTGTTCCCCAGTATAACTGATAAGGTCACAGCTCTGAATCCTTCGTCTATCGCCAGTCTTCCAGGATTCATAGAGGGGGGAGGAGGGTGATTAACCCAGATGTTGCGTTTTTCTCATAGATGGCCCAGGTCTGCAGGAGAAGACAGACGTTTTTCTACATCTACACTGGTATACCGTGGTCAGGGCGGGTCACAGGAGGGTAGTCAAGCAGACCACTCCCTCCACACAGTTCAGCGCAGGAGGTGGAGTGATGGCACTCATGTGAAGCGCTACAAGCTGGTGGACGGTAAAGGTCAAACATCTATACTCAAGGTATAGTTTCTGGGGTCTAAACACGACTATGAACACCATATGGCAGGCTAGAGATTTCCTCCCTTCTGGCAGACCCCGTTAAAGGCAAGGCACGCGGTTTAAGAGCTCAATTGTGCTCATCTTCCTTCCACAAGAGGTGAGGATAGATAAAAGTTAAACCACCACAATTTTGGAAATAACTCAACAAGCCAAGGTCAAGTAATGTGGCTGACGGGATGGGCGAAGGCTGCTGTCACAGATTGGAGCCCAGATATCTGTCCTGAGTCTCATCGGTGAGTTCTGAGCATAAAAGTTTGATCCACAGGGTTCCAGTCCCTGGTGGCCGCGAGTGTCATCAGAAGTGAGGGAGTGGTGGAGGAAAGCTGAGCCGGTCAGATGCCGATGGTACCTGGATGCTGGGAGAGAGGGTGAGCTGCCCGAGCCTGCAACCCGACAGTAAGTCCAGTCCGCCTCCATACACATACACATCCAAAATGGCCATGCTAGTGGGCTCATAAACCAGAAGTGTTTTTGCCCGGGCGTTACTACCCCCTGTCCTAGACTAGTGAAAGCCTGATTCTGTGCCCGCCCAACCTCGGTAGTGGAAAAGAAAAACCCCACAGAAGGTGACACCCAAGCTGCTTTATCACTTCCATACTAGCATATGGATTTTATTCCAGCTACCAAAAAGGTACGTAGGAATACGTGCTGGTGCATTGTATCTCTTCCAGGGTGCCAGAAGCTCTCCGCATGACCAAGGCTACTGCCATAGCTGTGCGCCATAAGTTGGTGAGTGAGATTTTCTCAGGTTTGGACTTCAGAGACCGATAGAGTCCGGTCGCAGAACCCCACTTCACTGACGGTAAAGAACCTTCAACCTTGTCCCTCCTTGGTGTAGAACAGCCCTGAACACACGCCCTTACCCTTCCCAATTGGTGATGCTTTTGAGATACTTTAACTGCAACTCTTAAGTTAGAGATCCTGAGGCCATGGAAGTAACAGGAGGGAAAAAACCTGGTGTGAGTGCTTTCGCGGCGGCCCACCATTCAGTTAGGACCACCCTCAACAGAAAGATGGGATTGCCCCCCTTGAAGTTATTTTTCGGCTGTGCAACGCAGACTAGGCCCCTTCTTCCCCACGATCATAGCTGACGGCAGGAACCAGTGGAACATCACGCAGTTGAACGCAGCCTTGACAAAGGTCGGCACAAGTGTTTTCCGGGGGGGGGTGATCCTTTTTCAGATGCAGACAGAGACTCCTGATGCAAACCTGGAGGCCTGGACTAGTGGTGGTAAAGAGACACCAGGGAGAAGAGAGAGAGTCTGGAGCCTTGCTACGATGGCCCTTTCCAAGTCCTGCTGACCAGTGTCCACGTCTGCACTAGAGGGAAGTCAGCACGGGCTTCACGCTTTCTATTGGCACTTACTTCTTGCTATCTGGTCGCTTCTCTGACTGACTTATGCTCAGGGACACCCCAACCATGACTATCCTGTATCTATAGGGTACGCGGATGCCCCCAGGGTGGAGACTTTACCTACGGTTGGTGCAACAGACAATGACTCTTCTTTACAACTGACAGCACAGGGTAACCTGTACTTAGCATTGTCTGATGTTCAGGATTTGTGGGGAGAGAGAGTCCGGTTCAGGCCTAGAGGCTGGGACGGTGAGTGTAAACGGTGATAACACTTGTGTATTCCTTCCTCGTGATCCCCAGGGATAAGGTCGATCAGACACATAATAAAAGGTAGAGAATCCCAAAGGATTCTGGAGGTCTGAGAGAAGCAACCTAGATGACAACGTTTAGATGGATACCTTGTGAGCACAAGGGGGTTCCCAGATGAGTTACAAGGCCCACCATCAGATATGGTCAGCTAGGAAGTCGCATTATTCCCCAGATGCTTGATTAAAGATGTTGGTTTGGGTAACTGGTTTTTTTATTGTAATCAACAGAGATTTGGGAATATATCCGAGATGCTTCCGCAGAACGCGCATGGCTATTGGACATGAACCTTGCTGAAAGTGAGGAGTCTGTAATATGGGGGTGTGGCTTGTTGCATGTACATCCCAGATGACATCGCCCCCATATGGATCCATTAATACCCCATGCTCGGGAAAGCTTAAAGGATTTTTTTAAGGACTGTCCAGGAACCAAGAGAAACTTCTGGGGTGGACACTTTGTCCTTCACTTTGTGGTTGGGGGATTGGAAGGGTTTCCTTTAGTGGGGTAATATTGGGGATTGTGATTTTGCTTCTTTTCACTTATTGCGTGCATGTGTGGTCCCCTCATCAAGTCCAACCATGTCCCCAGATGTCCGTCCCTATGAGGAAGTGCCCGTAGCGGAGGATGATGCTGCCTGTTTAACAAACCTGTGAACTATGGGGGACTCAGTGTATGTGTTTGAGTGTGCATAACCTTTAACCTCTTTTAGTGACGGGCTCCAGGGGATCTGGTGAAGAGTTAACCAGTCCGCAGGTACGGGCTAGCCTACCTGTTGGGTACCTGAGCTTGAGGAGTTCGCTTTAAGAGGTTGTAGGTCTGCAGTCTCACAATGGGGGAATTGTTAAGGAGGTCGGCACTGGTTTTCGGACGCCATCTTGACTACTGTCCGCCATCTTAGATACAGCTGCCACCTGGGGGGGGGTATGTCTTCCCTCTTAGAAGCTATAGTTTAATGTTTTAATTCCAGCTATTTTTCTCATTTAAACTGTTTGTTTTGCCTTTTCACAATATCCTTGGCATTTCTTATCGTCCTTTCGGAGGGCCTCTTATTCTTGTTCTTTATTTTGGTTATGAAGAACTTCGAAGCCATTGTGTAGATCAGGGCCTGGCTGTACAAGGCCTGGTCATGTTTCTTGCCGTATGCTCTCAGACACATCTCTCAGAATCCATCCGTTTCTTACATTTGAAACTTCTAAAATGCTAATGTTGCTCTGATTCACTCTCGACTAACTACTGTAACTCCCTACTAATCGTCTGTCCACTCTCTAACTCCTCATCCTCTACAATCTATTCTTAATGCAGCAGCCAGGCTCGTCTTTCAGGCCAAACGCTACACTGATGCCCAATTTTGTGCCAATCACTGCCCTGGCTACCTGTCCATCCTTCCTATTCCTTTAATATAATAAACCTCATGCACAAGCTCTGAGAATGCTGCACCTCCCGATCTCTCTTCTCTCATCTCAGTCTATCGCCCTGCCCTGCTCTTCGTCTGCCAGTGACCAATAGATTAATCTCTACGCTTAAATTCGAACCTCCCATGCCATGTTATCCAGGACTTCTCCCCGAGTTGCAGCACCAATTCTCTGGAATGCCCTCCCCAGACTCTGAGATAATACCCACCCTCCAAAGCTTCACACGGCTCTTAAAAACCCATCTTTTAGGAGGCAAGCTATCACTCTCGCTACTGCATGAAATGTCAACTCTCCCTTTACTAATCCCTCCTATCTCCCATCTGATATCGTGGCAACCACTGATGATATACCAACTCCAGCTTCTCTCAGTCTTTTTCAACCTTGGAACCCTTATAATAAATTGCGGCTGATGGCTGTTCAAGGCAGGCAACATCGTTTTAGTAAATTATTTATTAATTATTTTATATTGTTCCCTTATAAAAGAATGGCTGGACCATTTAAACCCTCTTGTGTTCACCCCTCATCCTCATAGTCTGTAAGCTCTTGTGAGCGGGCCATCACTCCTTTGTTCTATATGACTGTTTTGTTCTTTGTACTGGTAATATAGTTGTATGGTGTCCCCTATGATTTGTAAAGCCACGGAATTTGATGGCGCTATAATAAATAAAGATTATTATTATATTACTATGATTCCCGAATGTGCTGGTATCAAAAGCAAATTGTCCAATAGATCTCAGTGTCTTATCTCATTCATACAACACCCCAAATGCTGATCTCTATGTGTTAAAATATACTGTATCTGTCATGAATAAACAGTTTTGGATTTGGAGCTGGCATCGGAAGACCGACTGTGTTTTTTCATTTTACTCTGCCTCTCGCTGCAGGGAGCTATCTCATTCCTCGCCTCCAAAGGGTTAATTAGACTCACCTTCAAAGTAAGGCTGGTGTGGCCCTGCATAAAAATCCCTAACAATGTGTAATCCCGACCGTCACCCTGCTGTGTCTCTGTGCTTCCGCTGCAGACGTGTTTATTTATTGTCCCTGGGAGAGATGTGTAATCAGACCTCACCCTGCGGTGCCTGTGCTCTCTGCAGCCAGTTTTATGTATGTCCCTGGCGAGATTGTGTAATCAGACCTCAACAACTGCTGTGCTCGTGTTCTCATGCATCCTAGTGTTATGTTTTCCCTGGAGAGAATGTGTAATCAGACCTCACCAACTGCTGTGCTCTGTGCCTCTGTGCAGACGGTGTTATGTTTGTCCCTGGAGAGATTGTAATCAGCACCTCACACTGCTTGCTCTGTGGGCTCTCCTCATCTGCAGCCAGTGTTAATGTATGGTCCCCTGAGAGATGTGTGATCTGACCTCACACTGCTGTGCTCTGTGCTCGTCTGCAGACAGTGTTATGTATTGTCCCTGAGAGATGTGTACTCAGGCCTCACACTGCTGTGCTCTGTGCTCTCTGAAGCCAGTGTTATGTATTGTCCCTGGAGAGATGTGTAATCAGACAGACCTCACACTGCTGTGCTCTGTGCTCTCTGCAGCAGTGTTATTGTATTGTCCCTGGAGAGATGTGTAATCAACCTCACCTGGCTGTGCTCTGTGCTCTCGCACCAGTGTTATGTATGTAGTCCCTGGAGAGATGTGTAATCAGACCTCACACTGGCTGTTGGGCTCTTGGCTCTCTGCAGCAGTGTTATGTATTGTCCCTGGATATATGTATAATCAACCTCACACTGCTGTTGCTCTGTGCTCTCTTCAGCCGTGTTAATGTATTGTCCCTGGAGATATGTGTAATCATCAGACCTCACACTGGTCGTGCTCAGTGCTCTCTTCAGCCTTGTTTGCATTGTCCCCAGAGAGCTGTGTAATCAGCCTCACAACTGCTGTGCTCTGTGCTCTCTGCAAGCAGTGTTATGTACTGTCACCTGGAGAGATGTGTAATTAGACCTCACACTTCTGTAGCTCGTGGCTCTCTGGCAGCCAGTGTTATGTATTGTCCCTGGAGAGATGCACTGCTGTGCTCTGTGGAATCTGTAATATCCTGAATGTGTCGCTTCCCCGCTCAGGTCCCTGGAGTTCACCTTCTTCTTCCTGGTGGCATGTAGGTTCATTTGTCCGTTTATAAGCGCTGTGGCGGGGAGTCACTAGGATCCTGCGGCGCCCGATATCCTGCATTTGTCCGCTTCCCCGCTCAGGTCCCCGGGGTTCAACCTTCTTCTTCCTGGTGCATGTAGTGCATTGTCCGGTATAATCTCTGTGCGGGGAGTCACAAGATCGTGCTCCCGATATCGCTGCTGTGGCGCTTCCCCCGCAGGTCCCTGGAGTTCACCTTCTTACTCCTGGCGGCATGTAAGTGCATTGTCCGTGGTTAATGCGGCTGTGCGGGGGTCCCTAAGACGTGCCCCCGATAATCCTGTCATGTGTCATTCCCACGATCAGTCCGCTTGAGTTCACCTTCTCTTCCTGGTGCATGTAAGTGCATTGTCCGTGTATAATGCGTCTGTGCAGGGAGTCACTAGATCTGCGCCCGCTATCCTGCATGTGTCGGCTTTCCTCTCCCCGCTCAGGTCCCCGGAGTTCACCTTCTTCTTCTTCTTCTTCCTGGTGCATGTAGTGCATTGTCCGTGTATATGTGGGGCTGTGGCGGGGAGTCACTAAGATCCTGCCCCGCCCGATATCCTGCATGTGTCGCTTCCCTGCTCAGGTCCCTGGAGTTCACCTTCTCCTGGTGCTTGTAAGTGCCATTGTCCGTAGATGCGGCTGTGCGGGGAGTCACTGAGACCATGGCCTGATATCCTGCATGTGTCACTTCCCCCCGTCATGTCCCCCGGAGTTCACCGCATTCCCTTCTTCTCCCTGGTGTCCTGTACGTGGCGTGTCCGTGTATAAGGCGCTGGGCAGGTAGTCACTAGATCCTGCGCCGATATCCTGCTGTGTCTCTTCTACCTCGCTCAGGTCCCGCCCGCGGAGTTCACCTTCTCTTCCTGGTGTCATGTAATGCATTGTCCGTGTATAATGCTGCTGTGCGGGAGTCACTAGGAGTCCTGCGCCCTCTATCCTGCATGTGTCGCTCCCGCTCAGGTCCCCGGGGTTCAACCTTCTTCTGCCTGGTGTCTGTAAGTGGCATTGTCTCGTTTATAAGGCGCGGTGCGGGGAGTTCCACTAGTCAGTTCGGCGGCCGATATCGCCTGCATGTGTCGCTTCCCCTCCCGGCTTTCCCCGCTCAGTCCCTGGAGTTCACTGGCATGTGTTTCTTCTTCCTGGCGCATGTAAGTGCATTGTCCCGTGTATAAATGCGGCTGTGGCGGGAGTCACTAAGATTCGGTGCTCCCGATATCCTCAGTGTCACTTCCCCGCTCAGGTCCCTGGAAGTTCACCTTCTTCTTCCTGGTGCAATGTAAGTGCATTGTCCGTGTATAATGCGGCTGGGCAGGGAGTCACTAAGAAATCCTGCGCGCCCGTATCCTGCATGTGGTCCGCGTCCCCGCTCAGGTCCCCGAGTTCCCTTCTTCATTCTGGTGGTGGGGCATGTAAGTGCATTGTCCCTTGTATATGTGCTGTGCTGGAGTCACTAAGATCCGCGCCCGGATATCCTGCATGTGTCGCTTCCCTGCTCAGGTCCCTGGAGTTCACCTTCTTCCTGGTGCTTGTAAGTGCATTGTCCGTGTATAATGCGCTGTGGGCGGGGAGTCACTGAGATCATAGGCCTGATATCCTGCATTGTGGTCACTTCCCCCGCTCAGGTCCGCCCAGAGTTCACCTTCCTTCTCCCTGGTGCATTAAGTGCGCATTGTCGGTTATAATGGCTGTGCAGGGAGTCACTAGATCCTTCGCCGATATCCTGCCATGTGTCTCTTCCCCGCTCAGTCCCCGGAGTTCACCTTTTGGTGTATTTTTCACCTCTCTTCTTCCTGTGCATGTTAAGTGCATGTCTCGTGTATAATCGGGGCGTGCGGGGAGTCACTAAGATTGTGCTCCCGATATCCTGTCATGTTTCTTCCCCGCTCAGGTCCTCTGGATTTCACCTCTTCTTCCTGGTGCATGTAAGAGTGCATTGTCCGTGTATAATGGCTGTGCAGGGAGTCACTACTGAGCCTGCGCCTAATCCTGCAATGTGTCCTTCCCCGCTCAGGTCCCTGCGGAGTTTCATCACTCTTCTTCCTGGTGCATGTAAAGTGCATTGTCCGTGTAAATCGGGCTGTGTGGTCGGGGAGTCCTAAGATCGTGCGCATCCGATAATCCTGCAGTTTCTCTTCCCCGCTCAAGGTCCCGCGATTTCACCTTCTTCTTCCTGGTTGGCCTTAATAGTGCATTGTCCGTGTATAATGCGCTGTGGGGGCGGGGAGTCACTAAGATCGTGCACCCGATATCCTGCATGTGTCGACTTCCCCACTCAGGTCGCCGCGAGTTCCCTTCTTCTTCCTGGTGCATGTAAGTGGCATTGTCCTTGTATAATCGCTGTTGGTCGGGGAGTCACTAATATCGTGCCAAAAAAAAACAAACTCCGATATCCTGCATGTGTCACTTCCCCACTCAGTGTCCCCGCGGAGTTCACCTTCTTCTTCCTGGTGCATGTACGTTGTATTCCGTAGTAAATGTGCTGTGCAGGGAGCACACTAAGATCTGTGCCCATATGAATATCCGGCATGTGTCGCTTCCCTGCGTCAGGTCTCAGGATTCACCTTCTTCTTCCTGGTGGTCAGTAAGGCATGTCCTCGTGATAATGCGGCTGTGCTGGAGTCACTAAGATCGTGGTCACCCGATATCCTGCATGTGTCACTTCCCCCTCAGGTCCCCGGAGTTCACCTTCTTCTTTCTGGTGGCATGTAAGTGCATTGTCCGTGTATATGTGCTGTGGCGGGGAGATCACTAAGATCCTGCACCCGATATCCTCATGTGTTGCGTCCCCGCTCAGGTCTCATGAGTTCACCTTCTTCTTTCTGGTGCATGGTAGTGCATTGTCTGTAATAATGCCGGGCTGTGCGGGGAGTCCACTAAATATCCTGCACCCGATACTCTGCATGTGTCGCTTCCCTGCTCAGGTCTCAGGAGTTCACCTTCTTCTTCCTGGTGCTTGTAAGTGCTTGATCTTGCGACTAATTAAAATCTTAAATCCCGCACTCAGTCCGAATCAGTCGGATCGTCCGCCCCCCGATCTATGGCGCATGAAAGCAGCGCAGCTGCGCCAAAATCAGATCGCATGCGACACAATCCCAACGGAGACACCTGTTACATTCCTGTCACAGCCGCGCAAATCCCGAAACCAGTGCACAGTCTGACAAAAGTGCGAGCCGCGACCCTTAGTAAATGAGCCCCACTGTGTGCTGTCGCTCTTTTCCTGGCCTGACCTGTGTGCACACACGGCCTCATAGTGCTGCAGGACCCCCAACCCCGGAGCCTCCAGCTGCCCTGACACTGCACGGAGAGCGAGTGACACTACAGGAGGTGAGCAGGAAGGGGTTAACCTCCTATTATTCTTGAATACAATAAAAATACCCGGATTACATATAAAAATTGCATATAATGGGGAAAAGCAAAACTCATCACAACCCCTGCACATATGGTGTTACGCTTAGAGGGGACGTCCTAGCATGACTCCACCTCCCCGACCCCGCCTCCAGGACTCCTTACCGGTCATTTATATATTGTATTCAAAGCTATTTTTATGGGTCATGTCCAATCTCCCAGAAAGTTGAAGGACATCACTGTAATCCTGACAGCGTCCTGGATCACGGGGGGAGGGGGGGATGGTGTGACCAATCGCAGATGACTGATTCCCTTGACTAATAGGTTTTTTGTTACTTTCCCGCAAGATTCAATCTGATTTATTCCGTTTTTGTGCGTTTTGATAAACTTTTGAATTCAAATAAAGCGTTTTACTCTTCATGAAAAGTATCGGCATTGATTAATCGGCAATACGTTTTCCAGGTACCACGACACCTCAAATTCTGGCATCGGTGCAACCCTACTGTCTATATAAAGACCTCACACTCACAGAGTCATGTCAGAGCACATAGAATGCTGAGGTCTTTAGAACTGCCTAGGATCCCAGAGACGAATGTGCAGCAGGCAGATGTGGTGGCCAAGGTTACAGAGTAAACTCCGTTAGCTGCCCCACTAGGTGGCGTTCTTACATGATATATGTAGACTGTTCTCTTGGGATGTCAACAACCTTCTACAAGTGCTGCCGTCCCCTCTGCTCTTCTGAGGATGGATTTGTAGTCACAGACGTAAAGTCTGAGGAGGGAGAGCAACGGCCTAATACATGGGGGGCTGGGAGCACCACAGAAACGGCACCTGATGGTGGTCTTTAACGACTTGCTCCCGGTTATTTCAACATCTGGGTCTCCTCCTCCCTTGGCATCCCTCGCTCACCCACCGTCCTCCTCTCCTGACCTCTTACCGTGCCCCACCTCACTCCCCTGAAATGTTTCCTCCTCCCCCTCATCTCGCTGTATAACATCTCTCCACCCTCCTCTGTCATTCATCCATCCTGGCCCTATCCCTCCCCACCAGTTCTTAGTCACTACCCCGCCCCATCTAGTCCTTACGTCCTTGCCAGTCTGTCTGCCCTCAGCCATTCCTTCATGTCCGTGCACCCACCCGTCTCCATCTAGTCCTTCCGTCCTTGGACCTGCCCTCAGCCAATGCATCTTTTCCCCTCCATCCGTCCCCGCCCCCCTCCATCCGTCCACGCCCCCTCCATCCGCTCCATCCGTCCCCGCCCCCCTCCATCCGTCCCCGCCCCCCTCCATCCGTCCCCGCCCCCCTCCATCCGACCCCGCCCCCCTCCATCCGCTCCCCTCGCCCTCCATCTCCGCTCCCCTCGCCCTCCATCCCGCTCCATCTGTCCTCTGGCCCCGCCCCCCCATCTGCCCCCCCCGCCCCCGTCCTCGTTTCGCTCATCTTTTTGACTCGAATTCCTATAATAAGAACCAAATGCACACATTTATCCCATATGAGTAAGCATACGCCTGATAACGCTCTCAATTGGCCCCGTGTGGTAATCAGAAATCACGAATCCTTTAGTGTAAGTCCAACATAGTTCCACGTTTCTTGTACAACTTTACACTTTAAATTAGGGGCCCAGGATCTGTTAAAAAAGGGAACCTTGGGGAATATTTCAGTCAGATCACATCTGTCACCCCATGCACATCATGTATTAATCTCTACAAACTTAATAAGTCTCTTCTTGTTGCCTTCAAAATCTGAGTTCTAGAATCGTATAGCTAATTGCCTAATCTGTAATTTGGGGTTCTAAATTCGGGGCGACTATTTGCTCTTGTTATAAGTTAATAGAAAAGTAAAAGTGGAGGCAATCTACAGTTTCAGTCTTTGGTCAGCCAGGGCTATAGAGTAAATTTAGGCCTAAGGTGTGGTGGGGCGGTGTCTACCTACCAATTATTACAGCTCTCTAAGTAGGTACCCCAGAGTGGGGGTTCGTCACATCCTCCATCCCTCCCCGTTTATGATTGAGGCAACACGACGGGCATAGGCGATGATCATCATACCAGTTTATGTAGAGAGATTGGGATGAGGTGAACACCGGTGAGCCTCCCTGCGAGCACGTAAGTGCCACTGTTCCCCTTAATTGTCAATTAGGTACAAACACTATTAACAGTAAAAGTGGCGCCCCCTGCTGTCATCCCTCCGTCGTCTCCTTCTTTCCAGTCTCCTGCCCCTCAAACACTGGGTATTTCTGTTCCACCTGCGTCCAGGTGAGGAAACCGTTCGCCAAGTCTCGGACGATCCCCGGGAGCTCGGAAATCTGGAGAAATACAGAAATGGATATAAAATATCGAAGGGAAGCAAAGAAACCTTCCCCCAAGAGTCCCATACGCCATATCACCCTCTGCAGGGGGCGTGGCCTCTCCGTCATTGATCTGTGATAGGGGGTCTTACCTTCGTCCCTGATGTCGCTTTTGTCGGTCTCTGACGTCGCCGGTGTGGAGTGCGATTCACTGTGCGAGAGTCGATTGTGATACCGAAGGCGACACCAATCTCATCCGTCCGGGCGTAGCGCCTCCCGATGGATCCAGAAGAGTCGTCTACTTTGTGGGACACTCCGTTCCTGTAAGCTTCGCTTTTAAAGCATATCAGTATCAGATGTCATATGTATCCCTGTGACATCACTGTGTGTATTATCCCCGTACTGTGACATCACTGTGTGTATTACCCACCGTACCTGTGACCTCACTGTGTTTACCCCCGTCTGTGACATCACTGTGTGTATTATCCCCGTACTGTGACATCACTGTGTGTATTTCTCGGGTACTGTGACATCACTATGTGTATTATCCCTGTACTGTGACATCACTTTGTGTATTATCCCTGTACTGTGACATCCACTGTGTGTATTATCCCTGTACTGTGACTCACTGTGTGTAGTAGCCCTGTACTGTGACATCCCCTGTGTGTATTATCCCGGTACTGTGACATCAACTGGTGTGTATTATCCTGATACTGTGACATCACTGTGTGGTATATCCTGTACTGTGACATCACTGTTGTGTATTATTCCCTGTAACTGTGACATCACTGTGTGTTTATCACCCTGTACTGTGCCATCACTGTGTGTCTTATCCCTGTAACTGTTACTCACTGTGTGTATTAATCCCTGTACTGTGGACAATCACTGTGTGTATTATCCGCTGCACTGGACTCACTGTGTGTATTAAATCCCTGTACTGTGAACATCACTGCTGTGGTATATCCTGTACTGTGACATCACTGTGTTGTATTATCCCTGTACTGTTACATCACGTGTTATATAACCTGCACGTGTGACAATCACTGTGTGTATTATCCCTGTACTGTGGCACTCACTGTGTGTATTCTCTTGGCCTGTGACATCACCTGTGTGATGATCCTGTAACTGTGACATCACTGTGTGTATTATCCCTGTAACTGTGACATCACTTGGGTATTAATCTCTGTACTGTGACATCACGTGGTGTATATCTCTGTACTGTGACATCACTGTGTGTATTATCCCCGTACTGTGACATCACTGTGTGTAATTATCCCCGTACTGTGACATCACTGTGTTATTATCCCCGTACTGTGACATCACTGTGTGTATTATCCCCGTACTGTGGACATCACTGTGTGGATTAATCGCCTGTACTGTGACATTCACTGTGTGTATTATCCCGTAATGTGACATCACTGTGTGTATATCCTGTACTGTGACATCACTGTTGTATTATCCCTGTACTGTTACATCACTGTGTGTATTATCCCTGTACTGTGACATCATCAACTGTGTGATTAATCTCTGTACTGTGACATCACTGTGTGTAAAAAAAAAAAAAAAAAAAAAAAAAAAATAAAAAAGAAAAATTATCTCTGTCACTGTGACATCACTGTTTGTTTATCCTGTACTGTGACATCACTGTGTTATTATCTCTGTACTGGTGACTCACTGTGTGTATTAATCTCTGGTACTGTGACATCACTGTGTTTTATCCTGACTTTGACATCACTGTGTCATTCTCCTGTACTGTACATCACTGTGTGTAATCTCGCCTGTACTGTGACATCACTGTGTGTATTATCCCCTGTACTGTGACATCACTGGTGTATTATCCCCTGTACTGTGACATCCCTGTGTGTAGTATCCCTTTAGTGTGACATCACTGGTGTTTAATATCCCTGTACGTGACATCACTGTGTGTATATCTCTGTACTTTGACAATCACTGTTGTGTTATTATCTCTTGTACTGTGACATCACTGTGGGTATTCTCCATGTACTGTGACTATCACTGTGTATATTAATCCCTGTACGTGACATCACTGTGTGTATTAGGATAAGCTGTCGACACTTACAGCACTCCTTGACAAATGGCATGAAACTCTCTCACTCAACTCTCAACTCACCTCTCAAAACGATATTTTGGCTTAGAGAAGCACCGAACATTTATATGGAGATACAACGGCTGGGAAACTAAAATACTAAAAAGAAGGAAGAGAAGACGCGTTACTGACTGCAGTTATCAAATCTCTAACCAACACATAAACCCTTCATCACAGCCCAAACCTGCTCCCTTCCACCTCCACAGACTTCTATGTTATATGATACCCAGAAGCACAATCATAGCTCCACCCCCTCCCTCCCTCTCCATAGACTTCTATGTTATGTGATACTCTCCAAGCACAATCATAGCTCCACCCCCTCCCTCCCTCTCCATAGACTTCTATGTTATGTGATACTCTCCAAGCACATCAATAGCTCCACCCCTCCTCCCTCCCTTCCATAGACTTCTATGGTTATTGATACTCTCCAATCCACAATCATGCTCCACCCCTCCCCCCTCTCCCTAGACTTCTATGTTCTTGATACTCTCCAAGCACAATCATATCTCCACCCACCCACTCCCGCCTCATAGACTTCTTATGTTATGGGTGATACCTCCTAATACATCATGCTCCACCCCCTCCCAGTCCCCTCTCCATAACTTCTATGTATGTGATACCCCCATTTGCATACTTTTCCCCGGATCTTGCACCATATAGATATTAGCAGTTACTGACAATGTCCTTGTGGGCAGAGATGATGACAACCCCCCCCCCCCCCCCCCCCCAACCTCACCCCCAGGTGGGTCAGCGCCCCCTTCCTTCCCGTCCTCCCATGCTCGTCCCCCTGTTCGGACCTGGAATGTTTGCTCGAAAAACTGTGTAACATGATTCTTCCAGACCAAAGAGGGCTCATCACGTTTGGTACAATTTCCTCAACTGAGAAGCAAAACAGAGAATCGATAGTGGGAGGTCCTAGCCGACAGTAGGTCAGAAGGCCGACCGGAGTCAGAGGCCGCAGGAGTCAGAGGCCGACAGTAGTTCAGATGGAATGGCCGACAGAGGTCACAGGCTTCGCCTTCTGAACCCATTCATAAAAAAAAAATTCCCCATACACATCGACTGGGCTTGTTTTTTGCAAGACATCTCCTACTTTCTATAGATCCCGAGGGCATATATTCCAGGCACAACATCTGCCAGGAAAGGGTTAAGGGGCAATGTGTTTATCATCTAAAGCCTGGTTTTCCAGTCATCCATTGGGGACTTGTTTTATGGCATGGATAGTGGCAGTCTCTAATGGTCCACCCCTGCTGACAGGTTCCTTAAAATATACGGCACCTTACACTTCCTGTTTGGAGAATCGGACATTTCACATACGCCATCTACATATTCTGTTTATTTAGTGGTCATTTTTTCGTCTCACTTTAAGCCTCTTTATGTTTGGAGAAGTCGACCCCCGGATCCCGCACCCCGCGTTCCATGGAGACTGCGAAAGCCGGGCGAGCCTCTCCTGTGCATTGATTGGATCGTGGACGGCGGGGTCAGCGCAACTCCCGGGCTTATTCTTCTCATGATCATAATGGTCTTTAAGCCGCAACAATTCCACTACCCTGGTCCCCCCGCACAAGGGCACATTGGGTTCTGCTGGACGAGCCCTGGAGCCCCCTCACACAAGGAACGAGGGGGTCCTGACTCGACGAGACCTGGATCCCCCTGACACAAGGGCCACAAGGGGGTCTGACTGGACAAGCTCCACCCCCCGCTGCCACCCCATATAAGAACACATGATGACAGACTGGAAGCACTCCTCCTCAGCAGGCATCGGGGGTATTTCTGAGCCGCTTATCCTCTGGTGGACTTTGGGAAATCTAAAGATTGGTGGAAGGAACGAGACCTGCCTGCAGCACATGTATTTCATGAGGTAAGTGGCTGGGCTTGTGGAACGTCCCCAATTACGAGTATTTCAGATAAGACCCCACATAATACATTGGCCCAAGTCAGCCAGCAGCACAGCGTATTTCAAGGAAAGACCCACATATACTGGCCGTGTCAAGACCAGCACACATAGTATTTCATGAAAGGACCCCACATAATACATGGCAGTGTCAGCTCGGCAGCACAGAGTATTTCAGGAAGTACCCACATAATACATGGCAGTGTCAGCCAGTAGCACAGAGTATTTCAGGAAAGGACCCCACATATCCATGCAGTGTCAGCCAGCAGTCACAGAGTATTTAGGAAGGACCCGAAATAATACAGGCATCATCCCCAGCACATGCATATTATTTCAGGAGGACCCCCATAATACCTGGCATTTCAGCCAGCAGGCACAGAGTATTTCAGAAAGGACCCACCACATAATACATGGCAGTGTCAGCCAGCAGCACAGAGTATTGCAGGAAGGACCCACATATACAGGGCACAGTCAGCCGTAGCACAGAGTAATTTCAGGAAAGGACCTCCACATAATACAGGGCACAGTCAGGCCATTAGGCACAAGAGTATTTCAGAAAGGACCTCCACCTAATACAGGGCAGTCATCCTGCAGCATCAGAGTATTTCAGTGATGAATGCGGTCTTGTGGGACGTCCCCATTTACAGAGTATTTCAGAAAGACCCATCATAATACATGGGCCCAGTCGCCAGCAAGCAGCAGAGTAGTTCAGGAACGGACCCCACATAATACAGGGGCACAGTCAGCAGCAGCCAGAGTATTTCAGGAAAGGACCCCACATATACAGGGCACAGTCAGCCATAGCACTAGTATTTCAGAAGAAGACCACAATAATACTAGGCACATCAGCCAAGCACACAGAGTTATTCAGGAAAGGACCCCACATAATAATGGCAGTGTCGCCAGCACACCGATTTTCAGGAAGGACCGCCGACATAAACATGGCAGTTTTCAGACGCAGCACAAGTATTTCAGGAAGGACCCACATAATACAGGCAGTGTCACAGTTCAGCGCATCGTATATTTCAGGAAAGGACCCCACATAATACATGGGCAGTTGTCAGTCAGCAGCAGAAGTATTTCAGAAAGGACCCCACATAATACAGGGCACCAGTCAGCCAGCAGCACAGGCTAATTTCAGGAAAAAACGACCCACATAATACATGCAGTTGTCAGCCAGCAGCACAGAGTATTTCAGGAAAGGACCCACATATATACATGCGTTCATCCAGCAGCAGAGTATTTCAGGAAAGGACCCCCAAATCAGGCAATAGCAGTAGCCAGAGTTTCACGAACAATCTAGGGCAGCCGCAGCACAGAGTATTTTCATGGAAGGACTCCACCATACTACAGGGCACAGTCAGCCGCGCAAGTTTCAGTGAAAGCTTTTGACGACCAGTAGAGTCTTTCAGAAAAGGACAACCCCAACATAAATGGCCACAGTCAGCCAGAGCACAGGTATTTCAGATAAGACCCCAACATAATACAGGGCAAGTGTCAGCCAGCTAGCACAGAGTATTTAGAAAGGACCCCAGCATAAATACTTACAGGGCACAGTCAGCCGAGTGCACAGGCTAAGTATTTCAGGAAGAGACCCCACATAATACAGCCTGCAGTTCAGCCACTGTCACAGAGTATTCAGAAGAGACCCACCACATATCATGGCAGTGTCACCGCAGACAAGTATTTCAGAAGGACCCCACATAATCATGGCGGAGTCAGCAGCCACATAGTCTTTCAGGAAAGACCACATCACAGCCCCAACAGGCGTATTTCGGGACCATCAGTAAGTCAGGGCACAGTCAGCAGCACACAGAGTATTCAGGAAGGACCCACATAATACAGTGCAGTCAGCCAGTCAGCACAGGTAATTTCAGAAAGGACCCACCCACATATACATGGCAGTGTCAGCCAGCACACAGAGTATTTCAGGAAGGACCCCACATAGATACATTGCAGTGTCAGCCAGCTAGCAACAGTATTATTTCAGGAATAGGACCCCCCCCACTAATACAGGCAGTGCAGCCAGAGCACAGAGATTTTCAGGACAAGGACCCCACATATACAGGGCACAGTCGACCGTACAAGAAGTATTTCAGGAAAGGACCCCACTATAAATCGGAACAGTCAGCAGTAGCACACAGAGTATTTCAGGAAAGGGACCCCACTAATACAGGTGGGGGCACAGTTCAGCCAGTAGCACAGAGTATTTCAGGAAAGGACCCCCACAGTAATGACAGGCAGCAGCACGGGTATTAAGCCCATAAGGCATGTCAGCAGTCACGGAAGAGAGACCCATAAGACATCATAGCCGGCATATCATCAGAGCGGACACCACGTAATACAGGGCCGTGATAGCCAGCAGCAGAGTATGTCAGAACGGACCCCAAATATACATGGCAGTACGTGTCAGCCAGCACAGATTCAGAAGACAACACAAAAACGACGTTAGCAGACAAGTATTCAGGAAAGGACCCCAAATAATACATGGCAGTCACTGACAGCACACAGAGTATTTCGGAAAGCGACCACATAACATGGCAGGTCAGCCAGTAGCACACGAGTATTATCGACACAGGACCTAGGCCGCATTAATATCGTTGCTCGAACTTCATCACCGACCATGCCTATTCAGAGAAAGGGACCCCATTCACAGTCACCTAGTGCAATTTCAGAGGCCTGCAATCATACGGCAAGAGCCGTGACTGATTCAGAGGACCATACAGGGCACATGACCAGTGCAATATTCTCTTGAAGGAAGAACATGCGCACCCAGCACCAGCAACAGCAGATTCAAACCAGTATCAGGGCACGTCAGCAGCAGCAGACAGGTTAGGAGCGCCCCACTATCTGGCATGTCAGAGCAGCCAGAGGTTTGAGAACGCCCCATAATCTGGCCAGTAGCAGAAACTTATGAAGAGCCCCATTACCTGGCACGAGCCAGGTACTGGAAGCGCTCACGAGCCTTTAGAAGCATCTTAGACCTAGCGAGGGCGTACGCTGATCTTCGAGACTTTTCACTCGCACATGTCTTGTCAGTGAACCCTTCTTGTCTTGCGATCGTTCTAATTGCCTCAAACGGGACGAGCGTTGGATGGTTGTTGCAGGACAGTTCTTGGAGTAGGAGACATGCAAAGCTCCCCACCACGCAATACCGGCCCCTGTCCAGCAGTCCATGGACCCCACCCCTGAGAATTTGGAACCCCCCCCCCCCACTAGACATACGGACCATGTACTGAACACCAGTATAGAAGCCCTCACCTTTTTTAGGTCGCAGAAGTTTCAATAGTTGGACATAGCGCGTCGCAGGCCTATTCCATCGGAAGCTGCACAGATACTCATTGTAACTACCCGATCGATACCTATGGCCTTCAATGGATTCGACGTATTGCGGCCACTGGCGTCAAGGGAAAGTAGGCGCAAACAAAGTCATCGAAATAACATCACTGCCCTTGATTTGCATCAGCATCCAACAAGGACCCGACCTGAGATGGTTGTGCACCCCCAACCGTTACTATACACAGGATACCATCGATTCACCCACAGGTGCAGAGTTGTTAAAGACCCTGGTCGATCTGCCAACTACAGACTATAACACCGCCAAACCTAGGATTAATCAGCATCCCCTGCACGAATTGCAACAAATACATATATCCAGAGTGTAATACAATATACATCACTACACCAGAGTGAATCATCCATCACAGGAGGTCACCATACATATGTAACTACCCAGATTCTGTAATCACATGCTGATCTGGCAACTATACCCGAAGCTTCACGCCTAATCACTATATCCACCACAACCTACATCAGACTACTATACCCAGAGTCTGTAATACACATGCACTCCCCATATACTCACTATAACCCAGCTGTATCCATGCACCTACATCCAACACTATACCAGACGTGTATCACAATGGCCACTGATCAGACAACTATACCCAGACGCTGTAAGCACAATCCACCTTACATCATGACTAACTTACCCGAGCAGCTGTAATCACAAGCATGCCTCAGACACACTATACCCAGTAGCTGTAATCAAAATGCACTCTATCAGAAACTTATACCACAGAGCGTAATTCACAATGCCCCTATCAGGAACCTATACACCAGAGCTGTTCAAAATGCAACTGCATCAGACAATATACCCCGAGACGTGTATCACAAGCACTGCATCAACACTATAATACCAGAGCTGTAATCACAATGCCCAATCAGAACACTAACCCGAGCTGTAATCACAAGAACCGGACATCAGCCAACTATACAACAACTCCGAGCTGTAATCACAATGCACCTGCATCAGAATATGACCAGAGCTGTGTAATCACAATGCACCTGCATCAGACACTATACCCAGAGCTTGTAATACAATGCACCGTAATCAGACAACTATACCCAGAGGCTAATCACAATGCCCTATCTCAACAAATACTAGCCCAGAGCTGTAACGACATGCCCTAAAATCATCAGTACAACTATACCCAAGACTGTAATCACATGCACCTGCATCAGACAACTATACCCAGAGCTGTAATCACATGCCAGCTCAGGACAACTACCAGAATACAACACTACTACCACATCCAGAGCTGTATCACATGCACTACATCAGAAAACGATACCCAGAGCTGTAATCACATTGCAACTTGCATCAGACAACCTACCCAGAGGCTAATCACCAATGCACCTATCAGGAATTACAGAGGACTAAGCCCTATCAGAACTCTATACCAGGTGTAATCCCACAATCGCACCTACTCAGAATAACAAGCGTACGCAAGCCATAGAACATACCCAGAGCGTATATGCAATAATCAACAAATATACAAGAATCATGCACCACATCAGACAAACTATACCAAGCTGTAATCAAACATTGACCTACATCAGAAACCTATAACCAGAGACTGTAATCACAATGAGCACCTACATCAGACAACTATACCCAGAGCTGTATCACAATGCACCACATTCAAAACACTATACCAGAGGCTGTAATCAACCAAGCCCCTACTCAGACACTATACCCAGAGCTGTAATCATACGAATGCACTACATCACAACTTCGCACGTAATCACAAATGCAAACATCAACAATTACCAGAGCTGTATCACAATGCACCGCTCATACAAACTATTCCAGAGCGGTAACAAATGCACCTGCATCAGACACTATACCGAGCTGTAATCACAAGCACCTACCTCAGACAACTATACCCAGAGCTGTTTACAAGTCACCTACAATCAGACAAACTATACGAGAGCTGTAATCACATGCCACCTGCCTCAGACAACTGACGCGAGACCAATGAATTAAATGGCAAGAACCAGAGCAAATCAAGGCAGATGCTAACAAGCAGGGGTGCAGGGAGATTGCTGCTGTGAAGGAAGCAGTATTATAAAAGTCAGATGTTATAGATTAAATATTATTTGTAAGGATATGGGTTCCTTGAGCGGTTTCTCAGACCACGAGCGGCAATTTCGAGCTCTGGCGTGGCAGGAAAGATCGTAACAGGAACGTCGCACAGCGAAGATTCTATCATGCCCTAGGATTGGAATAAAAGAGAGCAATCAGAAAATGGCGGAAAATTATCAGAGGAAAAGAAGGTAAAAACATTCCTAATGAAGTTGCCGAAATCAGACTGACATTGACCGAATTCATTAGCACTGACCACTAGATGGCGGCAACAATCAGAAATTTCCATAGTTGTATATACTTCTTTGGGGCTCCAGAGCACCTAACCCGGTGGAGAGTAATGGTGGCCCACAGTGGACGACCACCCCATTAGGGTGTGGATCAGATTCCTGATTACTCACATAGGAGTTTAGAACTCCTGGTCCCAGCAGTCGGCAGGCTAATGTGCCATCTGTTCTCATGTTGCGACGGATCTCAGCTTCTCCAGAAAAGAATTCGACTTTAGGAGGTATAATAGATACTTCCTGTTGAAGATATCCCAGGAAGAGTTGTATATGACACCTGCATCACAAAGATCCGGTCTGATACAGCCCAATGTCAAACCTGAAAGTAGGGGGTAATAATGGGGGGTCCTTCTAACTTGTCATCCACGCTCACTAGCCTCATCTTTTGGCGGACGCCCCGCTGAGTCGCGCTTTGGAGTGAATATAGAGGATGTTTCAGGTCGGCAGGTCTCAAACTTGGGGTTGATTCTTCTCAAACTGGGGTTCCACAAAGTGCTTGATTTCTCCTCGTTGAATCCCTGCAAGAGAAAGAATCAAGCTGTCAACCGTACACTTGCAAACAATCAGATCACCTCTGCTGGCGCTTCCAGGAGATCGTCACAATTATATGGTGCGCATCAGCACTCTGGCTGTGATTGAGTATAAAGAACTAAGTGGGGACAATATCAGACCGGATAGCACAGGGATCAAAGTTTTCTTTCTCCGGTGGGTCGGGGCACCTGATGGGGTTAATCGTCGCCCGTGTGCATAGAATTAGTCAGTTTAGTATTATGTATTCATATAACACCCATCATCATCACCTACACCCTCAGAGAGACCCCCGTCATCAGTCATTACCCCGTCTATTCCGGCCAATTCCGAATTACTGAGAGCAGCTTCAGTGGCGGAACACACACAACATCAGGGGTCAGGTACACCACACAAAAGCACTTCTATCACAGTCTGCTCTACTAACAACATAGCACAATGGTCTGCATACAATCTCCACAGAAACGCAGCATACGTTGCTTGCACAAGCCAGCGCGTGTGAGGATACTCTGCAGTGCAACTTGGAGAAGCTACAATCCCTGGATATAAATCCCTAGATCACAGTCCTGCGCTCTAATAACATACACAAACGTCTGATACACATCTCCTCAGGGCAGTAATAACCTGGCTTGAAGAGAGCATCAGAGCACAGCAGGTGAGGTTTCTGATACACTCTCCAGGACACTACATAACACTGGGCTGCAGAGCAGCAGCAGAGCACACAGTGGAGGGTCTGATACAATCTCATACAGACATACTAACACTGCTGGCAGAGAGCACAGAGCACACAGTGTTGTGAGGACTGTTACATTTCTCCAGGGAACTATACATAACACTGGCTTGCAGAGAGCACGCAGTGTGAGGTATGATACAGCATCTCCAGGACAAACATAACACTGGCTGCAGAGAGCAGCAGAGCACGCAGTGTGAGGTCTGATTAATACCATCTCTTCCAGGAACAAAACATAACACGTGGCTGCACAGTAGCACAGCAGTACGGTCTGATTACACATCTCTCCAGGGGGACATACATAACACTGGCTGCGAAGCACAGAGCAGCAGTGTGAGGTGCTTACACATCTCGTCCAGGACAATACATAACACTGGCCGCAGAGAGCACAGAGCACAGCGTTGTGAGGTCTGAATTACCACTCTCCTCAGTGGACAATACGCAACACATGGCCTGCAGACGAGCACAGTCAGTGTGAGGGTATGAGTATCACATCTCTCCAGGGAACATACAAATAACACTGGCTGCGAGCAGTCACAGAGCAAGCAGGGAGGTCTGATTATCCCACTTCTCCAGGGACAATACTAACACTGCTGCAGGAGAGCACACAGCACAGCAGTGTGAGGTCTGTCTCACATCTCTCAGGGAACAATACATAACCTGGCTGCAGAGATACAGATCACAGCAGTGTGAGGTCCTTATTCACATTCTCCAGGGGACCAGTACTAACACGCTGCGAGAGCACAGAGCACGCAGTGTTTGTCTGATTAACATCTCTCCAGGGACAATTACAAAACACTGGCTGTCAGAGAGTATCAAGCACAGAGCCGTTGAGTCTGATTACACATCTCGCCACTTGCAATACACAAACTCCGCCTGCGGTTACTATGGCACAAGCCTCTGACAGTGTTCCTCTCAAAGTAGATTAAAATACGTGCCTTACAATACCAACAAGGCTTTCTCAAGAAATCAAGCTGAGGATCTGAGGGGTCTTCCCATCCAAACCATGAAACCTTAATACGGTTCACGGCTGGAGAGTTTTGTTACTGTATCCAGACGGGATGAATCCTTCCAAGCGTAACCCCATCGGAAGCAAAAAAACAAAAAAAAAAAAAAATCTACGTACCCCTCGTCCTATTAGTTACAATGTTGCAATTGTCAGGCCAGGTCCAGAACTTGTAAAACCCTCAGCTGTGCGACAGAATAGGGAAAAATAGAATGTCGAGTCTATTGGAAATGATGTGGAAGATTTCTAATATTTAAAAAAACAAACGATAGGTGTGCAGGGTGCGACAGCGGCAGGAAGTAAATATCAATGGCAAATATTCAAAGACCAGAAATTAGGTCTCAAGAAACGTGACAATTCAGTTTTACTCCTGTTCTGCGATGTGTGGGGTAGGATTAATCAAATTATGGGGGTCCAACATCCGGCAACCCGACAGCATCGGCTGCCTTCATCCGCTGATACTCTATGGTAGAACAGGAAGCAGACAGCGCCCTCTGGTAGTGTCAGAGACAGGTTAACTGCATTTCCTTGTATTTTTTGACAACGTGGGGTTGATATAGGATGAAGAATTGGGGTGGGGCAGAGATTGTGCACCCGTATAGATACACGCGACCACCCCAGGCCTACCTACTCTGATGATCCGGATCGAGGTGGACGATCTTCATTCCTGACGAGTTCCCGACTCTGAATGCATGCACGAATGGCAGTGTTCCCGATTATAACTCTGAAGAGAAGCTTGAAGTTGAGGAAGATTCCTTGTGCAGTTTCTCTGGTCTCAGACCTGGGGCCGGACAGGACGAGATAAAGTTAGGAAAATAAACAGGAGAGACGAGTAATCTGCCCCCACCCCTGCAAAACTAGACCACCATAGAGAACGCTGTCACCCAGATTCACCCACTAAAACTCCTGACCCTCAGAATCAGCAAGGATGTAAATGTCCTTTCTGAATTCCCTTTATGTGGAATCTATCCACTTACCTATAAAACAAATCTCCCCAAAGATAATCTGTCGTCTTACCTCATTTTCACAGAGACGATTCAAGTTTATTGGCTGCTGGGGAATGTACTTCAGAGCCGTTATCTTCTGTTTCCATACTAAATACCCTACTGGTGGTCCCTATTTAAGGATAAGGATCTCATTCTTTCAGATCCCATAGCTATGGACTTTGTGGCTAGCAGAACCAGAGATACCGGCAATCTAAAAGAGATACAAAGCAAGAGAAAGATCCACTTCCACCCATATTTTTTTTAAATGACCTGTTATGTGAGCTCTTAGCTACATTTCAACCCTGATGTATTCTGAAAGACTAAATCCTTCTCATAATATGAGCAACAGGTCAGCTGGCTTTTAGGTGCTTAACAGAAAAAGAAGGGGCTTCTAAAGTGACCATCCATCTGCAAACCGCTAAACTTGACCTCGTCCATGGGAAATTAAGGGAAAAGAGTCAATCTGAGCTAATGTAAATGCTGCATAATAGAACTGGACCCGTCACAATACTAATAAGGGTGCAGGTATCTGTGCAGAGGGGATGCAAGGGTATGACCCCCCCACAATCTGCAGCTACTGAGGGTCTATGGTGTATAGCTTGCAGCTGGGGGCTCTAACTTCTCGGATGTGTGTTCCTCTCCGAGATCACTATTTAAACTCTCTAGATCCAAATATTGCACATCAACGTGATCTTCCCAGTGACGCGCTGCCAGGGAGAACGATCAATAGGGAGCGAGAACGAGTCATATTAGCTCCAGAGTAAACTTATGGCAAAGAGTAAATCTGGGTGAGCAGGGATCACTGGACTTACCCTGTCACTTTCCGCCCCCCGGGACCATGGAGTTTGAACTGAGATTGAAGGCAACTGAGTGAAAGGTCGTTCTGAGTGCTGGGAGATTTAAATGTTATTTGACGAAGAGATTCCGCAGGTCTTGCTGGACGTAGTTTGCGCATTGTGTGAGGCATACAGACAACGGTTTAATTATAGAGAAACGCAGATCAATGCACCTATCAGCGAACAAGAGGAGGAAGGGGTAACAGGTCACCTTGCGTGAGGACGACCCTCCATCTCCGCTTTCTTCTCCGCCGCGCACTTCTATAGACATCAACTTCTGAAGATGAGCTGCGGGGGGGGAAAAAAAAAGACCACAATCATCACAAAATGTGTCATTAAGGGGTTAATCTACCTCAACCCTCACCACGTGACCCACCATGACTCACCCTATGTATCCCAGCAAAGGGCTGGCATCATCATATGGTAGTCATATGGAGTATGGCGGCTCTGTAACGGTGCTGCCATATGGTGCATGTGGATCTCCACTACAACCCCTAGCATGCCCACCGTTGTACATCCTGGTTGGGTTGTAGTGCTGGAGACCACAGATCCAGATCACATATGGCAGCGCGTTACGGACGCCGCCATCATGATGGGAGTGTATTCCCTACCATAGGACAGGGATAACCTATAAGTCAATGAGGACTTATAGAATAGGGGGGACCCTCCAACCCCAAATGCCAACTACCCCAATCATTCTGTATAGGGCTGAGAGATCACGTACTAGTCGACCGCCATGTCTATGGACGAGCTCTGTGTAGGAGATCATCAACCGTCTGTTCTCCTGAGTGTTGGGGTCCAGCAGTCGGACCCCCCTGATGCAGCAGATCCCCCTTATTGTATGGATAGAGCGGTGCAGCCCTTGGAAAGGTTCACCTAACCCTTGAGCAGATGGTGGCGCCCTGAAGCATCTCCGTTCTTCAGTCTTTTAACCATGAAATCGGCAAAACTTGTCCACGTGTCCGACGTCTGCGGGAAAGACAAAGAGGAGGGTGAGGAGTAACGCAACTACACGGAGGGTCCGAGGGGTCTCCATCCCCATCACTGCACAACCGAGGGGAGGAACAACATCTAACCATGTTTCCAAGGAGACCTGACATCCTACAACGTCACAGGGTCTGGACTACACCCGCTGCCAGTGTAGTCAGACCATTGGAGTTCTGTATCTAACATAATACACACGGTGATACAACCATTCAGGCATACAATTGTTATCAGAATGTTGCACCTCCTGCGGAGGAGGAAGTTCGTAGGCAATGCAGAAAGACCAGTTCCCTAATCTCCGACAAATCTCTGCATTGCCTTCACTGAATGGAATTCACATAGGCAGGAGACTATAGGTATCATCACGCTATATTGCCTCTGGTCTTTATATGGAGGACAGGAGGGCAGTCGCATCATTACTTGAGGAGGTCTAGGGGTGAGCATGGTGGTGCACGATCTCCAGGATCTGTCTCCTCTTGGATGAAGTGCTGCCGCCACGCTGGATGATGTTGTTCTTTAAGGCGCATCCGACAGGTCCGAAGTTCATAGAGACAGCTGACCCCTGCAATCACAAGTCCAATACATCAAAATCACATATATATATACACATTGACTGCTAAAAGTATCCACTAATACTACAGCAATGCACAGAGCACAGCAGTGTGAGAGCACAACCCCCAGTGCACTAGGAGAGCTACAATCCTGGCATATATCCAGTCCAGCTTCTACACAACATACAAGTCCTCCCTCCAATTGCTCCATAGACTTATTGTACTCTGTAATGTAATATTTATTTGTATATGTCCCCTATAAGTTGTAAAGCCACGCATATTTTGGCCTATAGAAATAAAGATTATTTTATTACCATCTCTCCAGGGACAATACATACACTGGCATGCAGAGAGCACAGAGCACAGCAGTGTGAGGTCTGATTATACATCTCTCCAGGGACAATACATAACACTGGTCTGCAAGAGCACAGAGCATCAGCAGTGGTGAGGTCTGATTACACATCTCTCAGGGACTATACATTACACTGGCTGCGAGAGCACAGAGCACAGCAGTGTGAGGTTCTGATTATACATCTCTCCAGGGACAATACATAACACTGGCTGCAGAGGCAGCAGAGAGCACCGCAGTGTGAGGTCTGATTACACATCTCTCCAGGGACAATACATCTACACTGGCTTGCAGAGAGACGGATCACAGCAGTGTGACTCTGATTATACACTCCTCCCGGGGACCAATACATAACACTGGCTGCAGAGAGCACAGAGCACAGCAGTGGAGGTCTGATTCAATCTCTCAGGGACAATACATAAACACTGGCTGCAGGAGCACAAGCACGAGCAGTGTGAGGTCTGATTGCACCATCTCTCCAGGGACAATACATAACACTGGCTGCAGAAAGCAGCAGAGACAGCAGTGTGAGTCGATTACACATCTCTCCGGGACAAATCATAACACTGGCTGCAGAGAGTCAGATCACAGCAGTGTGAGGTCTGATTACACATCTCTCCGGGACAATACATAACACTGGCTGCAGAGAGCACAGAGCACGCAGCGTGTGAGGCTGATTACACTCTCTCCAGGGACAATACATAACATCGTTGCGCAGAGAGCAGCAGAGCAGCAGTGGTGTGAGGGTCTGGATTCAACATCTTCCAGGGACAATACATAACACTGGCTGCAGAGGCACAGAGCACAGCAGTGTGAGGTCTGATTAACACATCCTCCAGGGACAATACATAACACTGGTCTGGCAGAGAGCCAGAGCACAGCAGTGTGAGGTTCTTTACACATCTCTCCAGGCACAATACATAACACTGGCTGCAAGAGCAAGACAGCACAGAGCACAGCAGTGGTGAGTACTGTCTTACATCTCTCCAGGTACAATACCAAACACTGCTGCAGAGAGCACAGCAGTGTGAGGTCTGATTACACATCTCTCTCCAGGACAATACATAACACTGTTGCAAGTGGCAGAGAGCACAGAGCACAGCAGTGTGAGGTCTGATACACATCTCTCCAGGGACTATACATAACACTGGCTGCAGAGACCACAGAGCACAGGGTGTGAGGTCTGATTCCACATCTCTCCTGGGACAATACATAACACCTGCAGGGGCAGGCACAGAGCACAGCAGTGTGATCTGATTACACATCTCTCTCAGGGACAATACATCCCTGTGCTGCAGGGAGCACGAGCACAGCAGTGTGAGGTTCTGATTACACATCTCTCGGGGACAATACAAACACTGGCTGCAGGGAGCCCAGAGCACACAGCAGTGTGGAGGTCTGTATACCATCTCTCCAGGGACAATACTAACACTGGCTCTGCAAGAGCAGCACAGAGCACAGCTGTGTGAGGTCTGATTCACATCTCCCCAGGGACAATACACTAACACTGGTGCAGAGGTGAGAGCACAGAGCACAGCATTGAGGTTTCTGATACACATCTCTCCAGGGACAAATACTAACACTCTGGATGCAGAGAGCACAATAGCACGCAGTGTTGAGGTCTGATTACACATCTCTCCAGGGACAATACATAAACACTGTCGCAAGAGGCACAGAGCACAGCAGTGTGAGGTATCTGATTAACATCTCTCCAGGGACAATACATACACTGGCTGCAGAGAGTGCACATAGCACAGCAGTTGTGAGGTCTGATTACCCATCTCTCAGGGACATACTAACACGGCTGCAGAGAGCACAGAGCACCAGCAGTGTGAGGTCTGATTACACATCTCTCCAGGGACAATACATAACACTGGCTCAGAGAGGCACAGCAGCACAAGCAGTGTGAGCTCTGATTACACATCTCTCCAGGGACAATACATAACACTGGCTGCAGAGAGCACAGATCACAGCAGTGTGAGGCTGATTAACAATCTCTCCGGGCACAAACATAACACTGGCTTGCAGAGCACAGAGCACAGCAGTGTGAGGTCTGATTACACATCTCTCCAGGGACAATACTAACACTGGCTGCAAGAGAGCACAGAGCCCAGCAGTGTGAGGGTCTGATTACACATCTCTCCGCAATACATAACACGGCTGCAGAGACACAGAGCATGCAGTGTGAGGTCTGATTACCCTCTCCAGGACATCAAACACTG
The DNA here is from genome assembly GCA_019512145.1 of Engystomops pustulosus. Lineage (NCBI taxonomy): Eukaryota > Metazoa > Chordata > Amphibia > Anura > Leptodactylidae > Engystomops > Engystomops pustulosus. The sequence goes on along the minus strand of WNYA01000318.1, from coordinate 144,056 downwards.
GCATGCAGAGAGCAGAGTCACAGCAGTGTGAGGTCTGATTACACATCTCTCCAGGGACAATACATACACTGGCTGCAGAGACACATAGACACAGCAGTGTGAGGTCTGATATACACATCTCTCGAGGGACCATACATAAACATGGCTGAGGAGACACAGAGTGCAAGCATCAGTGTGAGGTCTGATTGCCACATCTCTCCGGGACATACATAACACTGGCTGCAGAGACACAGCAGTGTGAGGTCTGATTACACATCTCTCTCCAGGGACAATCATAACACTGGTTGCAGAGAGCACAGAGCAACCAGCGTGTGAGGTTGATTAAGCACATCTCTCCAGGGACAATACATAACACTGGCAGCAGAGAGCATCAGAGCACAGGCAGTGTAGGTATGATTACACATCTCTCCAGGGACAATCATAACACTGCTGCAGAGAGCACAGAGCAGCAGCAGTGTGAGGTCTGATTACACCATTCTCCAGGGACGTAGCACTGGCTGCAGTCTGTCTGGTGGCAGCTGCTGACAGGTTCTGCCACCCTAGTTTTAATTAAAGTCTGGAATAAGAACAGTAATTTCCGAGAGGCTCAGCACCAGGAATGTCCGGTAACCTGCTGCGGCCGCAGTCTATATATGTAAATGAGGTTACACACGGCGCCAAATAACCCAAACATAAAAGACACAACTAGTAATTATAGAAGGATCACACCCAGGGAGGTCCAGAGCAAGAGCGATAATAACTCGGGTCAATTATGGAGACGCGGACCTAGAGGGAGTGTACAGGCGGGCCGCTCCATGTTCTGGGGCAGAGAACCCCTGTTCCTGTGATCAGTCACAATGTATCCACTTACCCCCGTATATAGCAAAGGCCTGGTCATAGAAGAAACGCCTTCGTCTAAGTGTGTCTTCCATCTTGGTTTTCCACGATATCATCCTTGGGTTGTAGAGCACATTCCTAAAATAAAAAAACTGCATGATCAGTAAATAATACAAATAGATGAATTTACAACTTTCTATGATTATTATAAGGACTTTATACGTCACCAGAGTCTGCACTCACTATTCTGCTGCTGGGGCAGTCACTGTGTACAATACATGACATTACACTTATCCTGTATGTACTGATCTGAGTTACATCCTGTATTATACTCCCCGAGCTGGCACTCACTATTCTGCTCGGCTGTCCATATCCCTGGTGAGTACTGGTTACTACTGAATTACTTATCCTGTGACTATCTGGTTAACACTATTATACCTCCAGAGCTGGCATCTCCACCTTTCTGCTGCTGGTGCATCAACTGTTCATACATGACATTACTTATCGTACTGATCCTGAGTTACATCCTGTAACTTCATACTCCAGAGCTGCTAACTCACTATTCTGACTGCTGGTGCAGTCACGTGTACTACACTGGACTACTTAATCTGTTAACTGATCCTGAGTTAATCCCCTGTATATACCACAGCTGCACTCACTATTCTGCTGCTGGTCAGTCACTTATTAAACTGACATTACTATCCTGTACTGATCCCCTGATGTTACATCCGTATAATACTTCGCAGAGCTGCACTCCTATCTGCTGCTGGTGGCAGTCACTGTTACATAAATGAATTACGTTATCCTTGTACTGAGACCTGAGTTACATCCTTGTATTATACCCCAGGAGCTTGCACCATATTGTCTGGCTGGTGCATCACTGTGAACTAACATGACATATTATCCTGTACTGATCCTCAGTTAATCCTGTATATAACCTCCAAGCTGCATCACGTATTCTGCTGCTGTGTGCAGTCATGTGTAACATAAATGACATTACTTTATCCTGTATGATCCTGAGATTAACATCCTGATATTATAACCCCAGAGCCGCACTCACATTACTGACTGCTGGTGCAGTCACTGGGTACATACATACATACTGGGGTACGTCCTGTAACTGATCCATGAGTTACCTCTTGTATAGTCCCGCCCAGAGGCTGCACCACTATTCTGCTGCTGGTGCAGTCACTGTGTACATACCTTCCCCCCCCAAGTGTTAGGATGATACAGGAGAATCAGGGGATGCACACATGAGCTGACTAAAAACACATCACTTAATACATGAGTGCAGCCCCTGCCGACCCCCCATGTGTTACTGGATTGATACAGGATACATCAGGGGGTGCAAAATCTGAGCTCTACTAATAACAATCACTTATACAGGTGCAGCCCCCTGCCCCGACCCCCCCCCCATGTGTTAAGGATGCTACAGGATACATCAGGGGCAACATCTGAGCTTATAATAACACAGCACTTATAAATGTGAGTTGCAGCCCCCTGCCCCGACCCCCCATGTGTTCGGAGGATGATATAGGATACATTCAGGGTGCAACCCATCGAGCTCTACATACACATCATTACTACATGAGTGCAGCCCCTGCCCGACCCACCTGTGTTACAGGCTGATACAGGATTACATCAGGGGGCACACATTGGAGCTCGACTAATAACATCACTTACTACTGAGTTGAGCACCACTGCCCGAACCCCCATGTGTTACAGATGATACAGGATACATCAGGGTGCACACATCTGAGCTCGACTAATAACACATCATTAATAAATAGAGTGCAGCACCCCTGCCCGACCCCCATGTGTTACAGGGATGAACAGGATACATCAGGGTGCACACATCTGAGCTCTACTAATAACACCACCACTGTACTACATGAGTGCAGCCCCCTGCCCCGACCCCCCATGTGTTACAGGATGATACAGGATACATCAGGGTGCACACATCTGAGCTTTACTAATAACACATCACTTACTACATGAGTGCAGCCCCTGCCCCGACCCTCATGTGTTACAGGATGATACAGGATACATCAGGGTGCACACATCTGAGCTCTACTAGAAACAATCATTACTACATGAGGGCAGCCCTGCCCAGACCCACCCAGTGTTTACAGGATGATACAGGATTACATAGGGTGTACACATATGACTCTCCTTAATTAACAATCACTTACTACATGAGTGCAGCCCCTGCCCCGACCCCCATGTGTTAAGGATGATGATAAGGAACCCCAATCAGGCGTGCACATATTTGAGCTCTACTAATAAACACATCACTTACGCATGAGTGCAGACCCTGCCCGGTCCCCAGACCCATTATGCCTTAGATCCCCTATAAGAGATCAGTGTTCTATTAGAAGAGCTCGGACTTTAACCATTTGTGCAGAAGGGAGACCCTCAAACCACACTACACTCTCCCAGTGAAAAGCACTCACTCTTCACACTTACCTGTATTTCGGGGTCCCCGTTGGACTATACAAGATAAATTCCGCCCATTACCCTTGCCACGACCAAGTGATGAGGGAGCAGAGGATATTTGACTCGTTAAATGTTCGGGGCGGCACTCACTACGGGGGGGTGACACAGTGGATGGTGTCTGCACACAGAATGGAATTCCCGCGCTAGGGGCTGCGTTACATTAAAGGAGCACTCCAGCTACAGCCAATGAATGGAATAATACATGGACACGTTGCTCCTCCCCTCCAGGCTCTGCACACAAAGTATAATCCAATGAATAAGCGTAATGAGCATTTCCTTAAGATATTAATGTGATATAAGATTGGAGCGCTCAGTCTATTCAGCTTGTGAGGAGGGGATATGAAATTATTATTTTATACACAAAATTACAAATCACGATTTCCATGGTGGGGACTATTGGTTACTTTCCAATGACAAGAGTCATCGATCTCATTGGGGGGTGGAAACCCTTCATCAGCTGCTGAAGCTGCTCCACTTCTCATGGTATGATCAATACAAGTAGTAGAGAATATTTCGTTTTGCAGGTTAACCCTACCAAAGTTCTTTTACAGTCAAATATTGTCCGCAGCGCAGCCTGAGATGTAGGAGCTTTTCCCGTAAGAGGACCCGGGCAGTGACAGGCAGGGGTTGTTCACAGCCCTCACTCGCCTTGTTCTTGGGGATTTGGCGGTCTGGCTCGGGCGGGTGGACTTTCTGACAGGGAGACTTGCGGATACGAAGGTGCGGGGAGGTTTGATGGTGTTTTCCACGGCCCGGGGGGTTGAGACTGGGGGTGGGACTTCTTGTTGAGACTCTTTTAAGCAAACTGAATCCCAGCTTCTTGGGGGTATGGAAAACGTGAAGGCCATCGACTGAGACGACTGGAGCTGACTAAAAGAGGTGACGAAAAGAAGTCAGTTGCAGGGAAAGCGTAGCCGCCCAAATATCCACCGTATATCACAGTATAAAACTACTGGGGCGCACAGACAGGAGCTTGTGTGCACCAGATGCACACCAACAGGCAGCTCCATCGGGCTCCTTACATAGAGTTTTGCTACATGGGTCAGCTGGTTGCAGATCAGCTCTATCAAGGCAAGGGGCGACGAAGCTACCGTAACAGAAACTGTAGATTTTATGTTGCGGATTTTAGAACCAGGACCCGTTTAGCTTTCTGAATATCTACTTACAAAATCCATCAAGATAAACAAGGTATTTACTTCATAGATCCAGGCACAGGAAGGGAGGAAAATCTTATGTTGTTATCATGGCCCGTCTTCTAAAATCAAATTTTACAAATTATGTTATGAGCCAGGTGGCCTTACCAGAGCCCCTCAGACGCTGCCGCTTCAAGCTGCACAAGTCTCATCCTCAGCCCACCCTCCCCTCCCCTGTCTGATGCACCTACACAGTGGGAGGGGGAAGAGCCTCCAGCATCGGCAGTACGAAGGGGCTTCTGGGAAAACAGCAATGTTAGACACCATTTTAAAAGTGATTTTAGAAGAAGCAGGACCCTGGATAAACAATAAAATAGATTACCTCAGTTGCCAGTCCTGAATCTATGAGTAAGTGCCCGGCTTATCATGATGGGATTTTGATGGTAGATGCCTTTAAAAAGGGTTTTTGTGGGTTTATAGTAGTAATTTATATCCGAGGTCATGATAAAAGGGTACATACTCGTGATGTCCGATTAATGTTACTCAAGCCACTTCTATGATACCAACTCCTGTATCAGTAGTCTGAGGGGGGTGTAGATACTGATGTATTGAACGCCCCTCCAACCCACTGATATGGAATGCGGTCATTATGGAGCGGTGTGCAGACAGTAATAATGATGCACGGCCTCCTCCAGATTCCTAGAAGCCGGACAGGTCCATGTCCTGCTCTGCCCAGGTGACCCACGCTACCTTGGCAAACAGCAAAATGTTAGGATAAGGGTGACCCATAGGAGTTCATACAAAGCTGAACAGGTCAAGTTGTGAAGTGGCCAACAATGACCACTCTTTGCCTCATGGGAGATGAATCTGCTCCGGCTCTACCTGATGCAGCGGCACCATTGTATAGTATAGGAAGGATTTGGATCCAATGTTCCAATGTGGTACGGTACTGCTGGCTGGACGCTGGCTTTGCGTTCTGCAGCAGACACTCTTCGGGACTCTTTTGGGGTCTTGTCGTGGGAAGCAGTGGCAGACTTTCCGTTGAAATGTCCAAGGAAATTAAACAGAAGAAGTGTTGTGACATATCAGGGAAACAAGAAGTAAACCCCCCTCCACACACGTAGGAAAGCCTCACCTTGGGGGGTCTGGTCCGTAATGCGCATCATCGGACACCCGCTCATGCTGCCGTGTTGTGATGCCATGGCGCCCATACGTGTGCCAATCCGGAGACGCCATGGTAATCCTCCGCGGTGTTCCACAGACTCTGGATCGGGGACGGCAGTAGGGGGCGCGTCGCAGGTTTCTTGAGGATCTCAGGTTTTACCTCTTAATCGGTTATGGTCGTGTCAGGAGAGACGGCTGAGGTAAGCAAGTTGTTAGGGCAAAGATGAGGAGAAACTCTTCAACGGATTTAACAACCATAAGTGAGGAACAGACGTTACTTGACTCCAGGGTAGCAGGTCTGAGATGGGGAGGGCAGGCCGATTCCGCTGTTGCAGTTCTGCAATTTGAGTCCGTCGCCTGAGGTCGGAGGCTCACCTGGCCGGTTGCCCATATAGCTGCTGTTCCGACACTAAGCACATAACATTGATGTGCACTGCTGTAGTCTCTATTACTCACTCACTACTTTTATAGGGGATGTTACAGAATGGTTAAGGTTACGACATTTACTTCTGCATGGAGCAGTGGGCACTACCGCCTGTCTGGGATAGGCGGGTAAGAGTCTCGGGTGGTGGGCCGATATTTTTTACCTGGGCCGACTCATCGCAAGGAAGTTGTTTAGGACTGTGTCAGATGCCAAGGTTCGGTTTCGCCAGTGACTCCATAGGGGGAGGGCCTGGAGAGGACGGGCAGAACCGGCAGGTTGGGGTCTCCCTCCACGTGGGGTGGGATTGAGGCTGGTGTTGTAGATTGGGGTGCGAGGGTGCCAGAGCGGAGCTGTAGATAGAATGAGGTGTTGGCACTTTCGGGCTCTGGCTCGCTTCCTCTTTGGTTTTCTCTATGTATTAAAAGGAAAAGAACAACCCATCAGAAGAAGCTGTGCATCAGAAGGCTACACGGTCAGGGGGTAGCATATGTCTGGTAAAATCAAGAGGCCAGAGCTAATATGGAAATTCAGTTCTGCAGCGCTGTGCCTCTATTGTGGCCGTGTTAGTATGCAGCTCCACCACTCCATTCACATGTTAGTGCGTCCTGTTTAGGAAAGATGAGGGGACATCTGTATGTAGAGGCCAAGGCTGCAATGGAGCAAGTATCTCCCTCCTCGCACCTTCGTCATAGAATGTGATGATTGGGTGGTCCGTCTTCGAGCCGATCGCGTTTTTCTTGGTTAGAATCTAGAGACAGGTCCCCGATGGAGCCGACGGCAGGCTGGTGTCCCGCTTGACTGCACACGGTGGGGATGGGGGTGAAGTTATCGGCTTTCTAATGAACTCATTTCCTGGGAGACGGCTGGATGATGGAGAATCGGGCTGGTGGATTGGCCGTGGATCGGTCGATGGTTCCCGAGGGGAAGGCCGTTCTTTCTATAGATTATTAATGAAGGAAAAATCATAAGTTCAAATTCACTAAGACTTCCCATATCAGGCAACTTTGCATCTACAGTGATACCATCGGTGTTACATGGTGGAGTCATAGGATGCTCCTTTCCTCACGTCATCTCCAGGCTGCGATGTGACGTCTGGGTGGCGCGGGTGAATCGGGGTGGGCACAGGGACTCTCTGCTCTCATGGAAATAAGTGGACCTTGGGAAACTTGACACGTTCTCGCAGTGCCGTATCAGTGAACTTCACCTGCGGGCTAAAGAGCAGATGTGATGACTTGTACATCGGTGCTACGGATGTTTGAGAAGGTTCACAGTCTTTATTCAGCACGCGCCCACTGCTAACACCATGTAAGCGCCAGTTTGGCTGGGAGTCATAATGGAGGAGACTAGAGAAACATGCAGTTTACTGTGGGAGGCAAAGGACCACCAGGTTTAAAGTACCCAAGCAGGGGTCTAAATAGTCAAGAGAAATAAAAAAGTTTTAAAATAAAAAAATAAATCTAAGTTTAAATCCTCCACATTCCATAGGACACAATAAAATAAACGAATCTATAAAAATCATTAAAAATACTAGATATTTTGTAGCGGATAACTATCAAAACCTAAAAACTGTTATTCCCGGCGCTTACAAAAAAAACTAGCGGCCAAATAACACTTATTTTGCCATGCCACAACACATATTATTAAAAAACTGATCAATAGGTCGCACCGGGTTCCAAAAAAGGCTTCTAAAAAAACCTTAATAACCGAAATAATTTTTCCTCCGATTAGAACAAGACCCAAAGAAAAGGGGGGAGCATCATTTGGAGCGAACCATGACAGCCATAAAATCAGAGACACAAGTAAATGTGACAATGATTACTTTTCATATCAATTCAGATCACTCCTCTGAAGTTATCTTTGGGGCCTGTATTAACTTTTTTACTCTATACTCGGGTGGAGGTGCACACAGGACCGGAAGAATCACCTGCGCCTCCAGGCTCGCCACTTGGCTGCTCAGGCTCTTGCCAGTTTGCTCGGCTCACTTGGTTTGGAGCAGTGAGAGCTGCAGATCCTGTTCAGCATCTCGGGACTCCCCCTGAGCTCAGATGTTCTCCTTGTGCAGCTTGTCCTGCTCCCGGGTATGCTCGCCAGCTTCGTCGTCAGTGCGGTTCTGCTGCTCTTGGCATCGTGTGATGCTTTGCTTTCTCCATCTGGGAAGAGAGAGAGAACGGTATGTAAGTGAAATGGCCAATATCTTAATCTGTATTATGTTCACCCGACTCCCCTTAGAGGGAGAGAGAGACCAATGTAGAACATTATAGGCTGTTACATACACATCTGCATTTAAGCTCACATGACAGACCCCCGGGGGAGATGATGAATAAGGAAGGGTAAAAGAAGTGACTGGTCGTAGTGCTCCAGGCTCCGCACCACTGCTTCTCCAGCTGTCCTACAGCTCCGACACATTCTTCTGGGTCCGTCTCCACCTCCTGTGTGCAATCACTGTCCGCTGCTAGGAAATAAAGCATCACAATGGGCAGTGAGGTTTAGATTTCGGCTGGTTACAGTCATGGGGGGGCCCGGATATCACGCCACCAGAGTGCAAGGCTCGGTCATATCACACAGCACCAAATTTAGAATCTGTGATGTATACGAGCCGAAGACGACATTCAGATAAGGACCAGTTTAAATTAGTTTAATTTGTGTGGAAATGTAGCCTTCAGCAAGCAGACATAGAAAAACCTGCAAAGGGATGGAATTGGATCAAAGTAACTTGGACTCATTATACACACCAATTATTAATTATTTACACTTAACGTCATGCCAATCCTCGGGGGGCAACCCGCTATCCAGAGGAGGGGGGGACGCGTTATCAATCGCGTTTAAGATAGGGAACTAGATGCGCTGCACTTCTTTACCTGAATGACGGATTAACAAAACAGAGCGCTCCGTCCATCTCCAGCAGTATATGGCCGGGAATGGGATGACAGGGCCGCAATGCTTCTCCTGCTGCTCCATCAGCCAGGACGAGACCTACGTTCTCATATTGCTGGAGGATCTGGTGCTACCTGGGGATCCCCAAGAAGTTAGACCCCTATCCAGTATATATTGCCCTATCCTGTGGTATGGAAGCCAGTTCAAGTATCACTTAACTTGTCAGAGCGGATCATGGAATTCTACCTTGTGCAGGCTGAGCAGGACTCCAGGATCTAGAAACAAGAAGAGAAGGGAGTCCGCTCTCCTTTCAAGGCCCCCCCCTGCACATGTATAATTAATAATAATCTTATTTATATAGTGCAACAGATTACATAGCAATGCACAGAGCTGTCTATGTCCCTGCCCAAATGGGGCTCACAATCTAATCAACTACAGTTATAGTTGAGTGTGGGAGAGAAACCAGAGGACCCGGAGGGTGGAAACCAGCAAACACAGAGAGAAAATACAAACTCTTCGCAGATGTTGACCCTGGGGACTGGACCCAGCCCACGGCGCTTGGGAAGGGTAATGTAACCACGAGCAACCGTGTGCCTATTCAATGAGTTTGCTTGACTTGAACGGTCCTGTACATTGAGTTCTCTGCTGTCCGGATGGTCTTTCGTGTTGGGTGATCGGATTGTTCAGCTCACGCACTACAAAATCACAAGACAAGAGTCACATCTACGCCACTGAGGCACCCCCAGACGTGCACTAAAGCAGCATCCACAGGAAGCCCTGATCATGCGGCTGGCAGTAATAACACACAAGGGGGGGGGGGGGGAGTGCAGCCACGAAATTTAATGCAGGGGCGAGAGGTTAGTAGCGCCCGAGGAGAAGCAGCCCCGCGTAGCAGGCCGTGAGGCTAGACCCCCCATCATGATCCCTCCCCACAAACCCACAGGCCCACCCAGGGACAGGCTGCCGCCTCATTGGAACCTGTTTGAGGTAGGGGCAAGATTCCACATCAGTAATCATCACGTCACATAGGGAACGCAGGATGGAGGAGATCATAGGAATGGGGGATTGGGGGGGTTGAGGGCTCGGCTTGATAGGATGAGAATACGTGGGTAAGAATCATGTGCAGACATTACATGATATCTAGAGTGCTGGAGGAGGGGCCCCAGGGGACCCAGAGATAGATCAATTAACAAGGATTCAGGACAATTCACATGTTTGGAGCAGAAGATGCTAAGACAATGACGTTGCTGACTGTGATTCTGCGATTTGCAATATTTTTCCTCGCTCCCCAGCAGAATCTATCAAATATTGAGGGATGGAACGCACACAATGTGGGGGTCCGTGTTCTGCTGCGACCTGACGCCAAAAAGTCGCAAGGAAAAAAACTGACTGCCGAAGCGAGGAGCCGGAGGTGGACAGAGTTGGGGGATGTGTTAGCGGCACATGCACCATCACCGTTGTAAGGCGCTGGAGCGGGGGCTGGTGACACGTTACCTGGTCTGACTGCCCTTCTTTGCCGTATCCAGTGATCCACCTGATGGACAGCAAGAAAACGGAAGGGTTAATGAGGAGGTAACGCACTACAATATCCAATGCGAATTACTCCAGTCACAACCGAGCACTGCGATTACATCTTGCTGGTTCAGTTTGCACACAGTCTAGTGTAGTCGGGGGGAAATGAAGTCCCCACTAAATCACTAGAAATTCCCCCAAATTGTTGGGGGTTGAAGCCATAAATGGGTTTTATTATACGTGCTTTATACCACAATCAGAAAAGTATAGACCAGATGCTAGCACACGTGAATAAGAATGGACCCTAAAGGGATCGTCCATTTCAGCAAATTAATGTTATTGTTGTATTAAACAAGTTAAAACAACTTGCCAATATACTTCTGTATCAATTCTCACGGTTCTCTAGGATCTCGCTTGTGTTCATTCGATAGAAGTTTCTGCGTCTATTCCAGGGAAATAATCTGACCATGGCACACAGGGTGCAGGGATCGTTTATTACACCCACATCTGATATCTCTGTGACATAATAACGAGCTGTGCAACTGTGTGCCCATGGTCGATTCTTGTCCACTGGAAGTAGTAATAAAAAAGCTTTCTATGAATGACAGCAAGCGGGAATCTAGAGAACTGTGAGAATTGATACATAAAGTACATTGGAAGTTGTATAACTGTTTATAATACAAACCAATAATTAATTTGTGCAATGGGGAACAACCCCCTGTATCAGGTTTTATCTTCATAGACCGTGACCCCATTTTCCAGGAACTCCCCCCTACAGAGCAGGTTGGATGCGTTTGCATACATCGGAGGGCTGTGCCTCTCGCCAGGGCTTATACAGGGGGCAGAGCAGCAGGGAGCCAGGATTAACCTCCATAAATTAGAGGAAAACCCAACTTTCACCAAATCTGCCCGTGATCTACCGAAGTCCATCATAATGTTATCACCCTATCCAGGAAATGGGCGCAACCTGCGACAACACCTTTAAATTCAGAGTAAAGGCCAATCATTTATAGTCAGATACGGGCAGTTTTAAGAAGAAGGAAACCCCCCCACCCTTTAAGAGGGTTCTCTGTCAATAGCCAGTAGGCCCTTCCACAGGACAACGTAACTTGCCTCACCAGAGAACACCTCTCACCAGGACCTATTGTTATAAGACAGGTTGCAGACGCTTCTATACTCCAGAGTGAACTCCGCTGCTCTTGCCTTTTCTAAGGCATTTGCATTACAGTATACGTGTGGTACCTTGCACCCTGACAACAACCCTGGGGGTTAGCACAGGGGTTGGGCCTTGGATGGAAGACTCAAAAAACAGGTGCCTTGTCTTGGTTACTTCTCAGATATAGCCCCCACCTTTGTGTACTGTACAGCTCTCCCTCCTGCTCCTTCTCAGAGTAACAGCATGGTGACTGGTGATAGACATAAGTGGGGAAGAGAGGAGATTGTTACAGGAGCCACAAAGATGGAGGCGGAAGCGGTGCAGCTCAGAACAAGTACATGTTTTTTGAATTTCATCCAAACCAAAGCCAAACCGGGATACCCCAGGAATTTGTTCAGGGTGCAAGGTAAGTTATAAAAACACATTATATTGTAATGCAATATGTTATAAAAGGCAGGAGGCATATTTTACTGCAGGTGACTTACAATCGTTTTGTCGTGACATGAGGGTCCCTGGTGCCAGGTTCCTTCCAATAAAATTCCTTCTGTATTGTTCTTTGGACCTCAGTGACCCACTAACGCTTGTGTCTACAAAACTACAACTCCAGCCTGCCCCCCAATAGGCCTCAAGACCATGCTAAGTTATTGCTTGTTGAGGAGCACAGTGCAGCCAGATATTACTGACGGAGCCGATTACCTGACTCAGAAGGTTCGCTTTTCCGCTGGAACTTCTGGCCTCTCGTCAGGATCTTTGGATTGGGTGCTTACATATTGCTGGTGACATATTGAAGTGCTTTTGTCCTTCAGGAGACCTTTCTTTGTACCGTAAATAATTTTCTGGAGAGCCCCAGCTACTTGGTGTGCTCTGCTCCGACATCGGCCCAGTTTGTCTGCGCTTCTTAGTGCTGCTCGTAGGACTGGGCCCGAGTCAGAGTCTGTTCTCTGCGGCACAGGTGTGGTGCTCTGCAGAGAGGGGCCACTGGTCAGATGATCTTAACCTCCTTTCTGCAGAGTCTCCACCATAATCTTCGCGCTTAGCAGGGACAATTTGCCGTGCTTTGGCTATTTCCAGTTCCTTTGTAGACTCTTGTGGTCCTTTGGTTTTGGAGAAGGTCCTCTTTGTGGTTGGCTTTCCCTTTGACTCAATCTCTGGTGGCGTCGTAGGAGGCCCGTTCCTCAGCGTGATCTTGATGTGAGACCTCTGCTATTCTGGGGCACTTCTTCTTGAAAGTATTGAGAGCATCTCCAGTTTTGATGCAGCAGCTTGGTAAGACGTCAGGGTCTTTGAAGCCTTCCGCCGCCAATCCTTTCCTTCCTGCTTCCGCCTTTGTAGGACAGCAGCCTCTGGTGACAGGTTTGACCGGCACCTGTTTTAGAGAGTTCTTGGAGGAGGAGCTTCGAGCTTCTCGTGGAACAGTTCTCAGCTGCTGCCTCAAAAACCATTGATTCTACTGGTCTCTCGGCGAGGAGCTCTTACCTCTAGTAATCCACGATCATTGTGGTCTTTGGTGGAGGGAGAGGAAATGGACTCAACTCCTTCTGCAGACTTGCACGGTCGTATTCTTCTCCATCTCCTTTCTGAGATTGGGCGACCTGCTCCTGGTTCCGGAGAAATCTTTTCATATTCATGGAGTGGACTGATAGTAGGCAGCTCCCGGCGGAATGCTCAGTGCCTTTGGCTTTGCTCTAACTCCTGAACTTTATGGATCAATTTTTACCGTTTAAGGAGGCGCGGTCTCAGACTGCAACGCTCTGGACCTCTTCCAAGCGGCTGCACGAGCTCGGAGGTCTTCTGCTGCTCTGCTGGACCATCGGCGGAAAGCACCTTGCCTTCTTTCTCTATGTAGCTCCGAAGCGGAAGCCTTTTCGGCTGCTGCCTTTCTTAGCTCGCGGCTTCTTTCCGGGCAACGTGACCATATTTCCTAGTCGCTTGCCTCTACTCTACAGTTACGTAGCTCTGGAATGAAGATTGGCACTTTGCCAACGTAGCTTGCTATCTGCCGGATGGAGGGACTTCTCGTAATTGGTTCTGGAGGTCTGCTCCACACGCGAGGAAGGCCGTCTTTAGGAGAGTGCGGCTTTCAAGCACTGATCTCGGATAGTTCAGGGCTCTGGCGGTTTGGACGTAGTGTTTATCTGCTCCTCCTGTGTGGTGCATCGTTCTTTAAAGACCATTGAGGCTTGGACCGTTTTGAGGGAGCAACGGCAGATGGCTTTCTCATTCTGAATCTCTCTACTAGAAGACATTTCTTGCGAGTCCTCCAGCTCCCCACCTTCAGCTTGTAATGAGATCTAGAGAGCGGGACAGCGTTATGCAGGGCGAGAACTCATTTTTGTGGACCTCGTGCATTTCTGGCAGCTGTACCGCGGCTTTCCAGGTTAGCTTCTTGTTCAGTCTTTAAATGCTCATGAGGACTTTCCTTCTCGCTGCCAGACGATGGAACCTTCTTCTTGTGAGTGAGCTCATGTGATGCTTCGACGAGAGAGACTCCTTAATGCTTGCTCATGAGTCCAGCCTGTGGAAAGTTCTCCATAGGTTCCTTCTCGCTCTTTGAGTCTCCGGCGGCATTGAACTATTGCGACTCCAAACCAAAGCACAAGATCTTCTGGGATTTCTGTTGTCAGAGCCTTCAAAGCGGCTTGCTAGTCTGCACTTTTTTGCTTCTCGCTGCAAGGTCTTGGAGAGGCCTGGAGCTCTTGCCACTTTCTACTAAGGTTGTTTCACAGCTTTGATACGTGCTCTGGTCCTCCTTCTGGGCCACGCGGAGCTATCTCCTCGGTCACCTGGATGGTAGAAGAGCTTCTGCTTTGGGCTCTCTCTTCTTCCAGGACGCGCCGGGGCGCAGAGAGCAGAGAGTTCAGACTCCAGGCGTTGGACTGATCACCTGCATGGACATAGCGGTTTGGACTTGCTTCAACTTCGGCCATTTTTAAGCGGCTCTTTCTCCAGCTGCTTGCAGGACATCATCGAGCTCTTGCTTCAGGCCTCTCCATGATGAGCATTAACATGACTGGAAGCGGTCGCTGTTCTTTCCATGTGTGCAATTCCTTAGAGAGGTCTCTCAATTTCCTCTCCGCTGCCGGGTGTGGCAGAGGATCAGACAATTCGTTGAAGGTTCTCAGTTGGGTTTGAGTTCTTCTTCAAATTGAGTGACCCGAGATTGAGTAGTTGCCGCAGATTCTCTCTCTCGAGATCAAGAAAAAAGCCTGGTTCTGCTTTCCCGCAAGGCCCGTCATGTCGCATTCCAGACTCCGAGCTCTCTGGCGCTCGTGGCAGCAGTGACGACTTCTCCTTATCTCATCTAACAGATCCTCAGTTTTTCACGGTTTCCTCCAGAGATGTAGAGCTGATGCTTATCCGTGCATTATCCCAATAACCAGCTCCATCTCGGAGGACGTTCTGCTCGTATATCTTCAGTGAGCCTCTTGCTCAGGGATTGTGTCCCTCAGTGACCCCGAGTAGACGAGTGAGATTGCTAGGGGTGTCATTCTCGGAATCCAGGTTCTGGCATTGTGGCAATTAAGTCCAAGATGTGTGGCACCAAGCTCCCGCACTTCTTTGAGAGCCAGCTTGCCTTCTCCTTCTTTCAGCCTCCACTGATACCCATCCTGCTCGCTGAGTTCTGTAGGTTGGCACGTCTTACAAGGCCTTCACTTCTTCTCCTGCTATTTTGTAGTCATTGAACATTGTATGGAATAGAGGTCTCTCCGTTTGCACATTTTTCACTGTTTCCTGCTGTAAACTCAGCATCTGTTGGGTGTTTGTTTGGCCAAGTTGTTCTTTAACTCCCGCAACTTGCCTTCAGTCTGCCCTTAGGGTGTCCCAAGATGGTCAACTGTGACTTCAGATCTGCGATGTTTTCTAGACGACTCTCTTGCTTACTGCAGCACGGCTCCAGTTGTACTCTCTGCCACCTCTCCTCTTCAACATTCTTTCTGCGAGCGCAAGATTCATGATCTTTCGGTCAGAGACATTTCGGTTTGGAGTCTCCAGCTCAGGGTTGTGATGTAAGGTCAGCTTCTCCTCCTGGGCCTGGCGTCCTCGCTCCTGCTTTCCTTCTGGAATGTGATATCGGATAAGGAGTCTGCAGGTTTGTTACGATGTTTGGGAGTTGCATCTTTTCATTGACTGGAATCGCCGATATGCTGTGGAATCGAGGTCAGCAAGTATGTGGACATTACTTATCCTGTACTGATCCTGAGTTACATCCTGTATTATACCCCAGAGCTGCACTCACTATTCTGCTGCTGGTGCAGTCACTGTGTACATACATGACATTACTTATCCTGTACTGATCCTGAGTTACATCTTGTATTATACCCCAGAGCTGCACTCACTATTCTGCTGCTGGTGCAGTCACTGTGTACATACAGCACATTACTTATCCTAGAATCACATATAACCTCCACCTCCTCTTACCATGGCCTCCAGGGTTCTCTTCCTGGCCTTGAGTTCTGCCACGGCCCGCACCACATCCACCTGCGGAGCTTTCTCTTCTTTCAGATTTCGGACGAGGTCGCCCTGTACAGAGGGGAGAGAGATTGTCTATTGCAGGTTTTGTTCCATTTTCTATCCTTAGTCATGTGGACAGAACAGATATATCGCAAGTCCAAATACATTGAGATACATGTGTGAGGTGTAACAAGTGTATCACCTCCATGCTTCACACTGCAGGCTGCACTCAAAACTGGGGAAACATTGGAATTAAACCAAATTATGCAAAAGTTCAATTCCTTTACTTATATTTTCATCAAGTTTTCCGGTAAACCCCATGTTTAGACTTCTCCTAGGCAACCAGAGACGCCCGGCGGGTGACTAGTCCTGGGCGATGAATCACTATAGCGCGGCGGGTGATCTGCTTATTCTGCAGCTAATGAGCCAAATCCAGCGATTTTACATCCTAATCCCATGTTATTACTCAGGCAGAGGCTCCACCCAACTGCAAAATGCAGCCCCGCTGTAGACAGCTGAGGGTTTGTTTCAATGTATCAGTTTCTAAAGTCTGAGTTCGAGATTTTGAACGCTACATCAGAGGAGTGTCCGCACTGATACATTGTAACAAACTCTGCAGCGCTACATATGGACAAGAGTGTTTCCACTTCGTGACGGCCAACAAGGGAGATTAAAAGCTGCAGAAAGTTCTACAACACTGAAAAGTTATAAAGAAATAATGGGGTCTTCAAATTGGGAGCGGTTTCTGTGCAACCCCTTTAGACAGCAAATTATTGTACCAAAACCTCAGCTGTGAGGCTACAAAAGACGACGCACAAAATTAGAGATATTCTAAGACTAGATATAACTGTCCCAAAATTTAGCTGTAAGAAGTTTAGCGCCTGTAAAAATATTTCACACAAACAGCGCCGCTATTGTCCACAGGCTGCTTCTGGTATTGCAGCTCAGATCCACTGAAATGAAAAGGGGATGAGCTGCAATACCAGAGACAACCTGCACACAGCGGTGGCGCTGTTTTGGTAATGAAGGTTTTTCTACATAAGGGAACACTGTGGACATATCGGCAATATCCAACAAATTTGCTAAATTTTCCGGTAATATATATTTCCTCGAAATTGGCTCATTTAAAGGGGCGGCGGCTATAAAATGCCATCTCCCTGCGGAGGTTGTTGCATCAGACTCTGGACGTTCGCCTCCTCTCTCCTCTGTCATTACTTCTTTCTGTTCTGCAGAGAAGACTGGAGAAAACGTGGCAGGAGGAGGCGCCTGGGGGGGGGGTCGGAACACTCATTCCTGGCTCCTCAGACTGGGTAAAGGTGGTGGAAGAGTCTGCCGAGGCAGCGAAGGCGACCTCCGCAGAAGACATATGGGAATCCTGGAGCAGGACACGTCTACACCATCGCCCCCCCAGGAAGGGGAGGAGGAGGACAGGGGGGCACAACTATACAACAAATCATGGCTGACCTGACGTGACACCGTGACCCCAGATTAAGGGTCAGATCCCAACTTCCGTAGTTAAAAAGAGGGTCAAAATGTGATGTGATGTGAAGACATAGTAATGTAGTCAGTAAGTGATTGATACATTCCAGGCGGATCGGGCCATATTCCAACAATACACTTAGTTATCGGCGGGGGGGGGCGTGATCGCGGGGATGGGGTGGGGTGGCTGGCCGGGGGGGGATTCTGGGGGGGGGGCGCAAGGTTTGCGCCGCGTTATTTTGTGCCTGGATCGTCAGAAGAAGTTATTCCGTTCTGAACATTTGGAAAAACACCATGCCTGCGCTCTACATGACATCTACCACAGTGTAGTGTATGGGGGAGGCATGTCGACGTAAGAATGGCTTTATTAAACTCCCCTACCCTAACGATTCGGAGGAATACAAACATTAGTTACTAAAGATCTATGCAAATTAGCCTTGGGGGGGCTCAGGCGACTGCCCCGGTGGTGGTAGTGAGGAGCTGGTCATCTGGAGTGTGTCAGCCTGCGCCGCGGTTGCTTGCATGAGGCATTTCCCGAGGTGCTTCCTCCGGCCGCTCCCGTCGGTGCTTTGTCTTGTGGCCTCTGAAGTGGTGTCGATAGGCCGTCGGGGGAGTCGGGTGGAGGTGCAGGGCAATGGCACGTCTGGACTGACGACCCTCAGCCAGTTACACAACTTGTTCCTTGCTTTCCAGGTCGCGCATCAGTTCGTGTCCTGGACCATAAACGGTTGATGAGACCAGGGTACCCCCTCATGTACAGAAGCTATCCCGGACTGGAGGCTGGAGAACGACCAACCGAGCATAGGCCACCTACCCTGTACATCGCGCCCATCTTGAGAAATTAATGATGCGAATATCCAGGCGGAGTAACCCGTTATCGAACCCTTATCAAATCCAAGTCGTAGTTTAGTGGTTTTATCCCAGGTATCCACCCCCTTTCTGAGCGCTGGGATTTTACCATAAATTGACGCACTGCGGTCGCAATATCTGGGATAATCCATTATACCTCACTCGACTAGGGTCTGATTGCTTGGCTATACCATGTGGATCAGTAATGGTATATCATAGCGACCAGACCCGGTCAATTAATGAGTTAGTAATGTTATATCCCAGATATCACACCCTGCTGTTACGGCACATCCCACGATACGATGACCCCTTCGATCAGATCGTTTCTGGTAACAGTCCCAGCGATCAGAACCCCCGTCCATCAGATCGTCTGGTGACCTCCAGCTATCAGACCCTCCGATCAAATCGTTCTGGTACATCAGCGATCAGACCCCTCCGATCAAATCGTTCTGGTACAATCCCAGCGGTCGACCCCTCCGATCAGTATCGTTCTGGTACTCCCAGCGTCAGCCCCCTCCGATCAGATGTTCTGGTCCCTCCCTGCTGTCAGCCCGCTCCGATCAGATCGTTCTGGTAGCATCCCAGCGGTCGACTATAAGCCCCTCCGATCAGATCGTTCGGTACATCCCAGCGATCAGACGCCCTCCGATCAGATGTTTCTGGTACATCCCAGTATCAGACCCCCCTCATCAGATGGTTTCTGGTCATTCCCAGCGATCAGACCCTCTCCGATCAGATCGTTCTGGTACATCCCATGCGATCAGACCCTCCGATCAATTCGTTCTGGTACATCCGCTATCAGCCCCTCCGATCACTCGTTCTGGTAAAATTCCTCAGCGATCAGACCCCCTCCGATCAAATCGTGCTGGTAGCATCCAGCGGTCAGAACCCCGACGATCAGATCTGTTCTGGTCCATCCGCGTCAGACCGCTCCGTCAGATCGTTCTGTACATCCCACTTTCAGACCCTCCGATCAGATCGTTCTGTACATCCCCTCAGCGATCAGCCCTCCGATCATGTTTTCTGTACATCCCAGCTATCCGACCCCTCGATCATATGGTTTCTGGTACATCCCAGCGATCAGACACCCCTCCGACTCAGATGGTTTCTGGTACATCCCACGATCAGACAGACCCCTCCGATCAGATGTTCTGGTACATCCCAGCGATCAGACCCCCTCCGATCAGATGTCTGGTACCTCCCAGCGTCAGACCCCTCCGATCAGATGGTTCTGGTACATCCCAGCGATCAGCCCTCCGATCAGATGGTTCTGGTACATCCCACGATCCAGACCCCCTCCGATCAGATGTTCGGTAATCACCCAGCGATCAGACCCCTCCTATCAGATGTCTGTTACATCCTCAGCGATCTGACCACTCCGTCAGATAATTATGGACATCCCGTGATCAGGACCCCTCCGATCGACAGCGGCGACGAAAAACCCCGACGCGCTCAATCGTTCTGGTATCATCCCAAGCGATCAGACCCCTCCCGATCAGATGGTTCTGGTAGCATCCCCGCTATCAGACCCCTCCGATCAATAATTATGGGACATCCCAGCATCAAGACCCCTCCGATCATATAATATGGTACGATCCCGAGCGTCAGACCCCTCCGATCAGATGGTTCTGGTACATCCGCAGCGTCATACCCCTCCTATCAGATGGTTCTGTACATCCCAGCGATCATACCCCTCCGATCTAGATCGTTCTGTACATCCTCAGCGGATCAGCACCCCTCCGATCAGATCGTTCTGTACATCCCAGCGATCAGACCCCTCGATCGGATCGTTCCGGTACATCTTTCCCAGCGATCAGACCCCCTCGACAGATAGTTCTGGTATCATCCAGTGATCAGACCCCTGCCTATCAGATAATTATGGTATCCTCCGCGCATCAGACCCTCATCATGGTTCTGTACATCCGCAGCGAATCAGACGCCCTCCGTTCGATCTTCTGGTACAATCCCAGTGATAACCCTCTATCAGATGGTTCTGGTACATCCCAGCGATCAGACCCCTCCTATCATATCGTTCTGGTCCTCCCAGCGATCATACCAACCCCTCCGATCAGATCGTTCTGGACATCCCAGCGCTCAAACCCCTCCGATTAAAGATGTTCTGGTACATACCAGGATCAGACCCTCGCGACAGATGGGGGGGTTCTGGTATAAACTGGTACATCCCAGTGATCAGACCCCTCCGATCATGATGGTTCTGTATCATCCCATCGATCAACCCTCCGATCAGATCGTTCTGTAGCATACCAGCGATCAGACCCCTCCGATCAGATCGTTCTGGTACAGCCTCCCAGCGATCAACCCCTCCGATGAGATCGTTCGGTACATCCCAGCGATCAGACGCCCTCCGCTCACATAGTTATGGTATATCCCAGCGATCAGACCACCTCCTATCAGATAATTATGGTACTCCCTTCATGATCATTTAATTATATCCAGTAGCCATATTGTGTACTACCATCTCTATATCACTACTGACTCGTCCCCCCCACTTTAAGGGGAATTCCCCACCAATAGAGTTTTTACAAGATGACCCTGTGACCCCTCTTCCGCATGCCGCCCCCTGACATACATTACCTGGGAATGACTGCATTAGTGAGCCGCTCTTCCCTGTGTACTGTCCTGGTGAGGGACAATGGATGAACGGCCTGCTGCCTGTCCTGACCTCCGGGGCTGGGGTCACAGCCGTCACATATACAAGGCTCATGATGTCGTCACCTGGAAAGACACTTCCCCCCGTCAGTCTGTCCTCATGAACTCTCTGTTATCAGCCATCCAAATGAATCTTCTGTCTTGGTTTTCATCGCTACATAGCAGTATGACGAGACGCAACCTCAGCTTCCCCAGCACCCTGATGACAATATATTAGCAATTAGTTTTCCACCCCATTCTCAGCTTTAGCTTTCAATTATCTGGAAAGCTGCATGAACAATATAATCATATTAAGACATAGCACTCAGCTTTCCAAGTATCCTGACACATCAAATGCTACCAAGGTCCCAAGATTCACAATCGGTATCATAGGTCTAAACAGGATTTACTTTTTCCAGAGACTAATCAGTCATATTCTCACTGCCACACAACTTACGAGTATCCCTGAATGTAATTAGACAAATTATACACAACATATTCAAGGATCAAGTTTAATCTCACATCTACCACGCTGTTGCCATCAGCTCATACGAGGCCATATGGAATTTCATAAATTAGTGTAAGTTAATTCCAATATAAGGCACCCAGATTAGATAGAACCCCAGTAAAGGCACCCGATGAGTAAACCCCATTACAGGGCACCCAGATAGATCGACCCCAGTATACAGGGCACCCATATTAGATAGGAACCCCCAGTTTAAGGTCACCCAGATTAGATAGAACCCCATAATAGAGGGCACCCAGATTAGATAGCACCCCAGTATCGAGGGTAAAAACAACTCAATTAGTAGAACCCCAGTATAGAGGGCCCCAGATTAGATATGAACCCCAGTATACATGGGGGGGGGTGGGGGCCAAACCCATATTAGATGAACCCATTATACAGGGCCCCCAATTTAGATAGAACCCCATATACAGGGCACCCAGATTAGATAGAACCCAGTAATAACAGGGCCCCAGATAGATAGAACCCGCAGTATCAGGGCACCCAGATTAGATAAACCCCAGTCTACAGGCACCCAGATTAGATAGAACCGGCCAGTATACATGGTCACCAGATTATATAGAAAACTCCGTATATCAGGCACACAGATTAGATAGAACCCAGTATACATGGCACCCAGATTAGATAGAACCCCATGTATACAGGGCCCTCAGATAGATATAACCCAGTAAATAACAGGCACCCCGAATTAGATAGAACCCAGTATACAGGGCACCCAGATTAGCTTAGAACACCGATCAGGGCACCCAGATTAGTGTAACCCTAAGGTATACCGGGCACCCAGATTAGATCGAACCCCAGTATAGCAGGCACCCATTAGATAGAACCCGCCGTACATACAGGGCACCCAGATTAGATAGCCCCAGTAATACAGGGCACCCAGATTAAGATTAGAACCCCCGTATACAGGGCACCCACTTAGATAGAACCCGCAGTATACAGGGCACCCAGATTAGATGACCCTCAGTATATCATGGCACCCAGATTAATAGAACCCAGTATCCAGGCACCCAGATTAGATAGAACCCCAGTATAGCACGGGCACCCAGATTAGATAGAACCCCAGTATACAGGGCACCCAGATTAGATAGAAAAAAAACCCCAGTATAGCAGGGTCACCCAGAGTTAGTAGACCCCTCAGTATAGCAGGGGCACCCAGATTAGATAGAACCCCAGTATACAGGGCACCCAGATTAGATATAACCCCAGTATACAGGGCACCGCAGATTAGATAACCCCCAGTATACAGGGCACCCAGATTAGATAGAACCCCAGTATACAGGGCACCCAGATTAGATAGAACCCCAGTATACAGGGCACCCAGATTAGATAGAACCCCAGTATACAGGGCACCCAGATTAGATAAACCCCAGTAATACAGGCACCGATTAGATAGAACCCCAGTATCAGGGCACCCAGATTCGATAGAACCCCAGTATCAGGGCGCCCCGATTAGATAGAACCCCAGTATACAGGGGCACCCAATTAGATAGAACCCTCATATACAGGTCACCCAGATTAGATAGACCGCAGTATACAGGGCACCCGATAGATAGTCTGACCTCCAACATAAAGCCACAGACCCCTGAGGATACAGTTGTGAACCCCAATAATACACTGTGACCTCAAATTATATGACGGAGGCCCATCATACATTGCACTGCATCAGATTATATAATGGATATTGTGTCAAATTATTAAGTCTACCTGGAGATACACAGAACTGACCCCTAATATACGGTACACCCCCAAATTAGCAGGACTGGTTCCTGATATATACAGTGCACCTCTCAGATAATACATAACCCTAATATATATGGTGCACCGCCAGATTATCATGACTTCCCCCTAAAGTATATTGTCACCACAGATTACAGGAGTGACCCCTTATATCTAATGCACCCCTAGAATATTAAGACTAGAATTTATCCAGATTCCATTGCAGTTACAGATTATATAGAACTAGACATTAGAGGCAATGACATGGAGCGGACACCATTACACAGTGCACCCCTTTATTATTTAAGATTGTCTCAAAAACAGACAGCTAAATCCATTAAATGTGCCCCGTCATCTGACACAGGACTGGACCCTACTATGGGTCGCATTATAAGTCCTCCCCTTCCTGATTATAGGCAGTGGTGGGCTAACCTATGGCACGGTGCCAGAGGTGGGCACCGCACAGAGTTTGCCATCAGGAAACAGAAGGTGTGGATAGAGACTTATTGTGGAGCTCCTGCTCTGGGCGTCTTTGATTCTTCCTCTTCGGGAACCAGGAGGAAGCTAAAATCCAAATTTCTCTTCATCATCTTTCTATTGTGGTGGGAACTCATTTCACCAATTATGATTGAACCGAGTACCAATGATTAATTAATTAAGTTACGGCTTAAATTGTCAGTTGCACTTTGCACTATAGATGGGTTTTGGTTGTAGTTTGGGCACTATCTCCTAGGTTGGCCATCACGGTTTATAGTATAGACTATTATACGGTGGCCCCCATCGACCATAGGAAGGGAAACCTCTACTTATCATACCCCCCCATTTCATGACTGGACTGATTATACATTGTACCACATATTACACAGACTACACCCATCATATAGACCTTCCCTTATAGAGATGAAGAACCCAGCTTGTAATATTGCACCCTGAGTTTCATAGCGACCCCATTACTTATGTAGGGAATCAGACACACTCTGAATGATCCTGATATAAACCCTGGGGCAGAAACAATGGTAAGACCTGCACCCCCAGATAGAGTGGACCCCTGCACAATGTACACCTGTCACCCCCCAACCACAGATAGATGGGACCCCTGCACAAGGTACCACCTGTACCACCACACCCCCCCAGGGTGTGTTTTGCTTATGGTCCCCCTTCCATGTCCCAACTTTCCCCCACCCCACCCCCGTCTCTATTTTCCCCCTTGGCCATTGTACACCTGTACCCCACAGCCCCCCAGGATAGAGGGGACCCCTGCACAATGGTAACATCCTGTACCCCACATCCCCCCGGAAAGGGGCCCCCATGCCCAATGGTAACCCTGTAACCCGCACAACCTTCAACCAAAAAGCATTATATGGCGTGTTAACCGGGCGACATCACCAGTGAATTTTCACCGCCTTTACCGAAGAGATGGCCGAGGTCCCAACCGTCGCCCCCATTATATATGTATCCAGCCGTTACGCCAAAGTTTTACACCACGCATTTTCGTAAGGCCCGCCCCCGATCTACCCTCCCCTTCTATTGTTTTTGCCCAAGCCTGTCACCAATGGTAACCCTGTACCCCACATCCCCCCATGATAGAGGGACCCCGGCACCATGGTACCCCTGTACCCCACATCCCTCCCAGGATAGAGGTGGCTCCCTCACAATGTAACACCTGTACCCACACCGGCCCCCAGGTAGAGGGAACCCCTGCACAATGGTAACACCTTTACCCCACACCGCCCCCATGATATAGGGGACCCCTTCACAATGGGTAACACCTGCACCCCACACACCCCCAGGATAGAGGGACCCTTGGTCACAATGTAACACCTGTAACCCCATCCCCCCCAGGATAGAGGGGACCCCTCACATGGTAACACCTTCACCCCCCCATCCCCCCATGATAGAGTGGACCCCTGCACAAGGTAACACCTGCCCCCTTCCCCACACACCCCAGTATAGAGGGGACCCCTGGCACATGGCAACACCTGTACCCCACTCCCCCCAGGATGGGGGACCCCATGCACAATGGGAGCCCTGTACCCGCACATCCGCCCCAGGATAGAGGGCACCCCGGCACAATGGTAACACCTGTACCCCAACATCCCCCGCAGGTCGAGGGGACCCCTGCACAATGGTACACGCTGTACCCCACACAACCCCGCAGGATAGAGGTGACCCCCCTGCACAATGGTAACACCTGTACCCCACATCCTCCCCAGGATAGAGGGACCCCTGGTCACAATTGTAACACCTGTCCCCCACATCCCCCCAGGATAAGGGGACCCCTGCACATGGTAACACACTGTACCCCACATCCCCACAGGATGGGGGACCCCTGCACAATGTGTAACACCTGTACCCCACATCCCCGCAGGATCTAGGGTACACCCTGCACAATGGTAAACCATTTACCCCAACATCCCCCCAGGATAGAGGCGGACCCCTGCACATGTTAACACCTGTACCCCACATCCCCACCAGGTGAGGGGACCCTTCACATGAACACTGTACCCCACATCCCCTCCAGGATAGAGGACCCCTGCACAATGGTAACACCTGTAGCCCCCATCCCCCCAGGATAGAGGGGACCCCTGCCCAATGGTAACACCTGTACCCCAACATCCCCCCAGGATCGAGGGGACCCCTGCACAATGCAACACCTTTACCCCACCACAGCCCCAGATAGAGGGGACCCCCTGCACAATGGTAACCACCATGTCCCCACTCCCCCCAGGATAGAGGGGACCCCTGCACAATGGTAATCACCTGTACCCCACACAGCCGGAGGAAAGGGGGACGCCCTGCACAATGGTACCACCTGTAAACCCCACACAGCCCCTCAGGATAGAGGCGACCCCTGCATCAATGGTAACACCTGTCCCACACAGCCCCAGGATAGAGGCGACCCCTGCCCAATGGTACACCTGTACCCCACACACCCGCAGGATAGAGGGGACCCCTGCACAATGGTAAACACCTGTACCCCACACAGCCCAGGATAAGGGGACCCCTGCACAATGGTAACACCTTATCCCCACATCCCCCCAGGATAGAGGGACCCCTGAATCGTCATGAATCCTCTCAGTGGCACCCAATCTGATTTACCAGCAGTAGCCCTCAGCCCCTACATGTGCCCTGCACCCCCATATGAGGAGGGTCCTGCACCCCCATATGAGGAGGGTCCTGCACCCCCATATGAGGAGGGCCCTGCACCCCCATATGAGGAGGGCCCTGCACCCCCATATGAGGAGGGCCCTGCACCCCCATATGAGGAGGGCCCTGCACCCCCATATGAGGAGGGCCCTGCACCCCAATATTAGGAGGGTCCCCACATCCCCCTCCCTCACCTGCTCTTTGACCGCCAGCCTGAGTGCGCCAGCTGCTCCTCCACATTGACCTCCATGACTTGTGGGGCTCTGGGGGGCGCCGGGTGCTTTGGAGCTTGGGTGATCCGGGTAAGGCTCGGGCGTGCCGGGTGTGCGCACCCATGGACCGTGGCAGATGTCGCAGAAGAGCTTGGAGGGACCTCAAGCACACGGGCAGCACATCCCACACTCACTTTCATGGATGAAATCTGTCCGGCAACGACCCGCCGCAAGCGACGCATCGCTCCGCGCTCTACGGCAGGAATCGCCCGGGCGCCATGTCAGGTGTGGGGCAGCCTCCCTGTGTGCATGCTGGGTGTTGTAGTGTCCTATATATCGCATAAGAGTGTCCACATCCTATACATTATCATTAGAGTGTCCACATATATATATTTTCCCATATATAGGTATCATATATAAAACACCCCAATGTGTCACATAGAGTGCCCCATATATTAGTATCATATAGGAGGGCCCCACCCCGATATCTGAGAGTACGCACATATTAGTATCATATATGAAGCGGCAGGCAAAATATATCTCACATAGAGTGACCCATATATAGATCATATAGATTAGTGCCCCTTGTATATATATTATCATATAGAGAGTATCCCGTTATAGAATATCACATAGGGCGGCTCCCATTATGTATCATATTAAGTGCCCCTATATATAGTCCATCTAGAAACGAACCCCTATAACATAGTATCATACGCGGGTCTGGACCCCATGTATACAGTACAGACCAAAAGTCTGCCCCACTTCTTATTTAGCGTTTTCTGCATTTTCCTGACTATAAAAATGTAGTTCACACAACTCTGAATTATCACATTGGAATTATAGACTTACCAAAAAGTAGAACTCTGAAAATCTGTCTGCTATTCCAAGGTCCTTGTGCTGTGCTCCTGCTCTGCACAACTCTGGCTTCTCTTGATGAGTATACCAGAGGTCGTCACCTTAAATGTCTCCAGCAGGAGATTCTCTCACTTGTTGGCCATTTTGCCTTCACTCTGGCGTTACAGCTCCCCCGAACCATCTGCATTGGTTCAGGTCTAGTGACTGTGGAGGCCAGGTCATCTGGCGTAGCCCCATCACTCTCCTTCTTGAGTCACTAAAGCCTGGAGTGTTGGGTCATTGTTCCTCTTAAATAAATGTGGTCCAACTAAAGCAACTGGATGGAATGGGAACAGCCGCTACAGATGCTCTAAATAGTTTCCTGGTGTTAACCCGTCAGGCAGTAGTATTTCCTGGTGCAGACTCGCTCTCCCTGCCTGCAGTATTGTGCACTTATAGGGTTCAGCGGGGTATTTTATGTTTATACTTGCCCTTTCTCTATTGCTTGGGGGTTTGTGTATGTTTGTGCAATATTAAAGGGGATTGACCTTAATTCACCTGCAGTTACCTGGCCCGGCCACTACACAGAGAATGGCGCTTTACTTCCAGATCCATTCTCTTGAGTCTTGAGTCCTGGAGGCAATGATAAAAAGCTGATCAGTGGAGGGTAAAGGGGTGTCAGATGTTGGACCCCAACTTATCTGATACTGATGAGCTATCCTATCAATAAGCAGTCAATATCAATGATTTGAAAGAACACTTGCGTTAAAAGTGTAAGGAAAATGCTTTTAGAGAAGGATGTCTTAAAGGGGTTGTCTGCTAAAAGCACTTATCCACAGAGCAAATATACAGGCGGTCCCCTTCTTAAGAACACCCGACTTACAGACGACCCCTAGTTACAAACGGACCTCTGGATGTTGGTAATTTCCTGTACTTTAGCCTTAGGCTACAATAATCAGCTATATACAGTTATCACAGGCGTCTGTAATTGAGAATTATTATCAATCCTGGTTCTTATAACAATCCAACATTTTTTAAAATTCAATTGTCAAAGAGACCAAACTTAAACCGACTTACATACAAATTCAACTTAAGAACAAACCTACAGAACCCATCTTGTACGTAACCCCGGGGACCGCCTGTATAAGCTTAGTAAACATCTGTATTTGAACCATTCTGAAAAAATTAAAAAAAATCTTTTTTTAAGAAATAGTTAGATATTTTTTTTTTCTCCCCCCCAATACAGGAGGTGGCAGTAAAGGAGCAGCTGTCCGGGAAAGGAAAACTGAGCAGGAGGAGTTTAAGTTCTCCCAACGTCCACAGGGTGAGTTACTGACTGGTTTAATAATAAATCCTTTATTTATATAGCGCACACAGATTACGTAGCGCTGCATAGAGATTACCAAATCAGTCCCTGTCCCCATGGGGCTCACAATCTAATCAGCCTACCAGTATGTTTTAGAGTGTGGGAGAAAACCGGAGGACCCGGAGGAAACCCATGTAAACACGGAGAGAACATACTTTGTAGATGTTGACCCTGGGACTTGAACCCAGGACCCCAGCACTGCAAGGCTGTAGAGCTAACCTTTAAGCCACCGGGCTGCAAGGCTGTAGTGCTAACCACTCAGCCACTGTGCTGCCTTAATTTTCTTATCAATGATTGAGTAAACCTGATGCTGTGTGGGTGCAGGACTCAAGAACTGAATGTGTAAAGTTGCCCCAAGATGCAGTTTTTGATGTCCAAACCAGGAGTGGAGTGAAACCCGTGTAGGAGCAGCTTCTGTCAGTGACCCTTTATGATCCACACCTGCTTTTGGCTTCAAAAACTGCATGGGAAATACTGAACGTGTGAATGCACCCTTAGAGGGAGATGTAATTCCTTTAAATTTTTCATGTGAAAATAATATTTTTAACAATTTTTTTTTTTATCCATGTTTATATTTATTTCATTAAAAACAAAAAAAAAAGAAAATCCTGATTTTTTTTTTACTAGATTGTTACTCACTAATTTAATGCTGCAGGAAAAAACTAAATCCCTACACAGTCATAGAGGCAATACTTAAGGGGAACAGGTCTCCAGTTTTCACACTACTAAATTACCAGCCCCCTCAGGTAGGGGATGAAATGTTCTTTCTAAAATCCTCCTTTGTTAAACTCGCCCATTTACCAAGATAATAATTTACCGAAGGCATATGCAAATTAGCTGAGAAGAGTCACTTTTTGCCCGCCATGAGCCTGTTTTTTTGCCCCCATCTTAGGTGCCCCTATCTTGGTTTCCGTAATGACTAAAACTAAATTTCCAGTGTCATATGAGAAGAAGAAGAATTTATCATCTTTGTCTATAATTTTAGAGGAGATATTTGATAGGTAAAAGATGAAATTCTAGAAAGGATGTTTCATACCCTTCGTGATGGTGGCTGTTAATCGAGTGGGGTAAAAGCTGGTGACTGGATCCCTTTAAAATTCTGTAAGGAAGACACCACCACTAGGGGGCACTTATTCTATACTGTATGTACATTGCACTCTTATAAGTATGCACTAAGCTCCTGAGCTCCCCCTAGTGGTGGTTGCGGACAGAGCATTATCTTTCGGAGCTATATTTATGCATGGGGGTTTGGAGCTTTGTAACAGTTAAAGAAAATGCTATACAGCCAATCCCCGGGTTACATACAAGATAGGGTCCCGAGGTTTGTTCTTAAGTTGAATTTGTATGTAAGTCGAAACTGTATATTTTTATAATTGTAGATCCAGACATAAAAAATTTTGGCCCCAGTGACAATTGGAGTTTAAACATTTTTCGCTGTAATGGTACAAAGGATCATCAATAAAGCTTCATTACAGACACCTTACAGCTGATCATTGCAGCCTGGCACTATAGTAATGTATCCAGAGAGGTCACCAGAGGTCAGAGGGGTCTGTCTGTACCTATGGGTTGTCTGTAAGTCGGGTGTCCTTAAGTAGGGGACCGCCTGTAAGTACAAATGATGAAATGAATCCTGATCTACACATGATGCAGCGTTACAGGCTAAATAGTTTCCTGGTGTTAACCCGTCAGGCAGTAGTATTTCCTGGCGCAGATCCGAGACCATGACCCCCTCAGCGGGGTTCAGCGGGGTATTTTATGTTGCCCTTTCTCTATTGCTTAGGGTTATAGGTTTTGTGTATGTTTGTGCAATATTAAAGGGGATTGATCTTAATTCACCTGCAGTTACCTGGCACGGCCACTACACAGAGAATGGCGCTTTACTTCCAGATCCATTCTCTGTGTTGAGTCCTGGAGGCAATGATAAAAAGCTGATCAGTGGAGGGGGCAGGGGTGTCAGATTTTGGACCCCAACTTATCTGATACTGATGAGCTATCCTATCAATAAGCAGTCAATATCAATGATTTGAAAAAAACCCATTGGGGCAGATTTACTTACCCGGTCCATTCGCGATCCAGCGGCGCGTTCTCTGCGCTGGATACGGGTCCGGGCAACATTCACTAAGGTAGTTCCACCGCCGTCCACTGCAGCTGCGCTGAAGTCCGCCGAAATGCACTCAAGTTCACCGGCCTATTCCTAGTGAAGGTGAGTGCAAGCTCTGCGACACTCTTTTTTAAAAATGCGGCGGTTTTTCCAAATCCGTCGGGTTTTCGTTCGGCCACGCCCCCCATTTCCGTCGCGTGCATGCCAGCGCCGATGCGCCACAATCTGATCGCGTGCGCCAAAATGCCGGGGCAATTCAGGGGAAATCGTCACAAATCGGAAATATTCGGGTAACACGTTGGGAATATGCGAATCGGGCCCTTAGTCAATGACCCCCATCATGTTAAAAGGATAGGGAAAATGATTTAAGAGAAGGATGTCTTAATGGGGTGATCTGCTAATAGCTCTTATCCAGTCTTATACAGTCAGTCCCCTTCTTAAGAACACCCGACTTACAGACGACCCCTAGTTACAATCAGACCTCTGGATATTGGTAATTTCCTATACTTTAGCCTTAGGCTATAATAATCAGCTGTAACAGTTATCACTGGCGTCTGTAATGAAGCTTTAGTGTTACTCCTGGTTCTGATGACAATCCAACATTTTTAAAATCCAATTGTCACAGAGACCAAAAAAAAAAAATTGTGCCAGAGGTTACCATTATAAAATATACTGTTTCGACTTGCATACAAATTCAACTTAAAAACAGACCTACAGAACCTATCCTGTACGCAACCCGTACATATATTCTTAGTAAAAATCTGTATTTGAACCATTCAAATAAAATTAAAAAGTCTTTCTTAAAAAATAGTTAATTTTTTTTTTCTCCCCCCAATACAGGAGGTGGCAGTAAAGGAGCAGCTGTCGGGGAAAGGAAAACTGAGCAGGAGGAGTTTAAGTTCTCCCAACGTCCACAGGGTGAGTTACAGGCAGTCCCCTACTTAAGGACACCTGACTTACAGACAACCTATAGTTACAGACAGACCCCTCTGACCTCTGGTGAAGTCTCTGGATACATTCCTATAGTCCCAGGCTGTAATGATCAGCTGTAAGGTGTCTGTAATGAAGCTTTATTGATAATAATTGTTTAAACTCCAATTATCACTGGGGCCAATTTTTTTTTTTGTCTGGATCTACAATTATAAAATATACAGTTTCGACTTACATACAAATTCAACTTAAGAACAAACCTCCGGACCCTATCTTGTACGTAACCCCGGGGACTGCCTATACTTAATATTTTCTTATCAATGATGCTGTGTGAGCGTCTCAAAAACGCAACATGTAAACTTACCCTAAGATGCAGTTTTTGATGTCCAAACCGGGAGTGGAGTGAAACCCACGGAGGAGAAGCTTCTGTCAATGATAAATCCTCAAACTTTATGATCCACACCTGCTTTTGGCTTCAAAAAAACTGCATTGGAAATACTGAATGTGTGAATACCGCCTTAAAGGGAGATGTAATTCCTTTTTTTTTTAAATTCATTTTTCATGTGAAAATATTTTTATCCATGTTTATATTTATTTAATAAAAAAAAAAAGTATTTAAAAAAAAAAAAAGTTTTACTAGATTGTTACTGACTGATTCAGTGCTGCAGGAAAAAGCGAATTCCCTGCTTTGGAGATTTGTATCAGTTAAAGAAAATGCTATAAGTACGAGTGATGAAATGAATCCGCATGACAACCCTGATCTACACATGATGCAGCGTTACAGGGTGGAACTTTCTTTTTGTGTTGCAGCTCTCGGGGAGTCGAGGGGAGTTGGGAGCGCAGCATAACCTGGCGGGGAACAGAGTAAGTGTACGCAGCACCTCTGCATCCTCCCCGGTGTGTATTTGTTACATTGTGTTCCGCATTAATGTCTTGCTTTCGCCGTCCTGAGACTCCGCGTTTTGACATGAATATTGAAGACGTTCTGCAGAACTTTCCGTCTCACATCTCGGGGTTTATTATTGATACGATTACAGGAAAGGAGACATAATTTTTATTTTTTTTTTTTCCTCTGATGAGATAATTTATCACTTCACAGGAGAAGACAGATAGTCAATCACTGTGATCTGCCGGCTAGTGCAGCCTCAGTAATACCGATGGATTTCACTGTGATTCCCAACCTCTGGGAACTACAACTCTCAGCATTCCCTGGTAGCCAGAGACTAGAGGGCTATGCTGGGGGTTTGCATTAGGAGTGTCACTTATAACTGCTGATAACCTTGTACATAAATGTGCTGCCATGTAGAAAGATCATATGGAAAGCTCTTCTTCCTCCTGTAGCCACCAGGTGGCGCTCTATATAGTAACCTACCTTCAAGAATAATCTGCGGAATATATCCAAGTCCTTAGGGTTTTCAGAATCTATTTGTTTCCTCTCGGAGCTGTAGCCTATGGATTACTGGTTACTGCTATAGTAATGACAAATCATGATACACAGGATTGTATTAAACCCCAAATGCAATGGGATTTTTTGGGATTTTCCATTTGGGACAGGGGTGCTATATAGCAGCCAGATATACAGAGCCACATGGCATCAAGATAGAGAGTATAAGAGGACATAAAGGGTTTTCTAAGTGGCTAGAGCATTGAAGGGGTTAACAATGGCCTCCCTGGTGGTCTGGGGTAGTAACATTTAGTGTCAGCATTTAAGGCTGTGAAAGGGTTACTGTCCATATACTGGGTGGTCTATGGCAGGGAAAGGGATTGTGTTAGAATACCTGGTGGTCTTGGACAGTGAAGAGCTTTGTTTGGTCTATGGGTTAATGTCAATCTTCCTTCCACTCTAAAGTAGAGTGGGTTAGGTGAAAAAAAAAAACAACTTAATTCCAATTCCTATGGTGTGCTAGCAAAAGGATGGTATAAAGATCCCTGGTGGTCAGGGGAATGCAAGTGGTTACATTTTAAGATCCAGTAGTTTGGGACATAACGTTGTGTACATGGCATCCAGCGTTCACTCCCTACTCCAGTGTGAAATTTCCACCAAAGAACGCAGAGAGAGAACTCTGCAGCTCTAAACTATATGGCTGCACAGTTCTCTCTATGGTAAGGGTGAGCAAGGAGCACTCTACTGCAGTGCAGTCTAGGCAGGCCGTGTGTGAGCATATGAAATACACGAGTAAATTCAACTTCCTGACATCAAAGTTCCTGAAA
Organism: Engystomops pustulosus; assembly: GCA_019512145.1. Lineage (NCBI taxonomy): Eukaryota > Metazoa > Chordata > Amphibia > Anura > Leptodactylidae > Engystomops > Engystomops pustulosus. The sequence goes on along the minus strand of WNYA01000318.1, from coordinate 110,003 downwards.
TCACAAGAATCTTTTATCTTTGATATTTGGTAAACTCCCTTTAAAGGCGGCATTCAGGAGCTCTTTGAATATTCTTCCGAGCCCCCACCGTTGCCGAGATATCAGTCCATTTATCTGGCCATTGTAATCCTCTCCACTGTCAGAGAGGAGGTGCTGGAGCCGAGGAGAGGGCGTGGTTTATGATAGTTTTCTCTTCTCTTCCGTGCTGTATGAATCCGTATATACGTGAAGTTATTTGTCTGTATGTGCAGGTATGTCACTGTATCTGTACTGTATCCATGTAAAATACAGTGGGCTGACTATTGGCTGGATGACTGAATGCTCCTCCCACTGATTCTGGTCTCCCTGGATACTGCACATATATACATCAGCATACGGTGCACACATCCCCATAGACTTCTATGGGGCATATGGAACAGAAAAAAATAGGACATGCTCTATATATATTATGTCTCTCTCACTGTACTGTACAGTAGACAATACGCTTGTGTAAATGGATGGCCGTATTGCCCATTGAAATGAATGTGACCGTATGCTACCCGTATCATAACGGTAGGGTACTGCTAGCGTACGTCTCTTTTCATTCATTTGTGTGAATGAGGCCTGACACAGAAAATTATCATGACATCTTCTGCTGCAGCCCCTCCTCTATGACAGTAGAGAGGTGTATAATAGTCAGATACTGGAACTGATATCAAGAAAGAAAATTCAAAGTTCCCCTGAATCTGTGAAGCAGATATTGGGTTCATTACCACAGGATTGAGGTGGGGAGAGGTCCTCTCGAAGAACAGGACCCCTGTAAGAGGAATAGGAGGGATTAGTCACATCTAAGGATGTAAATCTAGAGCACCTAATTTAATTCCTATGATCGCCATGATTCCTTAAAGGGAACCTATTGCCACTTCCCATCTAGTCCTCCCCATGTCCCATGCCTCTTCCCAGCATGTCAAGTGACCTAGGTGACATTATCTAAGGAACTGTTACATTTGCAATGTCTACCCTATGTATGTATCTGATCACATGAAATCAAAGAAGCCTCCATGGACTTCTACTCCTACCCATCCTCCATGGAGGCTGCTGTGATTTCATGTGATCAGATATATACATGGGGTAGACATTGCAAATATAACAGGTCCTTAGATGATTTCACCCAGGTCACATGACTTTAAGTGCCCAGTGATGTAATACAGCTCACCCTCTCAATGCTCCATACATATCATAGCATTCAGACCTGTCAATCGGGAACAAGGAGGGGGGTCAATGCAGGTAACTTTTAATATGCAGGATTCACTTAGTGTATGGCTACAAACTGATTTTTGTAACTTTGCAGACTTGGAAAGGAACCATTTAGGGTTAAGGGCGATGCTTTTTAATCATTAGTAGTGTTTATTTTGGGTGGGTTAATTTGCATGACAGGTTCCCTTTAAGCAATTTTCTAGCGCATCTTGGGATGCAATGTCATCCCTTTTGTCCCCCCCCCCCCTTGAATTTTGATAAACTTTCTGGAGTCCTTTCCCCAGTAAATAAGGAGTAATAACCTCCAGAAATGGCGCGACAGGACGCCGGAGGTAATGACACGACGCGGGATATCGTTACCTCCTTGTTACATTGTCTCGTCTTCCTCACAATTGATGTTTCGCGTCTCGATACTTTGTTGCGTTGCCCCCTCCCCCTTCCTGTCTTTCTCATTACCCGCAGATCTCCTCGCAGACCTCTTGTAAGACTTTACTTGCAGGAACATTCTGATCGTGGATTTCTCATCCCAAGGGTGTTTTTTCTAAATGGAATTCGCTGCATAAATTTTATTATGACAGTAAAGCGTCCTGTCCTTTCACGGAGAAGGGTGGGGGAGGGGGGAGGCCGGCTGCAGGCAGACACATTCACTGTCCTAAACCTGCAATTTGTGCCTTCAATGGAAGCGATTAGGTTTTGTTTGACGCAGCTGATCCCGGCTGGAGTCACCGCCTCTCCCCAAGGTGAAGCCATCCCCCCCCCGGTTACGACCTCCTGCTATAATGGGGGGAAATCTCCAGTTATACGTCGTGTCTGATTGCCAAGTTTTCTTCGAAAAGTTGTAATTTTCTGTGTTTCATAAGCTGAGATTTGCCTTACTGTTCCTTTCATTGAAGTGTATTGCCCTAGGTTTGTGTCCTCACACTGCTGTGTTCTGTTTTCAGCTCCTCCCCTCTGCTCCAATTTATTGCTGTAGTATTTAAACAGAAGCCAATCACAACTTTTACTCTGAGCAGGGAGGTAGAGGAGCTTGATGCTAAGAGCACAGCAGTGTGAGGACCTAATACAGAACGTTATAATTAAACAAATCTCCAGGGACCATACCGAACACACAAAACTAAGAGCACAGCAGTGTGAGGATCTGCCACCAGTGCAATTGTGGGAGCTAGAATCCTGGACTGTAAATCCATATTTCACAGTCCTGCTGCTACTAACAACATACAGAAAGGTGTAATTAAACAACTCTCCAGGGACCATACCGAACACACAAAACTAAGAGCACAGCAGTGTGAGGACCTGCCACCAGTGCAATTGGGGAAGCTAAAATCCGGGACTGTAAATCCATATTTCACAGTCCTGCTGCTACTACCAACATACAGAAAGGTATAATTAAACAACTCTCTAGGCACCCTACCTAACACAAAAAACTAAGAGCACAGCAGTGTGAGGACACAACTCCGGAGGCTACAAACCTCAAATATCAATTAATTTTTCACAGTTCACAGTTTTGCTGCTACTAACAACATACACGAAGGTATGAATGCACGTCTCTCCAGAGATAAAATGTAACCCTGCTGGTTTTGTCTCCACGGGCTCTTGTGATGATGACAAAAAGTTCTGATAACATTTAACCCTTGTGCTGTCTGTTATTGTCATAGGGTCGCTGGGAGAGCCAGCAAGACGTGTCCCATTCCTCAACCCTCTCCACCCGCAGTGGTGGTTCCCCCCGACCCTCCACAGCTGCAGGCTCAGGGCAGGACCAGTCCCAGGACTCAGGCAAGTGTCTTAGGATCGATGCCCTGGAAAAGGCTCGAACTCTGAAACTTTACAAAACAACTATATATGAGGATTAAATTTAAATCTGAATACAGAGAGCTCCCCCTAGTGGTTGCTCTGGACAGAGAAAAGTTTATCATATTACACTTTTGCAGTGGGACTCTCCTGAACATCTATAAAGTATTTGCACCTGTTACTACCACCTCCATTAACCCCTGAACCTCCCCATATTGGGTACAAGGCACAGTTGCCAATCATTCCTGCACTGTCTGTATTTTGATCCTTACATTTGGTTTTTGGCAGGTCTCGATACGTCGGTGTCCTCCTACCTAAACCCTGTCAAATCCTTTGTGCCCCAGATGCCCAAACTCCTTAAATCTCTCCTTCCTCAGCGTGATGAGAAGATGAGACAGCCGGGATCCTCGGCCGCCCCTCAGGTAATAGTCAGGATGTCTGTGAATCGTCCGCAGCAGTCACTGCCCGGGATCCTCCCGTACTTTGTATTCCTTACATTGTGCGGAGCCAGAGAAGTCAATGTTCTCCTATAAATTATATTTGCATCCTTACAAGCAAAGTCAAATTTATGATAATCAGTTCCTGCCGGCTGGTTACCTGCCAAGAGACGAGACTCGGGTTCTTATTAATTCTGCTCTTATTCTGGAATGGTCCGATCTTCAAATACAATGTAATTGTCACATAATGTAAGTTGTAGTATTATATATGGGTGTAGTCCATCTCCTATTGTCTCCCGACCCCTCACCCGGTGCACAGATTGCAGAACGATTAAGTTATTTTTTATTAACACTTCCATGATGGCGGCCATATTGGCGACTCCTTTCCTGTAAGTGACTGGAGAAATATTGCAGCAGGATGTGTGCGCTTTATGGCAGCCGGAAGAGAAAGAAGTGACACACAGATACAACCCCAATAGACAACACTTGGCTTTGGAGTAGAATACAGAGCCATATCTTTGTATGTGTGTGTGTGTAGTATTACCTTTCATCCCAAAAAGAGTTGCACCAAGTTGAGCCTCTCGCCTCAGGCAGCAGCACATGCAGCAAGATGGGGAATCCACCTGCTAATAAAATTACTTGACGTATCATAGCTGGTTAGACGCCTTCTGTAGCTCCATTCAGTTAGCAGAAAGTTTTGGCTCACCCCTGTCACCACAAACAGTAGGTAGGGCAAATTAGCATGGATGCCTGTAGGTGCGCTGGGGGTGGAGGTTAAAGTTGTCTGGAGATGGAGATGTTGCAAATGGAGATGCAATGGTTGGGAGGTATGAGGGTTAATATTCTGCCTTTTCTAGCTTGTAAACTGTACAATAGGGCAAGGTGGTTCTCCAGGGTGGACAATTGTTGGCCCATCCCCAGGATAAGTCATAAATGAGTGGGACAACCAGACCCCACAGTGATCATCCACAGCGGAGTATGCAGACAGCAGCTCTGGTCATGATGTAGAGATGGCTCTGCACATTCTGTCCCGGTCTGTTCACCAAAGCTGACGAGGTAGCTGCAGAAAGTCTCAGCCTATTGTATCCGCTCAAATCTGCGGTGTGGAATCTTTCCAAAATTGTTTATCTCACCCTTATCCAATTTCACCCTGAAGCTACATGAGTTCTTAAAGGGGTTGGCTCAGGATAAGTGGATAAGGGATTTGATTTGTGGTGGCCCCAGCAAGATGTGGGGACTATGAAAGTGCTACAGATAGCCGAACCCCATGAATACCTCTTTCTGGAATTGAATGTACACCATGAGCCGGAATGGCCATTGTCACCATCCGTAAGACCCAGATTAATTCGATTCTCTTCTATCCACTGGTGTCTTGTGTTCAGGAGGAAGTCTGTGTAGAGTCGAGGGGCAGTCTCCTGTACAGCAGAGGAAACTTCTGGAGCAGACAACGGTTAGACAACTCGTAGACTCCGCAGATGTAGAATATCTCAGGCGTCTCCACAAACTAATTATAACTTTTAATTATCTTTTATCCCGTCACAGATTTTGAGAAGCAAAAAGAAAATTTCGTAAAAAGGGCAAAAAATAAACATGATATAAAATGCAAATTTTTGAAACCGAATCTTTTAAAACTTTTTTGCATCAGGTAGGGGGGAGGTAAAATAGGAGAAAGCAGACGTTTTCGGGTTAAAAATTCTAAATAAATTGCTCATTTCCCAAAATAGTCTGTCCCATTTATCATCCAATGCGAAATCTAGGTTGTCTTGGTGATATGGGACCAGTTCCGGACGGGATGGGGGGGAGGGGGGAGGGGGATGTGACCTCGTCCATTTACGCTGCGGGATCAAAGTTCCCAAACCTTTTGTAAAGTCTCTTCTCCAATCTATAAAATAGAAGAGGAAGAAGTAATATTTCTTACTTTAGAGTTAAAGCAAAATCTGGAGCAAAAGATCAGGGCAGCGGGAGCCCTTAAGAAATCTCTCCTCACTTTATTACTTGAGTTGTTAATGTCATTGGCCCCCGGGGGCGCGCTGCAGCTCATTGCGGTGTAAGCACATTTGGTAATTATAACATTTCCATAATGTTGGCCTTGTGTCTACTTAAAGTGTAATGTGTGGTCTGCACGGGGTCAGCGGCTCCAAAGTGTTCACTTTTAATAAAATCTGGCCCCTAATTAGAGATGATTGCTTCAGAAGGTGAGACTCTAAATCTAGCAGATGTCTCGCGGCGGCTCTGGACTCGTATGCGGGTCGTGTCCATGTATATATATATATGTCTTTTAATTGTCCAATGACAGGTGAGCTGTAGAAGTGACGGATGTGCTCCGGGCCGAGGTGGTGGCTCATTCCGGAATCGGCAATGACAACGTTCTTTAATCTTTCTCCTTCTGGAAGAAAAATCTTAATGAAGTCTAACGATCCTTTGTTTAGGATTAGAAAGTTTCGACAGGGTTAGCAAAACATTTTGTTAACTAGCATCACCTAGATTTAGGGGACTTCATAGCTTCATGCTAGAGATGGTTGTGGAGCGTCGTGACACCTTCATCTATGGTTCTGCTCTGAGGGTAGAATTACAGGGACATTAGTAAAGAAATTTGGTGGACCACTTCCAACCTTGACATGTCACAGCCATTTCCCATACGTGCCCCTTATACCACATTTTCACGATGGTTGTGGAGGTTGGTGGCACCTTCAGCTTCATCTATGGGAGTGATCTGATGCAACTTGTGGAAGACTTTCTTAACCTTCACACTTTCTTAACCTTTCTTGACATATCACACCAGTGCCCCATACATGCCCCTTATACCACCACTACAGCCTCGTGTGACATCTTAAATGTACAACCTCGGCAGCTGTTGGGTAGATGGTCACCAGGTTGACTAGCATCGCCTCGGAAAGAGGCTTTCAAAGGTCTCGGAAGAGAACAACCATTTTCAAGATGGTTGTGGAGGGCGGTGACCCCTTCAACTTCATCTTTGGCAGCCATCTGATGTTAATTTATCCAAAAATGATGAAGCCTTAGGTAAGAAATTTGGAGAAGTCACAGCCATACCCACCCTTATGGCCTTATGTGGCTGCTACGCCTGTATATATCGGTGGATACAGAGCTGTTACGAGTCTTTTAAGCTGTCCTTCCTCATCCCCGTATCTTGCAGTTGTGTGTAGCACGCACGCTGTCTGCTGGAGATCTCCAAGGACCCGGGACCTGCTGCCAAAGTCATTGTTTATCTAATCAACTCCCAACATGCGATTATCCATTAGCCGGGTCACGTCAGGCCGAGAAGAGGAAACCACTGGCTCTAATGTAGTCGATTCAGTCCTCCGCAGGACTACAAGTCCCATCCTCCTCGTCTTTCCTGCCTCCTTTGTTATCGCAGCCGATCAGCCATTATTAAGTTAATAACGAGGGAGTTGCCAAGACTTGTGCAGGCTCCTGGTTGAGTCCACCCGATGATTTAGGGCGTTTCGAGGCAGACAGATTGCTGTCTTGCACTTTTCTTTCATATTAAGGTTATTTCGTGTTTTGACAATGATGTGATTTGTGCAGGAAGGAATTAATGACTCGTGAAAGTAAATGACACTAATGTCATCCATCTCCAGCTGCCAGGGTCCTACCTCACTCACATATATTAATGTGTCAGCCGCTGCCTCGAGGTGAAGGATTAACCCCCCCACATTAGTGCAACGTCAGGTGGATCTTATTGATTCTTCCCGAAAATCAGGTTGAAAAAAAGTGACTGGAAGACTTGTGGTTTCATCAGCCCAAGAGTGTTGGTTCTGTCCTTGTTTGCTCCGATGGACTTCAGGACCTTCACTCTCAACCCTCAGAAATTTAGGAAAATTAAGACCAGCTCTTTTCTAGAAGGAAGAAGTCTATCACTGTGATAGGTAGCTACTCTGTGAATGAGTAGCTGATGAGGCTCTCCCCTGTCAGGTGGGTGGTACTGGCACCACCTACTTGGCAGTACAAAGTCTACTTGAGTGTCCAAAATGATGACACTGATTTGCTTGGGAATGGTGGATATTATAAATTCTGACTGAGCTCTTCTCCCACACGTGCACACATAGCTTATCCAGGCGTGCATGTTTGTTTTCGTGGGCAAAGGGGCTCAAGATGCCCTTCTGGTAGCAGCCCACAGAAATCATTGATAAAATCCAGCACCGTATCCTTCCTTCTCATGTCATCAGGGACATTCCCCCATACATACCAGATTGTTCTCGGGTAAAGACAAAATTGGATTCATTGAATCTTCCGGTAAGTTCCACGGCCTACTTTTATAAAAACAGAAACCGCAAAAAATTCTTGTGTATGTAGTTCACTTACTGATCAAGTGTTCTTAAACTATTACTCTTGAAGGCTACTTCTCGACGATTCGTCTAACACTTGGGTTAGGTGGCACAAACCCTACGGTAAATCTAGACACCTCTTTGATCAATTTTTACTACTGAGGAAAGTTTTGGGTGGTGGCCACTACAGGGGAAAGGTGGTATTACATGGTGCTGCAGAAGCTGGTAATATTGGGTAGGTGCACATTGATCCTATACGGTAGGTATATGCACTATCTTGGGTCAAGGTTAAGAAAGGGTTTGATATAAGTCACTTTTTTCTTAAATAAATTAGGCTACCTTGTCCCAGTTTACGTCTTTTTACTGAAACACTTGAAATCTTATTTACACCCTATAGACTGAAGTTTAACAAAGTCTCCACCTAAGGCTTTCTAAACCAACTCAAACATTTCGGGTTCATTGTTCTACTCTCCGATGTCTTGACTCTTTTGTGTCTATAACAAGTGTTTAATGTTCTTCATAAATTTCTTTGAGTTGAGATCTTGAACCACCTCAAAGAAATGTCTTCAACTTTTTCCAAAAAACATTTTCAACCGATTTGTTTTTCTCTTCCCAAAAGGTCTTCAACTCTGCCTCTTCTTCTTCTGGAAAACCTTTTAGACCAAGTATCCCTTCCAAAGGTGCTTAAACCTATTTATTCCTATAAACTGTGTCCTCCTCTCCCTTAAAGGTCCTCGGCCAAGTATCATATTCCCAGAAACATGTTCAACCCAATATCCTCTAAAACCTTATATCCTGAAACCTTGTAAACCCTGTGTCCTCCATTTCCCAAAAAGGTCCTTAATCTCGCTCCCAATGATTTTTGGATACGGTGTTAACCAATTTTTTTTTTCTGTACAAAGTCCTCAACCTAGTTGTCTTTTTGTATGCCTTCTAAAACTAAGTGTCCCCTTTCCTCCTCCTAAGGTGGTGTCCTCTTTTTAAAAATTGTCTTCTCCTGTACAATGGTATAACCAAATTTTCTCCCAAAAAGGTACTAAACATATTGGGGCAGATTTACTTACCTGGCCCATTCACGATCCAGCGGCGCGTTCTCTGTGCTGGATTCGGATCCGGCCGGGATTCACTAAGGTAGTTCCTCCGCCGTCCACCAGGTGGCGCTGCTGCGCTGAAGAAGAGCATCGGAACGCACTGGAATACACCGAGCTGGGCTGAGTGAAGATGAGTGCAATTTGTGCAATTTTCGCGACACATTTCTTTTTTTTAAAAGCGGCGTTTTTTCCGAATCTGTCGGGTTTTCGTTCCCCCCCATTTCCGCCGCGTGCATGCCGGCGCCGATGCGCCACAATCCGATCGCGTGCGTCAAAATCCCGGGGAAATCGGCGCAAATCGGAAATATTCGGGTAACACGTCGGGAATCGGCCCCTTAGTAAATGACCCCCATTGTGTTCACCTTTGCCTATGATAAGAACCTCAAGCTAGCATCCTCGTCTTCCTAATCAAGTATTTAACTCTACACCCTCTTCCGTGTGTCCTCTTCTTCCGGAAAATTTTTTTACCGTACTGTACTTTTTTTTTTTTTTGCAAAACTTGTTAACATGTCCCTGTGTAATAGTCTTCAACGTGGTTTCAACCTGATGTCCTCTTCTTTCAAGAAGTCCACAACCTAGAAACCTTCTCAATCATAAGTTTCCCAAAAGCTCCTCAACCAAGTTTTTTTTTCTGGGTGCCCTTCCCTTTCTAAAAATTGCTCAACCTTAGTTAGTTAACAATTTTTTACCCAAATTTTTAACTCTGTGCCCTCTTCTTTCCAAACACCAAATTGAACTCAACTTTTTTTTTTTGGACACCCTGTTAAGCGAGTTCACTCTTCTGTTCCGAAACTTTTACAATCCAACGTCCTGTTTTCAATGCCCTCATCTCCAGGGGCAGAGGTTGCGGTTGCACCAGGGCCCAAGAGGTTTAGGGGCCCTTATGGTGTCACTTTCCCATATGAGAAGACTAGTACTATAAACCATACATTATAGTCGGGGGGCCTGGCACAGACTTTGCACTGGGGCCCATCAGCTTCTAGTCATGCCACTGCTCATCTCTTTTGCAGACTCTTTCAACTAGCTGCCATCTTCCTTCCAAAAAGGTCCCCAGCCTGATGTCCTGTCCTCTTCAAAATGTTCTCAACCAAGTTTCCAAAAAGTTTCTTAAACAGTTTCTTCTTCTTCACAGTAGCCAAGTATCATCCACTTTTAGTCCTTCCTCATACTGTCCTCTTCCACCTCAACCCAATGTTTTTGGAAAAAAATCCCCTTGACCAACTCCTCCACTCCACCCAATGTCCTCCATATCCCTCTCTTTTTAGCCTCTACCCCCTGGTGTTGCTCGGTGTTGATGTCGTGTTTGACGTGTTTGTTGTATGATTTGCATATAATGGGTAAAGTGCTCACAGGAGAAAGATAAACTAGGCCATAAAATAAACCATCTCCTCCGTACAGGAAAGACTCTCATTATTCGGCTAATGACCGTAAGATGCTCATATTTTATTATCTGAATGAGCCAATTAAGAAAAAAAAATTTTGAAAAAATAATTTAAAAAAGATAACAAATGGCCAGAAATGGGGAAGTTTTTATAGCTTTTTTTTTAAATTAAAAAATACCACATATTTAAATTTAGTGTTATTTTTTGCCTCATTTGCCCAGCAAATAAGTGGTTAAACCCTTTTAAGTATAACCCGTCTCATCTTTCCCTCCATTACCTGTGACAGCCCCTATAATAGACGTCCTTAACCTTATTTATAGAGCGATCAGGTGGAAATAGACCTTGCTCTTCTCAGCTTTCTGATGGCTTCAATCCAGGAGGGACCCGTAAAAGAGCCGCTTGTCAGAGCATTATGTCTACAGACATGAGATATACGGCCGTCCGGGCTGAGCCCCACGCTCATGTCCTGTTCCGCTACATTGTAGCCATCACTGCTTGTATAATGTATGGGGGGGGTAGAGGCTCGGAACTGATAAAGGGCCCCGGATTTCATAATGCGATGTCACCTATTACATTCCTATGTGTGTGCACGGCGTGATTGTAGTCGGGGGAGACATTCCAGTAAAATGATTAAGGTGAACCCAATGATGGGGGGGGGTGTAATTTGGGAACCATCTATTTTATTGCTCCAATGCATCTTACTAAGGCTTCTTCATTCGTCAATGAGATACAAGTTGGTTTCTCCTCGCAAATTGAGTCATTTTGGAAAGTTGTCCCCAAATTAAAGCAATTAGGACGACACTCTCCATCACTACAGGTGAGCGCACTCAAACTTTAGGGTCGGCATCCTCCATTCAGGAGCTAACCCTTGCTTTATACACCTGTGGTTGGCCCGGCTCGGCTCGGCTGGGGTTGGCCCGGCTCGGCTCGGCTGGGGTTGGCCCGGCTCGGCTGGGGTTGGCCCGGCCTGGCTCGGCTGGGGTTTGGCCCGGCCCCGGCTCGCTGTGGTCGCCCGGCCCGGCTCGGGCGGCTGTGGTCGTGCCCTCCCCGGCTCGGCTGTGGTCGGCCCGGCCCGGCTCGTCTGTGGTCGGCCCGGCGGCTCGCTTTTCGCCCGGCCGGCTCGGCTGTGTCGTTCCCTGCCCGGCTCGTGCTGTGGTCGGTCCGGCCCGTGGCTTGTTCGCCGGCCTCTGCTGTGCTTGGTCTGGCCCGCCTTGGCTGCGCCCGTCTCCTTCTCGTTTTCTTCCCTTCCCTCTCTCTTTGTGTTCTTCCCGGCCGTTCCTGCTTCTATTGTTCAAGCTCCTCTTGCTGTCCGCTTCTTTCTTTTTTCTTCCCTCCTCTCTCGGCTTGTTTTCGCCCGTCCCGTTCTACGCTTTGTTTCTCCCGGTTCCGCTCTCTGGTTCTTGGACCCTCGGCGGTCTCTCTTGTGTCGGCCACGGCCCTTCTCGGCTGTGGTCGGCCCTCCACGGCTCGGCTGTGGTCCGGCCTTCCCGGCTCGGCTGTGGTCGGCCCGGCCCGGCCGGCTGTGTTCGGCCCGGCCCGTCTCGGCTGTGGTCGGCCCGGCCCGGCTTCGTCTGTGTCGCGGCCCTGTGTGGGCCCGTCCGGCTCGGCTGTGGTCGGCCCTGCCCGGCCGGCTTTGGTCGGCCCGGCCCGGCTCGGCTTTGTGTCTGCCCGGCCCCGTCTCGGCTGTGGTGGCCCGGCCGGCTCGGTCTGTTGTCGGCCCCCGGGCCCGGGGGGGTCCCCCTTTTTTGTTTTTTGTTTTTTTTTTCGGCTGTGTTCGGCCGGCCCGGCTCGCGGTGGTCCGCCCTGCGTCGGCTGGTCGCCCTGCCCGGCTCTGTGCGCCCGTCCCGGCTTCGGCTGTGTCGCCCGGCCCTCTGTGGGTCGTCCCGGCCCCTCGGCGTGGTCGGCCCGCCCGGCTCGGCTGTTGCGCCCGGCCCGGCTCTCGGCTGTGTGTCGGCCCGCCCGGCTCGGCTGTGGTCGCCCGGCCGCTGGTGTTCGTCCCGGCCCCTCGCTGTGGTCGCCCGCTGGGTCGGCCCGGCTCGGCGTGTTCGCCGCGTCTGGGTCGGCCCGGTGGCTGTGGTCGGCCCGGCTCGGCTGTGCTGGTCGGCCCGGCTAGTGGTCGGCCCGGCTCGGCTTGGTCGGCCCGCCGCGGCCTCGCTGGTCGGCCCGGCCTGCTCGGCTGTGGTCGCCGGCCCTCTGTGGTCGGCCCGGCCCGGCTGCTGTGGTCGGCCCGGCCCGGCTCGGCTGTGTCCGGCCCGTCGTCTGGCTCGGCCGGCCCGGCTCGGCTGTGGTCGGCCCGGCCGGCTCTCGGCGTGGTCGGCCCGGCTCGGCTGTGTCGGCCCCGTGGCCCCGAGTCTCCTCGTCTGTGGTCGGCCCGGCTGTGCCGCCCGCTTGCTGTGGTCGCCCGGCTGTGTTCGGCCCGGCTCGCTGTGTCGGCCCGGCCGGCTCGGCTGTGGTCGGACCCGGCCCGGCTCGGCTGTGGTCGGCCCGGCCCGGCCCGGCTCGGCTGTGTGTCGGCCCCTCGGCTGTCTGTGGGTCTGCCCGGCTCGCTCGGTGTGGTCGGCCCGGCTCGGCTCGGCTGTGGTCGGCCTCGGCTCGGCTCGGGCTGTGGTCGGGCCCGGCTCGGCTCGGCTGTGGTCGGCCCCGGCTCGGGGCTCGCTGTGGTCGGCCCGCTCGCTCGGCTGTGGCGCTGCCCGGCTCGGCTGGCTGTGGTCGGCACGGCTCGGCTCGGCTGTGGTCGGCCCGCTTGGCTCGGTGTGGTCGCCCGGCCCGCTCGTCTGTGGTCGGCCCGGCCCGGCGGCTCGGCTGTGGTCGGCCCGGCCCGCGGCTCGGCTGTGTCGCCCGGCCCGGCTCGCTGTGGTCGTCGGCCGGCCCGGCTCGGCTGTGGGCCCTGCCCGGCTCGCTGTGTCGGCCGGCCCGGCTCGGCTGTGGTCGGCCCGGCTCGGCTCGGCTGTGGTCGGCCCGGCTCGGCTCGGCTGTGGTCCGGCCCGCTGCGGCCGGCTGTGGTCGGCCACGGCTCGGCTCGGCTTGGTCGGCCCGGCTTGTCGGCTCGGCTGTGGTCGGCCCCGGCTCGGCTCGGCTGTGGTCGGCCCTGGCGCTCGGCTCGGCTGTGGTCGGCCCGCTCGGCCTACGGCTGTGGTCGGCCCGGCTCGGCTCGGCTGTGGTCGGCCCGGCTCGGCTCGGCTGTGGTCGGCCCGGCTCGGCTCGGCTGTGGTCGGCCCGGCTCGGCTCGGCTGTGGTCGGCCCGGCCCGGCTCGGCTGTGGTCTGCGCTCGGCCTTCGGTGGTGGTCGCCCTGTCGGTGCTGTGTCCGGCCTGGCTCGGCTCGGCTGTGGTTGGCCCGGCCCGGCTGTGTCCGTAGATGCTGAACCTAAAGTTCGGTTCCTCTCATCTCTAATGTAGACGTGATAAAAATTGCTAATCTTCAGCTACCCCCTTCAGAAAGCCAGAAATTGGCTTTCTGTGTACAGATCCAACGTGTCTCCGTGGTTACAGACTACATAAATAACCTGTGTAGTCTGATGCCGGAGCCGTGCTGACTCCTCGCATCTAATCCCTACTTTGCCTCCCAAAGCAAAACTAGAGAAATGACAACACACGATCGTCCATATATTCTCAGAATTTTAAATTTTAATAAATGTATCTTTAGTAGGAACAGAAACCTTTGTGGCCGCAAACTGTTAACATTGAAATGCAAATCATCCGGCAAGTTGCACTCTGGCGGGGACAGATTGCCCCTCAGAACATGGAAAGTGCACTGGAATCCCAGTGCTGGACCCGCCCATGATGCACTTACTGTTGTATAGTATTGTAAACCGTCAGTTTGATGGGAGTTGTAGTCCCCACAGTATTCCAGCCGGGTCATGTGATGGAGACCCAGAGTAATCTCCCATTATTTATCCCTGTCCTGCAGGCCGTCCCTCGGATTATAGTCCAGTCGGCCAGTATTGATGACAGCGCCATGAAGCCCAAACTGGTAAGAACCGGAAGTGCATCCTACTGATATATCATATCATCCATCACTGCTATATAACACTGTATATAGTGATATCCTCCTATAAGGCCATGCTGGTAGTTGTAGTACATCACACACTGTTTTTACCCCCTATAAGGCCGTGCTGGTAGATGTAGTACATCACACACTGTATATAGTGATATCCCCCTATAAGGCCATGCTGGTAGATGTAGTACATCACACACTGTATATAGTGATATCCCCCTATAAGGCCGTGCTGGTAGATGTAGTACATCACACACTGTATATAGTGATATCCCCCTATAAGCCATGCGTAGTTGTATTACATACACCTATATAGTGATATCCCCCTATAAGGCCTGCTGGTAGATGTATTACATCACACACTGTATATATGTATATCCTCCTATAAGGCCATGCTGGTAGTTGTAGTACATCACACACTGTATATAGTGATATCCTCCTATAAGGCCATGCTGGTAGATGTAGTACATCACACACTGTATATAGTGATATCCTCTATAAGGCCGTGCTGGTAGATTAGGTACATCACACACAGTATATAGTTATACCCCCTATATGCCATGCTGGTAATGTAGTACATCGCACACTGTATATATGATATCCCCCTATAAGGCCATGCTGGTAGATGTAGTACATCGACACACTGTATATAGTGATATCCCCCTATAAGGCCATTCTGTGTAGATGTGTACATCACACACTGTATATAGTGATATCCCCTATAATGCGTGCTGGTAGATGTAGTACACGCACACTGTATATAGTGGATCCTCCTATAGGCCATGCTGGTAGATGTGTAACATCACACCTGTATATAGTGATATCCTCCTATAAGGCCATGCTGGTAGATGTAGTACATCACACACTGTATATAGTGATATCCCCCTATAAGGCCATGCTGGTAGATGTAGTACATCACACACTGTATATAGTGATATCCTCCTATAAGGCCATGCTGGTAGATGTAGTACATCACACACTGTATATAGTGATATCCCCCTATAAGGCCGTGCTGGTAGATGTAGTACATCACACACTGTATATAGTGATATCCTCCTATAGGCCGTGCTGGTAGATGTAGTACATCACACACTGTATATAGTGATATCCCCCTAAAGGCCGTGCTGGTAATGTAGTACATCCACACTGTATATAGTGATATCCTCCTATAAGGCCATGCTGGTAGTTGTAGTACATCACACACTGTATATAGTGATATCCCCCTATAAGGCCATGCTGGTAGTTGTAGTACATCACACACTGTATATATGAATCCCCCTATAAGGCCGTGCTGGTAGATGTAGTACATCACACACTGTATATAGTGATATCCCCTATAGACCATGCTGGTAGATGTAGTACATCACACCTGTATATAGTGATATCCTCCTATAAGGCCTGCTGGTAGATGTAGTACATCACACACTGTATATAGTGATATCTCCTTTAAGGCCATGCTGGTATTGTTACATCACACACTGTATATAGTGATATCCTCCTAAAGGCCATGCTGTTGATAATTAGTACATCACACACTGTATATAGTGATATCCTCCTTTAAGGCCGTGCTGGTAATGTAGTACATCACACACTGTTATAGTGATATCCCCCTATAAGGCCGTGCTGGTAGATGTAGTACATCGCACACTGTATATAGTGATATCCCCCTATAAGGCCGTGCTGGTAGATGTAGTACATCACACACTGTATATAGTGATATCCCCCTATAAGGCCATGCTGGTAGATGTAGTACATCACACACTGTATATAGTGATATCACCCTATAAGGCCATGCTGGTAGATGTAGTACATCACACACTGTATATAGTGATATCCCCCTATAAGCAGTGCTGGTAATGTAGTACATCACACACCTGTTATATAGTGATATCCTCCTATAAGGCCGTGCTGGTAGATGTAGTACATCACACACTGTATATAGTATATGTGATATCCTCCTATAAGCCGTGCTGGAGATGTAGTTACAATCACACCTGTATATAGTGATATCCCCTATAGGGCCATGCTGGTAGATGTAGTACATCACACACTGTATAAGTGATATCCACCCTATAAGGGCCATGCTGTGTAGATGTAGTACATCACACACTGTATATAGTGATTCCTCTTATAAGGCCGTGCTGGTATATGTAAGTACATCACACACTGTTATATAGTGATATCCCCCCTATAAGGCCATGCTGGTGAGTAGTACATCACACACACTGTATATAGTGATATCCCCCTATAAGGCAGTGCTGGTAATGTGTAAATCCAATGTATAGTGATATTCCCCCTATAGGCCATGCATCACCACTGTATATAGTGATATCCCCTATAAGGCCGTGCTGGTAGATGTATTACATCACACACTGTATTAGTGATATCCCCCTATAAGGCCGTGCTGGTAGAGTAGTACACACACACTGTTATATAGTGATATCCCCCTATAAGGCCTGCAGCACACACTGTATATAGTGATATCCCCCTATAAGGCCATGCTCACACTGTATATAGTAACCCCTATAAGGCCGTGCTGGAAGTTGTAGTACATCAGACAATTGTGTGACCCCGTCTTCTGACATGAGGCCCCCTTTTTCGGATGAAGTTTTAGCTGCTCTTACAATTGAATTTGCAGGTCGTGCTGCGCCCCCTCTCTGCAGCGTCCCCCCCATAACTCTGTGTCTGACAGACAGTATTGATTACCCAAGTTTAGTACATGTTGCCTCTGGGAAATAGATCTGAGAAATGGTCTGTTTAATCTCAGAAGCCGCCTCTAAATTCTTCACCTGTAAATTGACCCCCCGGGAAAATGGAAGGCGTGTGGGAAGAGAACATTTGGAAGGGAACAAAATAAATCTTTGGCAGCCGGTTGAAAATTCATGATTTATCCCGGCCTTAAGTGCAGCCAAAGAAGTGCTAGAGACATATAGATCACTGCAGCCCTCCAGCTGCCATAAATCCTGCCGTCTGAGCAGCGCCAGCACCGGGCCCGCCTCATAAATCATCTCTCAAGTAAATATTAGGAGCAAGAAAATATTCCTTCTGCCGACTTTGTCCTTTTGCAGGAGGTGATGGGCATGTGTCCTCTGTGCCGCGCCATTAACACTTACCAACCTGGTGCCGGACCCTCCTGATGTCACACATCACCCCTGGGAGACACCAGGTGCACCACAAAGCTCAGCACAGCTGTAATCCCACCTCTAGTCACTCCACATTACCAGTCATTAGTGTAGGACCCTTATAGGACCTACCTGGATGGAGCGACATGCATCCAATTATCCGTATTTCCCTCATAGTCTAAATCATCACATTTGGGGGCTGCAGGATAACGTTATAGATAATGTTATCTATAGATACATCATAGCAGAACACACCTGATGTATTTACACATAGGTTTCTCCAGGTCTGTCCGCAACAGCCGCATGCAAATTTGTATGTTGGGCCCCCGACCATAAGATGCATAAGGGCCTCATAGAGTTAATGTGTTTAACCTTTCTTATCTAAACGAGAGAGAAAAGTATAAAGAGAGAGACTGAGGCTTAGAGCGAGAGATGGAGGGAGCCTGAGGCTTAGAGCGAGAGGGATGGAGGGAGCCCCTGAGGCTTAGAGCGAGAGGGATGGAGGGAGCCTGAGGCGTAGAGCGAGAGGGATGGAGGGAGCCTGAGGCTTATGGAGAGCGAGAGAGGCAGAGCGAGAGGGAGCTCCTGAGGCTTAGAGCGAGAGACGGAGGGACCTGAGGCTTAGAGCGAGACGATGAGCCTGAGCTTAGAGCGAGAGACGGAGGGAGCCTGAGGCTTAGAGCAGAGCGGAGACGGGAGGAGGCGAGCCTGAGGCTTAAGCGAGAGACGGAGGGCAGCGCTGAGGCTTAAGGCGAGAGACGGACGGGAGGCCTTTGCTTAGAGCGGAGAGACGGAGGGAGCCTGAGGCTTAGAGCGAGAGACGAGGGAGCCTGAGCTTAGAGCGAGAGACGCAGGCCGTCCGGAGCTTAGAGACGCGAGAGCGGAGGAGCCGAGAGGCTTAGAGCGAGAGACGGAGGGAGCCTGAGGCTTAGAGCGAGAGACGGAGGCAGGCTGAGGCTTAGAGCGAGAGACGGAGGAGGCATGCTGAGGCTTAGAGCGAGAGACGAGGAGGCCGAGGCTTAGAGGAGAGACGGATGCAGCTGGCTTAGAGCGAGAGACGGAGGGCAGCCTCGAGGCTTTAGAGCGAGAGACGGAGGAGCCCGGCTAGAGCAGAGACAGAGGGAGCCGATGGCAGCGAGGACGTAGAGTCCGCGAGACGTCTTAGAGCGAGAGACTTAGGCAGGTCCCGCGGCTTAGAGCGAGAGACGGGGAGCGCCCGAGGCTTAGAGCGAGAGACGGAGGGAGCCCGAGGCTTGTAGAGTCGAGAGACGAGATGGGACAGTCCCGTAGGCTTAGAGCGAGAGACGAGGGAGCCCGATGCTAGAGCGAGAAAGCTGAGGGAGCCCGAGGCTTAGAGCGAGAGACGGAGGGAGCCTGAGGCTTAGAGCGAGAGACGGAGGGAGCCCGAGGCTTAGAGCGAGAGACGGAGGGAGCCCGAGGCTTAGAGCGAGAGACGGAGGGAGCCCGAGGCTTAGAGCGAGAGACGGAGGAGCCCGAGGCTTAGAGCGAGAGACGGAGGGAGCCCGAGGCTTAGAGCGAGAGACGGAGGGAGCCCGAGCTTAGAGCGAGAGACGGAGGGAGCCACTGAGGCTTAAGCGAGAGACGGAGGGAGCCCGAGGCTTAGAGCGAGAGAGCGGAGGGAGCCGAGGCTTAGAGGACTGCCGAGAGACTGAGGAGAGCCCGAGGCCTTAGAGCGAGAGACGGAGGGAGCCCGAGGCTTTAGAGCGAGCGACGGAGGGATCCCGAGCTTAGAGCGAGAGACGGAGGGAGCCCGAGGCTTAGAGCGAGAGACGGAGGGAGCCCGAGGCTTAGAGCGAGAGACGGAGGGAGCCCGAGGCTTAGAGCGAGAGACGGAGGGAGCCCGAGGCTTAGACGCGAGACGGAGGGAGAGCCCGAGGCGAGAGCGCGAGACGGAGGGACGCCCGAGCTTAGAGCGAGAGACGGAGGGAGCTCCCGAGGCTAGAGCGAGAGACGGAGGAGCCCAGGCTAGAGCGCGAACGAGGGAGCCCGAGGCTTAGAGCGAGAGCGCTAGGGAGCCCGAGGCTTAGAGCGAGAGACGAGGGAAGCCCGAGGGCTTAGAGCGAGAGACGGAGAGCCGACCAGGCTTAGAGCGAGAGACGGAGGGAGCCCGAGCTTAACGGAGACGGAGGGAGCCCGATGGCTTAGAGCGAGAGACGGAGGGAGCCCGAGGCTTAGAGCGAGAGACGGAGGGACCCGAGACTTAGAGGCGATAGACGAGGAGCCCGAGCCTTAGAGCGGAGACGGAGGAGCCCGAGGCTTAGACGAGAGACGGAGGGACCGAGCTTAGGAGCGAGAGACGGAGGGAGCCCGAGGTCCTTAGAGCGAGAGTAGAAGGGAGCCCGAGGCTTTAGAGCGAGAGACGGAGGAGCCGAGGCTCGAGCGAGAGACGGAGGGAGCCCGAGGCTTATGAGCGAGAGACGGAGACATGAGGGAGCGTTGAAGCGAGAGGGATGGAGTAAAATAAAAATAAAAAAGTTCACTTGTAAGAAAAATCGATTTACCCAGAATATATATAAATTAGAGACAAAATTTTACTCTGTGTTGTGTAGAATTTTTTTTTAATTAATTTTTCCACCTCACAGGTCAACCATGAGGAATTGACTGGTACCCGACAACCAGTGATCGCACGTTCCCCAGCACAAGATAAAAAGAGCGATAAGTCGCCTGTTGTGCCTTCCCAACCCAAGGACTGTGACTCTCCAGGACAGGAGCCCCAGGAGGCACCTCCAAGCCCACTCAGTGAAGCTTCTAGTGGATACTTTTCCCATAGTGTCTCCACTGCCACATTATCAGAGGCTGTAGGTACGGGAAGTGAAGTGCCTACAGGACAAACTCCGAGTCCAGTGGAGGAGCATGAGAAAGACCACATGAGCAAGCTTGAAGCAGTGACTCAAGAGAAGAAGTTGGAGAAACCGGTTTTGGCCGAAGACTTAAATCATAAGGAATATCGTGACTCAAGCAAGCCAAATCCAAAAACATCAATTGTAGATGTCATTCATGTTCCTATCAATGATGGTGGACGACCCACTGTAGACCTCTCCATTCATTCCCAAAACAAGCTCCCAACAACAAACTTGGCATCTGAAAATCAAGTAGACCCCAAGGACGCCACACAAGGACCTAAATCTCTGCCCACTGACCACCTACTCCAAAGTAAAGTTGTAGTGTCACCTTTCAAAATACAGAAGGTGAAAACCTCGGAGCTGAAGTCTTTCACACGGATGCTTGGAGACGAAGTAGGAGAAGCATCAAGCAACGAGAAGGTGTTGGAAACTGAATCTTCATTTAAAGGAAGTCGTGAAAAGATAAATGATCAAGTAGGAAGCGGTGACGACCCATCTGAGGTAACTTCAGACTCTGAGGAATCTCAGGAGGTTCCTGAATGGCTAAAAGAGGGAGAGTATGTCACCGTCGGGACCAATAAGAACGGGATCGTGAGATACGTTGGACCTGCAGACTTTCAGGAAGGAATGTGGGTCGGGGTGGAGCTCGATCTTCCTGCTGGTAAGAAACGTTCTTCTAAAGCCTTCTCTAAGTTGACCATAAAAACTGAGATCCTCTACTCAGATCCTCTACTGGTGGATTGTTGGTGGACCTCTATGTAGTCCATCCACTGGATTTGTTGTCACTGTATCAGTATAGCAGTATAGTTGGTTGTAGATGGCTTTGACGATGGTTGCTGAAGGCCAGCCAGTTATAACGTGTTTTGGTTTTGCTTTTGTCTTTCATAAAGAAGAGGTCCTCAAGTCATTGTTTTCTTTCCCCTCCCTCCCCTCTTACACAGGTAAGAACGATGGCTCTGTTGGTGGCAAGCTTTACTTCAAATGTAACCCAGGCTACGGGGTCTTGGTGAGACCCAATAGAGTCAAGAAGGCCACTGGTACGGCCCGGAGAAGAAGTGCTGGGTTGCGTTTGCAGGGAGCAACTGAAGACCGGAAACCTGGGAGCTTGTCTGGATCTGCTGGAAATCTTGCCTCATTGACTGCTTTGGCCAAGCAGGACCGAGCCGCGAGCATAAAGGCAGATGCCCGAAAAAAAACGGAGAACCGGAAGTCGTGGGCAAATTAATTTAGAACACTACAAGATGGTCATCATGTCCAGTGATGGTCAATGACATAGTCTTCTTCGCTTCTAATTCCATGCTGTTCCTGCAGGTACGGCTGCATAGAAAGCAGTTTATGCAGCATCGGTACGGTATTTTATCTCCACGCCGGTGACTAAGGCTCGGCTCTGACCCAGTGATGGGTCTCGGGAAGCAGAATTGTCAACCAAGCAGATTTCAGTTCTGATGGCCGAGCCAGTGAGGTGTGAAGAGCCGCCCTGACACCACGCTTCTCCATGCTTGCTCTATCTCCTCTGACCATCTTCAGATATATATGTAACTACATGTATATATGTGTATGTGTAAATATGTTCTATACGTATGTTGTATGTTCTTGAGGCAGGCGTCATGCCCTTCCCTGATCCTGCCGGACCTTTTAGACCAACATCATGGCCTCTTCTTAGTCAATTAGTCACAACCTCAGTCAGAAATCTGACTAAAGGGTTATCCTCCTGGGGCCGGGGTGTGTCCAGTCACGTCTGTATGTACAGGTGTATATAGCGGGGTTTATGTATACAGCACAGACACGGTGGGAGTTTTGGAAAGTATTTTGTGCAATGAAAGCCTGGGGCAGTCACGTCACGTACAAAAAAGTCAACGTCTTTTATGGGTTCTTGTAGACGGTATTATTTTTATGCACACCTGAGCAGGTTTTAGGGATATTTTATGGGCTTGACCACTCTTGTCTTTTATTTTGAGTTTTGTTTTTTTTTAGATACTTTCCACCTGAACTTATATTCGGAAAATCTTGACTAGTAATGGAGACCAATGGGCACTTTGAGGTGACCACCAAATAAGGTCAAGAATTCTCCGAGACGACTCCGACCAAACCTTTCCTTGTCTTTGGATGTCTAGGTGGAGAGCATCTTCAGTCCAACACAAAGGGTCATCTCCGAGCTTGTTTTTATGGCGGCCTCTAAACACTATATACACGGAGGGAGTTTTTTACTTGATACCTATGAAAGCACAAGTATGTTCCGTAGACGGTGGAGGGTCTTATATTTATGTTATTTATGGGTGGTGGGATGTGGTGGGGGGTAATAGAATTGTGTTAGTGAAGGAGGGAAGGGGTGCGATGTACAATCTGACCACTACGGCACTCGATTAGCTAGGATTGGCAATTATGTGTTCATGTGTGGGGGGGGGGGGGAATACCCAAGGGCTATCCTGTTATCAGGACCAAATGGAGCTTTGGCTCCTATATCATTTGCCAAGACCTAGTATGTAGTTCTAGAAGAGTCTTTTCTCAACCGGAAGAGTAACGCAATCATTTGGGGGACCTCTTCTCTTTCAGTGTTGGTGGAACCACATTTATCCAGTGGTCACCTCTGGACTTTGTAGACCGGCCATCTACCTCTACATTGGAGTCCATTTTGTACACACCGTGTTAACTTCCTACGTCTCCACAACGTTACCATGTTTAAATGTTAGATACCTTTGGCCTTCATGAACCTTCTCTAAAGACCTTGCACTTCTTACAAGACGGTTATGACATCGCTGGAGATGTTGGAGGCCATTGCTGTAGACCAATATCTCCTCTACTCCAAGGGTCGTGGCGATGATCTGGTCACTATGTAACAAACCACTGAGGGTTGCACTCTAATAGTCCTCCAAGGATTCTAGCACTTTCTATATCTGTGTGTATTGTGGGTTCTAGTATATGTACTATGCACATCTCTCCTGTGGAGCACTAATACATATGGATCGAGGAATGGACTAGCTGCAGAGAAAATCGGGACCAAATGTGAGGGTGAGGGGGGGGGTGATTCAGCAATGTGTAACTGATTGATCCCGAGGGCCAATAATTGCAAAAAATTCATGTTGGTTTCCTTTAAAGTGCCTTAACCCTTAAGACAGTATTAGAGTTTTTTTTTTATAAAAACATGTTCCGAATTTGTGGCTTTACTACTGGACTTGCTGGACATCTAGAAATGTAATTTCACTTTGCTTCTTTTGAGAGAACTATGTTGGGTCATCCCAACCTTCTTTATTCTTACATGGCCTCTCTTGAGAAGACCATGTCTGGTCAATTTCACCTTCAACTACCTTACAAGGCAGAGAACTATGTTGAATCATCCTAACCTTCTTTCTTGTTACCAGGGTTTTCCTGGGAAGGTTTTCTCAAGTTTTTTTGACCCTCGGTGATCTCTTAAGAGGACTTTCTTGGGTCAACTTCACCCTCTGTTGTCTTACATGACATCTCTTGAGAGGACTATGTTGGATCTTCCTAACCTTCTGTGTTTTTACCAGGGTTTTCCTGGGAAGGCCTTCTCAAGTCGTCGTGACCCACTGTGATCATCTTCTACGTCTTCTGATGGGAGGACTTCTTCTATCCTCTCCACCCTCTATCATTCCTTGAGCACATGACTCTGCATTGTCTACTTTCACTGATCTAAGATGAACACATTCATTCGCGACCGTTTATGAAGCCCACCTTTCTTCCCCGCACTTCTGAACCCCCAAGTGTTTTTTCTTTGTATAGTAGCATACAATTATTTGATCTTGCATTTTGCCACATTTGCCTTTTTGTTGTGGAGGCTTTGAGCGTTCTACATCTCTTCTCGATCCTTTGGCTTTGAGCGTTCTACATCTCTTCTCGATCCTTCAGGTCCAAGTTTTCATTTTTGGAACCCTATTTCCCTAAAATAGAAGAATATGAAGGTCCACCAGAAGAATATGAAGGTCCACCAAAGACCTTGGATCACCAATGAGTCTCGGTTCTTAGGGGAGACCTTGTACCACTGATCTCAGAAAGTCGTTGTTCATGCAAATGTTCTCCGAGATTCCTTACCGAATTTTGGCCAGCACATAGACAAGACCGTCACCCGATCCTTTCCAAAGTTGCTGTTTTCAGAACTGTAGCCAACTTGCAACTTTATTTAAAACCACAAAAATTTGACGCCGTTTGCTTCTTTCCAGAGATTGGGGGAGATCCCCATTGCTTCCCATTCCCCTCGAAGATACGAGCAATCTGAGCTTTTAAACCCCATTGTACATATTTTAATGCACTTTACTTGACCTTACTCAGCCATATTTGGTCACATCTCATGTCGTATTAAAAAGGATTTTCTTTCGCGCCTTCACAGGCCGCTGCGGTTTTAGAGATTATGTACATAGATAAATATAGATTTTTATTGTCCGGCTAAAAGTTGGAGTCTACTGCCAGGAGCTCGTTGCAGAGATGCGGAGCACAACAGAAATACATGACGCCCATGTAAGATGTAACATATCTAGAAAAAAGTGAGAAATTAAATTGTTGTCTGTCAGGGGGCGGTGATATGAGAGTGTGTTTTGAGCAGGGGCGGGGACAAATGCCGTAACTCCACCCATGCTTAGATAAAACTCGGTCATGAACCTAGTTGAGCGCTTAAAGTTAAGCAGATACTGATCCTATGTCCTCAACGCTTTAGACTTGGCTCCACTAGTGTTGGGAAAGACAAATCACTCCACCCATGCTTAGATGGTTCTTAACGGGAGACACTTGTTTTACACAAGGAGGATTGTGGGTAATGACATTACTCCGCCCTTGATATCACTTGGTCTTTCGATTTGTAGAACATATCAAGCTTTTATTAGAGCGGAAACTGACACTTTTCTCCTCGAAGGTTTTGGCTACGCTCCCCCAGTTGACTTGAGAGTAATTTTTGAGCATGGGAGGAGACATAATATATAACTCCGCCCATGCTTAGGTATTCTACGAGAGATTTTTGGCGAATCATCTAGTTGAACGATTAAATCTTTCGGAGAGGCACTATTGACACTGTGTGACTTGTGGTTTATGACCTCACTACTCAGCCCATATGACTACGGTGGCCCCTTGGGCTCACTGAGCTGCCGCACCCTCGAGCAGTTTACTATCCGCCTGATTGGCTGCTCTTTTTCTAGATGGGTCTTTGGGTTATTTTCGGCCTCTCACCCGCTTCTCAGCAATAACTATAATGTGCCTTAATTTTCCTAGATAATTTTTAGACGATACAACTTTTTATATTTGCGGTTTAGTAAAGGAAACTCCATATTGAATCGTGATCTACGTCCACGCCGGGGCTCAGTGTCTTTTTTTGGGTTTGTTTTGGGATTTTTTTTTTTGTTGTGTTCTTTATTACAGAAATAAAATCACTGATATTTGATTAAATTACGGAAAGTGGCTGATAAATGTGATGTGTAACGGCGCCCGGACGCATCATCTTCCCGATTCCTGCGCCTCTTCTCTGCTCGGCCGTGAAGGTTGAGCCGCGAGACGCTCTGTAGTGATTAGCGCCATGATTTGTCTGCATGTATTATGTGTCTGTACAGAGACGAGCTCCTCGTAGACTGTGGGCCGCCATCTGTATGTGCCGTCCGTGCTGAGACTTGTAGTTCCAGCGCAGAACTGGGCCGTTCAGCTCCGCCCCTCTGTCTATTGTGTTGTAGGTTATAACCACTTCTCCGAAATGTTCACGTGATTTGTTGGGGATGAGACGTCCCTTGTATTCTCGAGCGTTATCTGGACAATGGAACATAGAATTTATTATTATTAAAAAAAAAAAAGAGCTGAATTCCAAAGAAACATCGAATAATCCGAGAACCTCTTTTTTTAAACAATGATTTTATTGTATTAAACTGCTGTATAATGTCTGATTAATAAACTTTTTAAAATGTAATTTTGACTTTGTGTAATCTTTATAAAAAGAAAACTGTATTATACTCCAGAGCTGCACTCACTATTCTGCTGCAGTCACTGTGTACATACATGACATTACTTATCCTGTACTGATCCTGAGTTACATCCTGTATTATACTCCAGAGCTGCACTCACTATTCTGCTGCTGGTGCAGTCACTGTGTACATACATGACATTACTTATCCTGTACTGATCTGAGTTACTCCTGTATTTACCCCAGAGCTCTGCACTCACTATTCTGCTGCTGGTGCAGTCACTGGGTACATACATGACATTACTTATCCTGTACTGTTCCTGAGTTTTCTCCTGTATTAAACTCCAGAGCTGCACTCACTATTCTGCTGCGGTGCAGTCACTGTGTACATACATGACATTACTTATCCTGTACTGTCCTGAGTTACATCCTGTATTATACCCCAGAGCTGCACTCACTATTCTGCTGCTGGTGCAGTCACTGTGTACAATAACATGACATTACTTATCTGTACTGATCCTGAGTTACATCCTGTATATAACCCCAGCTGCACTCACTATCTGCTGCTGGTGCAGTCACTGTGTTACAGCAGCATTACTTATCCTGTACTGATCCGAGTTAACATCCTGTATTATTACCCCAGAGCTGCACTCACTATTCTGCTGCTGGTGCAGTCACTGTGTACATACATGACATTACTTATCCTGTACTGGTCCTGAGTTACATCGTATTATACTCCAGAGCTGCACTCACTATTCGGCTGCTGGTGCAGTCACTGTGTACATACATGACATTACTTATCCTGTACTGATCCTGATTTACACTTGTATATAACCAGAGCTGCACTCACTATCTGATGCTGGTGCAGTCCTGTTTACATACTGACATACTTACTTATCCTGTACTGTCCTGAGTTACATCCTGTATTATACCCAGAGCTGCACTCACTATTCGCTGCTGGTGCAGTCACTGGTTACATACTAACATTACTTATCCTGTACTGATCCTGAGTACATCCTGTATTATACCCCGAGCTGCACTCACTATCTGCTGCTGGTGTGCAGTCACGGTGTACATACGGACTTACTTTCCTGTACTGTCCTGATTTACATCCTATTATACCCAGAGCTGCACCACTATTCTTGCTGCTGGTCAGTCACTGTGTACATACATGACATTACTTATCCTACTGATCCTGAGTTACATCCTGTATTAACTCCAGAGCTGCACTCACTATTCTGCTGCTGGTCAGTACACTGTGTACATACACTGACATTACTTATCCGATGATCCTGATTACATCCTGTAGTATCTCCAATGCTACTCACTATTCTGCGCTGGTGCAGTCACTGGGTACTACATGACATTACTTATCCTGTACTGGTCTGAGTTACATCCTGTATTATACCCAGAGCTGCACTCACTATTCGTGCTGGGCAGTCACTGTGTACATACATGACATTACTTATCCTGTACTGATCCGAGTTACTCCTGTATTCCCAGAGCTGCTGACTCACTATTCTGCTGCTGGTGCAGTCAATGTGTACAATACATGACATTACTTATCCTGTATGGTCTGAGGACATCTTATTATACTTCCAGAGCTGCACTCACTATTCTCTGCTGGTGCAGTCACTGTGTACATACATGACTTATTATCCCTGTACTGATCTGAGTTACATCCTGTATATACCCCAGAGCTGCACTCACTATTCTGCTGCTGGTGCAGTCACGTGTACATACATGACATTACTTATCCTGTACTGATCCTGAGTTACTCCTGTATTACTCCAGAGCTGCACTCACTATTCTGCTTCTGGGTGCAGTCACTGGTGTACATACATGAACATTACTTATCCTGTACTGATCTGAGTTACATCCTGTATTATACCCCAGAGCTGCACTCACTATTCTGCTGCTGGTGGAGTCACTGTGTACAACATACATTACTTATCCTTTACTGTCTGAGTTAATCCTGTATTATACCAAGCTGGCACTCACTATTCTGCTGCTGTGGCGTCACTGTGTACATACATACATTACTATCCTTACTGGTCCTGAGTTACATCCTGTATTATACTCCAGAGGCACTCACTATCTGATGCTGGTGCAGTCATGTGTACATACATGACATTACTTATCCTGTACTGGTCCGAGTTCATCCTTATTAACTCCAGACTGCACTCACTTCTGACTGCGGGTGCAGTCACTGTGTACATCATGACATTACTTTATCCGGTACTGACTGATTACATCCTGGTATTAACCCCAGACTTCACTCACTATTCTTGCTGGTGCAGTCACTGTGTACATACTGACATTACTTTATCCTGTACTGAGCCTGAGTTCATCCTGTATTATACCCCAGAGCTGCACTCACTATTCTGCTGCTGGTGCAGTCACTGTGTACATACATGACTTACTTATCCTGTACTGATCCTGAGTTACATCCTGTATTATACCCCGAGCTGCACTCACTATCTGCTGCTGGTGCACGTCACTCGTGTACTACATGACATTCTTATCCTGTACTGATCCTGAGTTACATCCTGTATTATACCCGAGCTGCACTCACTATTGTCTGCTGCTGGTGCGCACCGTGTACATACGCATGTACTTATCCTGTACTGATCCTGAGTGACATCCTGTATTATACCCAGAGCTGCACTCACATCTGCTGCTGGTGCAGTCATGTTACAACAAGACATGACTTACCTGTACTGATCTGTTACATCCTGTCTTATAACCCAGAGCTGCACTCACTATTCTGCTGCGGTGCAGTCACTGGTACATACATGACCATTACTTATCCTGTACTGAGCTGATTCATCCTGTATATACCCCAGAGCTGCACTCACTAGGCTGTCTGCTGCTGGGTGCAGTCTGCTTTGTACTACTGCAGTACTCTATCTCCTGCTACTGTCTCTTCCGAGTATCCGGTGACACTGTATTATACCCCAGAGCTGCACTCACTATTCTGCTGCTGGTGCAGTCACTGTGACATGACAGACAGTTGGACTCTATCCTGTACTGATGCCTGGAGTGGTATAAGCCTGTGGATATACCCAGAGCTGCACCAATTCGGCTGCGGGTGCAGTCACTGTGTACATACAGGACAGTACTATCGTACTATCCTGGTACATACACTGTATTACTCCGAGCTGCACTCACTATCTGCTGCTGGTGCGTCACCGTGTACATGACAGACATTACGTAGATGACCTGAGTTACATCCTGTATGATACCCCAGAGCTGCACTCACTATTCTGCTGCTGGGCCGTCACCGTGTACATACATGTACTTACTTATCCTGTAATGATCGAGTTACATCCTTTATTATACTCCAGAGCTGCACTCACTATACGCTGCTTGGTGCAGTCTCTGTGTACATACATGACATTACTTATCCTGTACTGATCCGGAGTACATATCCTGTATTATACCTTCAGAGCTGCACTCACTATTCTGCTGCTGGTGCAGTCACTGTGTACATACAAGCATTACTTATCCTGTACTGGTCCTGAGTACATCCTGTATTAATACTCCAGAGCTTCACTCACTATTCTGCTGCTGGTGCAGTCTCTTGTTACATACATGACATTACTTATCCTGTACTGATCCTAGTAATATCCTGTATTATACCTCAGAGCTGCACTCACTATTCTGCTGCTGTGCAGTCACTGGGTACAATACATGCAATTACTTATCCTGTACTGATTCCTGATTTACATACTGTATTATACCCAGCCTGCACTCACTATTCTCGCTGGTGCAGTCACGTGTACATACATGACATTTACTATCCTGTACTGATCCTGAGTTACATCCTGTATTATACCCCGAGCTGCACTCACTTCTGCTGCTGGTGCAGTCACTGTGTACATACATGACATTACTTATCCTGTACTGATCCTGAGTTACATCCTGTATTATACCCAGAGCTGCACTCACTATTCTGCTGCTGGTGCGTCACTGTGTACATACATGACATTACTATATCTGTACTGATCCTGAGTTACATCCTGTATTATACTCCAGAGCTGCACTCACTATTCTGCTGCTGGGCGTCACTGTGTACATACAGAATCTTATCCTGTTGGATCCTGATTACATCCTGTATTATACCCAGAGCTGCACTCCTATTTGCTGCTGGTGCAGTCACTGTGTACATACATGAATTACTTATCTGTACTGATCCTGAGTTATCCTGTATATACCCAGAGCTGCACTCACTATTCTGCTGCGGTGGCAGTCACTGGTACATACATGACATTACTTATCCTGTATGGTCCTGAGTTACATCCTGTATTATACTCCAGAGCTGCACTCACTATTCTGCTGCTGGTGCAGTCACTGTGTACATACATGACATTACTTCCTGTTACTGATGCCTGAGTTACTCCTGTATTATACCCAGAGCTGCACTCATATTCTGCTGGTGCAGTCACTGTGTACATACATGACATTACTATCCCTGTACTGATCTGAGTTACATCCTGTATTATACCCCGAGCTGCACTCACTATTCTGCTGCTGGTGCAGTCACTGTGTACATACATGACATTACTTATCCTGTACTGATCTGAGTTACATCCTGTATTATACCCAGCTGCACTCACTATTCTGCTGCTGGTGCAGTCCCTGTGTACATACATGACATTCTTATCCTTACTATCCTGAGTTACATCCTGTATTATCTCCAGAGCTCACTCACTATTCTGCTTGGTGCAGTCACTGTGTACATACATGACATACTTACCTGTACTGATCCTGAGTTACACCTGTATTATCCCCAGAGCTGCACTCACTATTCTGCTGTGGTCAGTCACTGGTACATACAGGCATTACTTATCCTGTATGATCCTGAGTTACATCCTGTATTATACCCCAGAGTGCCACTCACTATTCTCTGGCTGTGCAGTCACTGTGTACATACATGACATTACTTATCCTGTACGTCCTGAGTTACACTGTATTATCCCAGAGCTGCACTCACTATTCTGCTGCTGGTGCAGTCACTGTGCATACATGACATTACTTATCCTGTACTGATCTGAGTACATCCTGTATTATACCCAGAGCTGCACTCCTATCTGCTGCGGTGCAGTCATGTGTACATACATGACATTACTTATCCGTACTGATCCTGAGTTACATCCTGTATATACCCCAGAGCTGCACTCACTATTCTGCTGCGGTGCAGTCACTGTGTACATACATGACATTATATCTGTACTGTATCCTGAGTATCTCCTGTATTTATACCCAGAGTCTGCACTCACTATTCTGCGCTGGTGCAGTCACTGTGTACATACATGACATTACTATCCTGTACTGATCCTGAGTTACATCCTGGATTTACTCCGAGCTGCCCACATTCGCCTGCTGGTGCCGCACACGTGTACATACATGACTACTTATCTGTACTGATCCTGATTAACTCGTAGTATACCCAGAGCTGCACTCACTGATTCTGCTGCTGGTCCGTCACCGTGTACATAACCATTACTTACTTATCCTTTACTGACCTAGTTACTCCTGTATTATACTCCAGAGCTGCACGCATATACTGCGGCTGTTTTCCACCATTACCTGTGAACAGCCCCTATAATAGACGTCCTTAACCTTATTTATAGAGCGATCAGGTGGAAATAGACCTGCTCTTCTCAGCTTTTGATGGCTCAATCCAGGAGGGACCCGTTAAAAGAGCCGCTTGTCAGAGCATTATGTCTACAGACAGAGATATACGGCCGTCCGGGCTGAGCCCCACGCTCAGTCATGTTCCGTAATTGTAGCCATCACTTACTTGTAGAATGTATGGGGGGGGGGGTGTTAGAGGCTCGGAACTGATAAAGGGCCCGGATTCCTAATGCGAGTCACCTATTACGTTCCTAGTGTGTGCACGGAGGATTGTAGTCGGGGGAGACATTCGGTAAAATGATTAAGGTGAACCCAATGCGTGGGGGGGGGGTTGTCCTGTTGTAATTTGGGAAACCATCTATGTTATTGCCTAAAATGCATCTTATAAGCTTTTTCATTCGTCAATGAGATTGCCAGGTGGTTCCCTCGCAAATGATCATGTTGGAAAGTTGTCCCCAAATTAAAGAAATTAGGACGACACTCTCCGTCCACTACGGTGGCGACTCAAACTTTAGGGTAGGCATCCTACATTAGGAGCTAACCTTGCTTATTACACCGTGGTTGCGCCCGGCAGGCTCGGCTCGGCTGTGGTTGGCCCCGCGCGGCTTTGTGGTTGGCCCGGCTTGGCCGGGGTTGGCCCGGGCCCGGCTCGGCTGGGTTGGCCCGGCCCGGCCGGCGTGGTGGCCCGGCCCGGCTCGGCTGTGGTCGGCCCGGCCCGCTCGGGCTTGTGTCGGGCCCGGCACGGCTCGGCTGTGGTCGGCCCGGCCCGGCGGCTCGTGGTCGGCCCGGCCCGGATCGGCTGTGGTCGGCCCGGCCCCGGCTCGGCTGGGTCCGGCCCGGCCCGGCTCGGATGTGGTGGCCCGGGCCCCCGGGGGGGGGGGTCGGATGTGGCGGCCCGGCCCGGCTCGGCTGTGGTCGCCCGGCCCGGCTCGGATGTGGACGGCCCGGCACGGTCGGCTGTGGTCGGCCCGCGCCCGGCTCGGGCTGTGGTCGGCCGGCCCGGCTCGGCTTGTGGTCGGCCCGGCCCGGCTCGGCTGTGGTCGGCCCGGCCCGGCTCGGCTGTGCGTCGGGCCCGGCACGGCTCGGATGTGGTCGGCCCGGCCCGGGCTCGGCTGTGGTCGGCCCGGCCCCGGCTCGCTGTTGCGGTCGGCCCGGCCCCGGTCGGCTGTGGTCGGCCCGGCCGGCTCGGCGTGGTCGGCACCGGCCGGCTCGGCTAGTGGTTCGGCCCGGCACGGCTCGCTTGTTTGGTCGGCCCGGCCAGGCTCGGCTGTGGTCGGCCCGGCCCGGCTCGGCTGTGGTCGGCCGGCACGGCTCGCTGTGTGGTCGGCCCGGGGCCCCGGCTCGGGCTGTGGTGGCCAGGCCCGGATCGGGTTGGTCGGCCCCCGGCCCGGCTCGGCTGTGGTCGGCCCGGCACGGCTCGGCTGGTGGTCGGGCCCGGCCCGCTCGGCTGGGGTCGGCCCGGCACGGCTCGGCTGTGGTCGGCCCGGCCGGCTCGGCCTGTGGTCGGCCCGGCCCGGCTGTGGTCGGGCCCGGCCCGGCTAGGCCCCTGTGGTCGGCCGGACCCGGCTCGGCTTGTGGTCGGCCCGGCCCGGCTCGGCTGTGTCGGCCCGGCCCGTCGGCTTTTGTGGTCGGCCAGGCTCGGCTGTTTTGGGGAGGCACGGCCAGCTCGGCTGTGGTCGGCCCGGCTGTGGCGGCCCGGCTCGGCTGTGGTCGGCCCGGCTGTGGTCGGCCAGGCTCGGCTGTTGGTCGGCCGGCTCGGCGTGGGTCGGCCGGCTGTGGTCGGCCCGGATAGGCGTGGTCGGCCCGGGCCCGGCTCGGCTGTGTGGTCGGCCCGGCCCGGCTTCGGCTGTGGTCGGCCCGGCCCGGCGTGTGGTAGGAACGGCCCGGCTCGCTTGTGGTCGGCCCGGCCGCTCGGCTGTGGTCGGGCCGGCCCGGCTCGGGCTTGGTCGGACCCGGCCCGGCTCGGCTGTGGTCGCCGGCTCGGATGTGGTCGGGCCCGGACCAGCTCGGCTGTGGTCGGCCCCGGCTGTGGTCGGCCCGGATCGGCTGTGGCGGCCCCGGTGTGGTCGGCGGCGCGGATGTGGTCGGGCCCGGCCCGGCTCGGATTTGGTCGGGCCCGGCCCGGATCGGCTGTGGTCGGCCCGGCCCGGCACGGCTCGGGCTGTGGTCGGCCCGGCTCGGCTCGGCTGTGTCGGCCCGGCTCGGCTCGGGCTGTGGTCGGCCCGGCTCGGCTCGCTGTGTCGGCCCGGCTCGGCTAGGCTGTGGTAGGGCCCGGATCGGCCGGGCGTGGTCGGCCCGGCTCGGGCTCGGCTGTGGTAGGCCCGGCTCGGCGGCTGTGGTCGGCACGGATCGGAATCGGGCTGTGGTCGCCAGGCGCGGATCGCTGTGGCGGACCGGTCGGCTCGGAGTGGTCGCGCACCGGCCCGGCTCGGCTGTGGTCGCCCGGCCCGGACGGCTCGGCTGTGGTCGGCCCGGACGGCCCGGCTCGGCTGGGGTCGCCGGCCCGGTCGCTGTGGTCGGGCCCGGCCCGGCTCGGCCTTGTGGAGTAGGCCCGGCCCGGCTCGGCTGTTGGTCGCGGACGGCTCGGCTGTGGTCGGCCCGGCTCGGCTCGGCTTGTGGTCGGCCCGGCTCGGCCTCAGGCTTTGTGGTCGACGGCTCGGCTCGGCTGTGGTCGGCCCGGCTCGGCGCGGGCTGTGGCGGCCGGCCGGCTCGGCTGTGGGCGGCCCGGGCTCGGCCTCGGCTGTGGTCTGGCCCGATCGGCTCGGCTGTGGTGGACCGGCTCGGCTAGGCTGTGGTCGGCCAGGCTCGTCTAGGCTCTTGTGTCGGCCCGGCTACCGGCTCTATGTGGTCGGCCAGGCTCGGCTCGGCCTGTGGTCGGCCCGGCTCGGCTCGGCTGTGTCGGCCCGGCTCGGCTCGGCTTGTGGTCGCCCGGCTCGGATCGGCTGTGGTCGGCCCGGCGCGGTCGGCTGTTGTTTTTTTTGGTAGGGAAACCCCGGGGGGCCCCTTTTTTTTTTCGCCGGCTGTGCGTCGGCCCGGCTCGGCTTGTGTCCGTAGATGCTGAACCTTAAAGTCGGTTCCTCTCATCTCTATGTATAGTGATAAAAAATTGCTAATCTTCAGCTTACCCCCTTCAGAAAGCCAGAAATGGCTTTCTGTGTACAGATCCAACGTGTCTCATGTTACAGACTACATAAATAACCTGTGTTAGTCTGATGCCGGAGCCGTGCGACTCCTCGCATCTAATCCCACTGGCCTCCCAAAGCAAAACTAGAGAAATGACAAACACGATCGTCCATATATTCTCCGAATTTTAAATGTTAATAAATGTATCCTTTAGTAGGAACAGAAACCTTTGTGGCCGCAAACTGTAAATTGGAAATTGCAAATCATACCGGCAAGTTGCACTCGGGGCCGGGACAGATGCCCCTCAGAAACATGGAAGTGCACGGGCATCCCGTGCTGGCGACCCGCCCATGATGCACTTACTGTTGTATAGTATTGTAAACCGTCAGTTGATGGGAGTTGTAGTCCCCACAGTATTCCAGCCGGGTCATGTGATGGAGACCCAGAGTAATCTACATTATTTATCCCTGTCCTGCAGGGGCCGTCCCTCGGATTATAGTCCGTCGGCCAAGTATTGATGACACGTCGCGCCATGAAGCCAAAAATGGTAAGAAAAAAACGGAAGAGTGACATCTACTGATATCTTCATATCTCCATCACTGCTATATAACACTGTATATAGTGATATCCTCCTATAAGCCATGCTTAGGTGTATACGCACACACTGTATACAGTCATATTCCCTCTATAAGGCCGTGCTGGAGGATGTAGTACATCACACCACTGTATATAGTGAACCCCCTATAAGCCATTCTGGTAGATGTAGGAGTACTCACACACGTATATAGTGATATCCCCAATAGGCCGTGCGGGTAGATGTAGTACATCACCACACTGTATATGTTGATATCGCCATAAGGCCCATGCTTGTGTAGTTGTAAGTACATACCACACTGTATTATAGTGATATCCCCCTATAAGGCCGTGATGGTAGATGAGTACATCACACCACGATATAGGGATATCCCTCCTATAAGGCCATTGCTGGTTAGTTTGTAGTACATCACACACTGTATAATGAACTGATATCCCTCCTATAGGCCATGCGGGACGAGGAGTACATCACACACTGTATATAGGTGATATCCTCTATAAGGCAGTGCGGTAGATGTAGGACATACACCCCCCCCAACAGTATATAGTGATTATCCCCCTATAATGCCATGCTGGTAGATGTTTAGTACATCGCACACTGTATTAGTGATATCCCCCTATAAGCCATGCTGGTAGGAGGTAGTACATCGAGCACACGGGAGTAGTGATATCCCCTATAAGGCCATGCTGGTAGATGTAGTACATACACCTGTATAATGATCTCCCCTATATTGCCCGTGCTGGTTGTGGTAGATGTGTCATCGCACACTGTATATAGCTGAGATCCTCCTATAAGGCCATGCTGGTAGATGTAGTAAAAAAAAAACACTCACACACTGTATATAGGATACCTCTAGAGGCCCTGCTGTAGATGTAGTACATCACACACTGATATAGTGATATTTCCCCCCTATAAGGCCATGCTGGTTAATGTAGTACATCACACACTGGATATAAGTGGAATCCTCCTATAAGGCCCATGCTGGTAGATGTAGTACATCACAACGTATATAGTGATATCCCCCTTATAAGGCCGTGCTGGTAGATGTAGTCAATCACAAACAGTATATAGTGACTATACTCCTATAAGGCGTGCTGGTGATGTCGTACATCACACACCTTGTATATAGTGATATCCCCACATAAGGCCGTGCTGGTAGATGGGTACATAACACCACTGTATATAGTGATATCCTCCTATAGGCCCTGCTGGTAGTGTAGTACATCACACACTGTATATAGTGATATCCCCCTATAAGGGCCATGCTGGGAGTTGTAGTTACATCACACACTGTATATAGTTGATATCCCCCTATAAGGCCGTGCTGGTAGATTGTAGTACATACAACTGTAATAGATGATATCCTCTATATGACCATGTGGTGAGTGTAGTACAGTACATCACACACTGTTATATAGTGATATCCTCCTATAAGGCCATGCTGGTGATGTAGTACCATCACACCCTGTATATAGTGATATCCTCCTTAAGCCATGCTTGGTAGAGTGTAGTACATCACACACTGTATATAGTGATATCTCGATAAGGCCATGATGGTAGGTTAGATAGAGTAAGTACATCACACACGTATATAGTGATTCATCCTTAAGGCCGTGATGGTAGATGTAGTACATCACACACTGTATATAGTGATATCCCCCTTATAAGGCAGTGTGGTAGATTGTAGTAACGCACACTGTATCTAGTGATATCCCCTATAAGGGCCGTGCTGGTAGATGAGGACATGCACACACTTATATAGTGATATCCCCCTATAGGCCATGCTGGAGATGTAGTTACATTCACACACTGTAGATAGTGATTATCACCCTAAAGGCCATGCGGGGTGATGTAGTACACATCACACACTGTATATAGTGATATCCCCCTAAAGGCAGTGCTGGGAGAATGTAGTACATCCCACTGATATAGTGATATCCTCACTATAGGAAGTGCTGGTAGATGTAGTACATCACACACTGATATAGTGGATATCGTCCTATAGCCGTGCTGTAGATGTAGTACAAACACACTGTATATAGTGATATCCCCTATCAGGGCCCATGCTGGTAGATGTAGTACATCACCACTGTATATAGTGATATCCACCTATAAGGCCATTGCGGTAGATTAGATGTAGAGTACATCACACAATGTATATAGTGATATCCTCCTTATAAGGCCGTGCTGGTAGATTGTAGTTACATCACAACCCCTGTATATAGTGATATCCCCCTATAGGCATGCTGGTAGATGTAGTACATCACACACTTATATATGTATCCCCCTTAAGGCAGTGCTGTAGATGTAGTACTGTAGTACAATCAAAAACGTAGATAGGTGATATTACCCTATTAAGGCCCATGCATCACACACTGAGATAGTGATACCCCCTATAAGGGACGTTGCTGGGTAGATGTTACATTCACACACTGATATAGTGATCTCCATCTATAAGGCCGTGCTGGTAGATGTAGTACATCACACACTGTATATAGTGATATCCCCCTATAAGGCCATGCATCACACACTGTATATAGTGATATCCCCCTATAAGGCCATGCATCACACACTGTATATAGTGATATCCCCCTATAAGTGCCGTGTGCTGGAAGTTGTTAGTACATCAGACCAATTTGTGTGACCCCGTCTTCTGAAATGAGGCCCCCTTTTCGGATGAAGTTTTTAGCTGCTTAAAATTGAATTTGCAGGGTCGTGCTGCGCCCCCTCTCTTGCAGCGTCCCCCCCAAACTCTGGTCTGACAGACGAGTATTTTACCAAGTTTAGTACATGTTGCCTCTGGGAAATAGATCTGAGAAATGGTCTGTTTTATTTCAGAAGCCGCCTCTAAATTCTTCACCTGTAAATTGACAGGCCCCGGGAAAATGGAAGGCGGTGGGGAAGAAAATTTGGAAGGGAAAAAATAAATCTTTGGCAGCCGGTTGAAAATTCATGATTTATCCCGGCCTTAAGTGCAGCCAAAGAAGTGCTAGAGACATATAGATCACTGCAGCCCTCCAGCTGCCATAAATCCTGCCGTCTGAGCAGCGCCAGCACCGGGCCACCTCATAAATCAATACCTCTCAAGTAAATATATGAGCAAGAAAATATTCCTTCTGCGACTTTGTCCTTTTGGCAGGAGGTGATGGGCATGTGTTCCTCGTGCCGCGCCATTAACTTCCAACCTGTGCCCGGACACTCCTGTGTCACACATACCCCTGGGAGACACCAGGTGCCCGCCACAAAGCTCAGCACAGCGAATCCCACCTCTAGTCACTCCCCAGTACCGTCATTAGTTAGGACCCTTCTAGGACCTACCTGGATGGAGCGACAAGGCATCTCAATTATCCGTATTTCCCTCACTAGTCTCAAATCATCACATTTGGGGGCTGCAGGATAAGTTATAGATAAGTGTATCTTAGAACCTCATAGCAGAACACACCTGAGGTATTTTACAACATAGGTTTCTCCAGGTCGTCAGCAACACCGATGCAAAATTTGTATGTTGGGCCCCCGACCCATAAGAGGCATAAGGGCCTCATAGAGTTAATGTGTGTAACCTTCTTAGTCTAAACGAGAGAGAAAAGTATAAAGAGAGAGACTGAAGGCTTAGAGCGAGCAAAGGAGATGAGGGAGCCCCTGAGGCTTAGAGCGAGAGATGGTCGAGGGAGCCTGAGGCTTAGAGCGAGACGACGGAGGAGGAGCCTGAGGCTTTAGAGCGAGAAGGAGACGGAGGGAGCCTGAGGATTTAGAGGAGAGACGTGAGGAGCCTGAGGCTTAGAGCGAGAGACGGAGGGAAGCCTGAGGGCTTAGATCAGAGAGACGGAGAGGGAGCCTGAGGCTTAGAGCGAGAGACGGAGGGAGCCTGAGGCTTAGAGCGAGAGACGGAGGGAGCCTGAGGCTTCTTAGAGCGAGAGACGGAGGGAGCCTGAGGCTTAGAGCGACGAGGAGACGAGGGAAGCCTGGGTTAGAGCGAGAGACGGAGGCAGGTGAGGCTTAGAGAAAAGGACGAGAGACGGAGCAGGATGAGGCGTTAGAGCGAGAGAGGAGAGACGGAGTCAGGCTGAGGCTTAGAAGCGAGGAGGACGGAGGGAAGCCTGAGGAGAGAGCGGAGAGAACGGAGGGAGCCTGAGGCTTAGAGCGAGAGACGGAGGGAGGCTGAGGTTAGAGAGAGAGACGGAGGGAGCCGCGGTTAGATGCGAAGAGACGGAGGGGAGCCTGAGGCTTTTAGAGCGAGAGACGGAGGAGCCTGAGGCTTAGAGCGAAAGAGACGGGGCAGGCTGGAGGCTTAGAGCGAGAGACGGAGCAGGAGGAGGCCTATAGAGACGAGAGACGGAGGCAGGCTGAGGCTTAGAGCGAGAGACGGAGGCAGGCTGAGGCTTAGAGCGAGAGACGGAGGGAGCCTGAGGCTTAGAGCGAGAGACGGAGGGAAGCACGAGGATTAGAGCGAGAGGAGGAGGGGGCCCGGGCTTAGAGCGAGAGACGAGGGAGCCCGAAGGATTAGAGCGAGGAAGTGAGGGAGCCCGAGCTTAGAGCGAGAGACGGAGGTGAGAGCCAGAGGCTTAGAGCGAGAAGAGACGGAGGGAGCCCGAGGCTTAGAGCAGAGACGGAGGGAGCCCGAGGCTTAGGAGCGAGAGACGGAGGGAGCCCGGAGGCTTAGAGCGAGAGAAGGAGGGAGCCGAGGCTTAGAGCGAGAGACGGAGGGAGCCCGAGGTTTAGACGCGAGAGGACGGAGGGAGCCCGAGGCTTAGGAGCGAGAGACGGAGGGAGCCGAGGCTTAGAGCGGAGAGACGGGGGAAGCCAGAGGTCTTAGAGCGAGAGACGGAGGGAGCCCGAGGGCTTAGAGCGAGAGACGGATGGGAGCCGAGGCTTATTAGACGGAGAGATAGGAGGGAGTTAGGCAAGGCTTAGAGAGACAGAGAAGAGAGGCCCCACTACCCCTATCCCCGCCCCCTTATTCTCTCGAGCCCGAGGTTAGAGCGAGAGACGGAGGGAGCCCGAGGCTTTAGAGCGAGGAGAGGGGGGAGCCCGAGCTTAGAGCGGAGAGGCACGGAGGGAGCCCGAGGCTTAGAGCGAGAGACGGAGGGAGCCGAGGCTTAGAGCGAGAGGAGAGGAGGGAGCCCGAGCTTAGAGCGAGAGACGGAGGGAGCCAGAGGCTTAGAGCGAGAGACGGGCAGGGAGAGCCCGAGGCTAGAGCGAGAGACGGAGGGCCCGAGCTTAGAGCGAGAGACGGAGGGAGCCCGAGGCTAGAGCCGAGAGACGGAGGGAGCCCGAGGCTTAGAGCAGATGAGACGGAGGGAGCCCGGAGGCTTAGAGCGAAGAGACGGAGGGAGCCGAGGGCTTTTAGAGCGAGAGACGGAGGGGAGCCGAGGCTTAGAGCGAGAGACGGAGGGAGGGCCGAGGCTTAGAGAGCGAGACGGAAGGGAGCCCGAGGATTAGAACGAGAGACGGAGGGAGCCCGAGGCTTAGAGCGAGAGACGGAGGGAGGGAGCCCGAGGCTTAGAGCGAGAGACGGGAGGAGGCCGAGGCTTAGAGCGAGAGACGGAGGGAGCCCGAGGCTTAGAGCGAGAGACGGAGGGAGACACGAGCTGAGGAGCGAGAGACGGAGGGAGCCCGAGGATTACTTAGAGCGAGAGTGAGAAGAGGAGCCCGAGGCTTAGAGCGAGAGACGGAGGGAGCCCGAGGCTTAGAGCGAGAGACGGAGGGAGCCCGAGGCTTAGAGCGAGAGACGGAGGGAGCCCGAGATTAGAGAGAGAGACGGAGGAGCCCGAGGCCCTCTCATCACTCCCCCCCCCCCCCCCAACCATTTCCACCTTCCTCCTTAACCCTGCCCTGACGCACCTCCCTCACAGCTCCCCTTAGCACACCCTATCACTCCCCTCACCAACCTGCACCCTTCAAAACCTTCCACCCCCCCACACCCCCAACCTCTCTTCTCCCACAAACTTTTCCCACACGTCCCTCCTCTTTTAGCCCCCCCAACTCTTTTTCCTTATAGCACCTTCCCCCCCTCCCTTCTGCCTCCCTCTCCTTCCCACCCTCCCCCTTACTTTCCTTTCACCCCCTTCTCTACTCCCCACCCT
This sequence comes from Engystomops pustulosus, assembly GCA_019512145.1. Taxonomy (NCBI): domain Eukaryota; kingdom Metazoa; phylum Chordata; class Amphibia; order Anura; family Leptodactylidae; genus Engystomops; species Engystomops pustulosus. Next base: position 68,468 of record WNYA01000318.1, on the reverse strand, counting down.
CGCCAACCTTCCCCCGCCTCGCTCTCCTAGTCCTCCTGCCCTCTCACCCTCCCCAAGAATTCCCCTTCCTTCTTCTCCCCCCCCTAGTCCTCACTACTTTCTGACCCCCCCCTCTCCCACCTCCCCTCTTATCCACCTATCCCCCCCCCAAGTCTCCCCTCCCTCTCCTCTTATCCTTGTCCCTCCCCTTTAAGCCTATCTCACCTTCTTTCCCACCCCCTTCTGCGCGCCTCCCTTAGAGCGAGGAGAGACGGAGGGATCCCGAGCTTAGAAGAGAGAACGGAGAGGGAGCCCGAGGCTTTAGAGCGAGAGACAGGAGACATGGAGGGAGGCGTGAAGCGAGAGGGGAGTTAAAAATGAATAGGAATTACATAATAAGAAGAAAGAAAGAAGAAAAAATGGTAAAATAAAAATAAAAAGTTCACTGTAGAAAAAATCGATTTGCCCAGAATAGATATAAATTAGAGACAAAATTTACTCTGTGTGTGTAGAATTTTTTTTTAATTAATTTTTCCACTCACAGGTCAACCATGAGGACTTGACTGGTACCGACACCAGATGATCGCACGTTCCAGCACAAGATACAGAGAGCGATAAGGTCGCATGTTGTGCCTTCCACAACCCAAGGTCTGGCCGATCTCCAGGACAGGAGCCCCAGGAGGCCACCTCCAAGCCCACTCAGTGAAGGGCTTCTAGGGAGACTTTTCCCATAGTGCTCCACTGCCACATTATCAGAAGGCTGGAGTAGGGAACTGAAAGTGCATGACAGACAAAAATCCGATGTCCCGTGAGGAGCATGAGAAAGACCACATGAAGCAAGCTTGAATGAAGCAGTGACTCAAGAGAGAAGTGGAGAAAGAAAACCGGTTTTGGCCGAAGACTTAACATTTTTTTTCCCAAATAAGGAATATCGTGACTCAAGCAAGCATCTGCCGAAAACATCACTTGTCGATTGTAAGTCTGTTCCTATCAATGATGGTGGACGACCCACTGTAGACCTCCCCATTCATTCCCAAAACAAGCTCCACAAACAACAAACGTGGCGTATGAAAATCAAGTTAGAACCCCAAGGCCGCCGCACTAAGGACCTAAATCTCTGCCCACTACCACCTACTCCAAAGTAAAGTTGTAGTGTCACCTTCAAAATACAGAAGGTGAAAACCTCGGAGGCTGAAGTCTTCACACGATGCTTGGAGATGAAGAGTAGGAGAAGCATCAAGCAAAGAGAAGTGTTGGAAAACTGAATCTTCATTTAAAGGAGTCGTTTGAAAAGTAAATGATCAAGTAGGACGGCGGTGACCGACCATCAAGGTACTTCGACTCTGGAGGAATATCAGGAGGTTACCTGAATGGTTTAAAGAGGAGGAGAGTATGTCACCGTCGGGACAATAAGAACGGATCGTGAGAACGTGGACCTGCAGAATTTCGGGAAGGAATGTGGGTGCGGAGTGAGCTCGAATCTTACCTGCTGGTTAAGAAACGTTCTTCTAAGGCATTTCTCTAGTTGACCATAGATAGTCATATGAAAAACTGAGACCTCTACTCAGATCTTATCACTGGTGGATGTTGGGGACCTCTTATGTAGGTCCATTTTTCCACTGGATTTGTTGTCACTGTACAGTATAGAAGTATATTGGGTGTGTGTAGATGGCTTTGACGCTGGGTGCTGAGGCCAGCCGCTTATAAGGTGTTTTGGTTTTGATTTTGTCTTTCATTAAAGAGAGGTTCTCAAGTCAGGTTTCTTTCCCCTCCCTCCCCTCGTACACAGGTAAGAACGATGGCTCTGTTCGGTGGCAAGCTTTACTTCAAAAGAACCAGGCTACGGGGGGTCTGGGGTTGTGATGAGACCAATAGAGTAAGAAGGCCACTGGTACGGCGGGAGAAGAGAAAGAAGGCTGGGGTTGCGTTGCAGGGAGCCATGAACGACAGGAAACCTGGGAGCTTGTCTGGATATTGCTGGAAATTTGCTCATTGACTGCTTTGGCCAAGCAGGACGAGCACGAGCATGAAAGGCAGATGCCGACAAAAAACGGGGAGAAACCGGAAGCGTGGGCAAATTAATTTAGAACACACAAGATGGTCATCATGTCCCAGTGATGGTCAAGGACATAGCTTCTTCGCTTCTAATTCCATGATGTTCCTGCAGGTACGGCTGCATAGAAAGCAGTGTATTAGCAGCATCGGCGTACGGTTATTTTATCTCCACGGCCGGTGCCAAAGGACTCGGCTCGACCACAGTGAGGGTCGGGAAGCAGAATTGTAACCAAGCAATTCAGTCTGATGGCCGAGCCAGTGGGTGTGAAGAGCCGCCCTGACACCACGCTTCTCCATGCTTGCTCTCTCTGACCATCTTCAGATATATAGTAACTTACATGTATAATGTGTATGTTGTAAATATGTTCTATTACGTATGTTGTATTGTTCTTGAGCAGCGTCATGCCTTCCATGATCCTGCCGGACTTTTATAGACCAACATTATGGCCATATTCGTTAGTCACATAGTCCACCAACCTCAGTCAGAAATCGACTAAAAGGGTTGGTTATCCTCCCTGGCGGCGGAGGTATGTGTCCAGTCAACGTCTGTATGTACAGGGGTGTAATAGCCGGGTTTATGTTACAAGCACCAGACAACGGTGGGAGTTTGGAAAGTATTTGTGCCATGAAAGCTGGCAGTAAAGTCACGTAAAAACAAAAAAGTCAAACGTCTTTTATGGGTTTGTAGACGGTATATATTTTCATGCAACACTGAGCAGTGTTTTTAGATATTTAGTGGGCGTTGAGCCCTTTGTCTTATTTCGAGTTGTCGGAGGTTTTTTTTTAGATACTTTCCACCTTTAACTTACATTGGAACAAAATCTTGACTAGTAATCCAGACCCAATGGCACTTTGAGGTGCACACCAATAAGGTCAAGAATTCTCCGAGACGAATCGGACCAAAACTGTCCTGTCTTGGATGTCTAGGGATGGAGCAGCATTCTTCAGTCCAACACAAAGGGTCATCTCCGAGCTGGTTTTATGTGGGCCTCTAAACACTATATACACGGAGGGAGTTTTTTACGAACCTATGAAAGCACAAGTATGTTCCGTAGAGGTGGGGGTCTTATATTATGTTATTATGGGTTGGTGGGGATGTGGTGGGGGTAATAGATTGTGTTAGTGAAGGAGGGAAGGGGTGCGAGTACAATCGACCCACTAACGGCACTCGGATTAGTAGGATTGGAATTATGTGTTCATGGGGGGGGGGGTGTGGCAGGGGGGGGGGGGGGGCGGCAATACCAAGGGCTACCATGTTATCAGGACCAAATGGGCTTGGCTCCTTTCATTTGCAAGACCTAGTATGTGTTCTAGAAGAGCTTTTTCAACCGGAAAGAGTAACGCAATCATTGGGGGGACCTCTTCTCTTTCAGTGGGGTGGAAACCACATAATCCAGTGGGTACCCCTCTGGACTTTGTAGGGACCGGCCATCTACCTTACACTTGGAGTTCCATTTTGTAAACACCCGTGTTAACTTTCCTACGTCTCCACAACGTTACAGGTTTAAATGTTAGATACCTTGGCATTCATGAACTTTCTAAGACCTTGCACTCTTACAACGGTTATGACATCGTGGAGATGTTGGAGGCCATGTGATAGACCCAAATCTCTCTTCAACCTAGGGTCGTGGCGATCGATCTGGTCACTATGGAAACAAAACCCATGAGGTTGAACTCTAATAGTCCTCCGAGATTTCTAGGCACTTTCTATGTGATTATTGTCGGGTTCTAGATATGTACTATGGCAATCTCTCCTGTGGAGCACACTAATACATATGGATCGAGGAATGGACTAGCTGCAGAGAAAATCGGCCAAATGTGGGGGAGGGGGGGGGTGTGTTCAGCATACGTGCTAAAACTGGATTGCTCCCGAGGGCAATAATTGCAAAAATAAGTCAGTGGTTTCCTTAAAGTGCCTTAACCCTTAAGACAGTATTAGAGTTTTTTTTTTTTTTTTTTTTTGTTTTTAATAAAAACAGGTTCACGAATTTTGTGGCTGCACAACTGGACTGCATGGACCTCAGAAATGTAATTTCATTTGCTCTTTTGAAGAGGACTTGTTGGTCATCCCAACCTTCTTTATTCTTATATGGCCTCTTCGAAAGACCATGTTTGGCAATTTCACTTCAACTTACCTTCCGAGGCTTGTCTGTTGAATCATCCTAACCGTCTTTTTGTACCAGGGTTTTCCTGGGAAGGCGTTTCTCAAGTTCTTTTCCATCGGTGATCTCTTAAGAGGACTTTCTTGGGTCAACTTCACCCTCTTTGGTCTTACATGGCTCTTCTCGAGAAGACTTTGTTGGGTCAACTTCACCTTCAATTGTCTTACATGGCTTCTCTTGAGAGGACTATGTTGGTCTCCTACAACCTCTGTTTTTTTACCAGGTTTTCCTGGGAAGGCCTTCTCAAGTTGTCTGACCCTCTGGGATCATCTTCATAGTTTCTGATGGAGACTTCATCATACTCTCCACCCTATTATCATTCCTGTGAGGCACAGACTGTGCATTGTCACTCTTCACTGATCTAAGAGAACACATTCATCGGGGAACTGTTTATGAAGCCCACCTTTTCCCCACACTTATGAACCCCCAAGTGTGTTTTCTTGTATAGTAGATACAATTATTGATTCTGCGTCTCTGCCAAGTCCACATTGCTTTTTGTTGTGGAGGCTTTGAGCGTTCATCATCTCTTTCGATCATTCAGGTCCAAGTTTCATTTTTGGAACCCCATTTTCCCTAAAATAGAAGAATATGAAGGTCCACCAGAAGGAATATGAAGGTCCACCAAAGACTTGGTTACCCACCACCATGAGTCTCGAGTTCTTAGGGGAGACTTGTACCACTGCATCTCAGAAGTCGTTGTTCATGCAATGTTCTCCGAGATGCCATTACCATTTTGGGCCGCACTAGACAAGTACGTCCACCCTGATCCTTTTCACAAAGTTGCTGTTTTCAGCAATGTAGCCAACTTGCAACTTTATTTAAAAACACACAAAGAATTGACGCCGTTTGCTTCTTTCCATAGATGGGAGACCCCCATTGCTTACCTTTCACCCTCGGAAAGATACGAGCAATCTGGAGCTTTTAAAACCCATTGGTACATAGTTTTAATGCACTGTACTTGCCTTATTCAGCATATTTGGTCACATCTCCATGTTCGTATTAAAAAGGAGTTTTCTTTCGCGCCTTCAAGGCCGCTGCGGTTTTAGAGATTAGTACATAGATTAAATAAGAATTCTTATGTCGGCTCGCTAAAGGTGGAGTCTACTGCAGGAGCTCGTTTGCCAGAGATCCGGAGCACAACAGAAAAAATACCATGACGCCATTAGTAAGATACTGTAACATATCTAGAAAAAGAGAAATTGAGAAACTTAATGTGTGTCTGTCGGGGGGGTGATATAGAGGTTCTGTGTTGAGCAGGGGCGGGGACAATGCCCATAAACTCACCCATGCTTAGATAAAAACTCTGTCATGAACCTAGTAGAGCTTGCTTAAAGTTAAGCAGATACTGATCCTAAGGTCCTCACGCTTTAGACTTGGGCCTCCACTAGTGTTGGGGAAAGACAAATCATCTCCACCCATGCCTTAGATGGTTCTTAACGGAGAGAACACTGGTTTTACACAAGGAGGATTGTGGGTATGACATTACTCCGCCCTGAGATATCACTTGGGTCTTCGATTTGTAGACATATCAAGTTATGTAGAGCGGAAACTGACACTTCTCCTCGAGGTTTGGCTTACGCTCCCCAGTGACTTGAGAGTAATTGTTGAGCATGGAGGAGACATAAGAATAATCCGCCCATGCTTAGGTATTCTACGAGAGATTTTGGCGAATCATCTCAGTGAACGATTTTAAATGCTTTCGGAGTAGGCACTATGGACATGTGTGACTTGTGTTATAGACCTCATACTACAGCCATATGATAACGGTGGCCACTTGGGCTCACTAGCTGCCGCACCCTCAGAGCAGTTTACATCCGCTGATTGGCTGCTCTTTTTCTAGATGGGTCTTTGGGTTATTTACGGGCCTCTACACCGCTTCGCAATAACTTAATGGTGAACAAGTGTTCCTAGATAATTTAGACGATACACCTGGTTATATTTGGGTTTAGTTAAAGGAACTCCATATTGAATCGGATTACGATCCACGCCGGGCTCAGTGTCGTCTTTTTTGGGTTGTTTTGGGATTTTTTTTGTTGTGCTTCTGTATTACCAGAAATAAAATCACTTGATATTTGATTAAATTACGGAAAGTGGCTGATAATAAAGTGTATGTGTAACGGCCGCCCCGACGCATCATCTTCCCGAATTCCTGCGCCTCTTCTCTGTCGCCGGGCTTGAAGGTTGCAAGCCGCGAGACGCTCTGTAGGATTAGCGCCATGATTGTTGTCTGCATTGTATAGTTGTCTGTACAGAGACGAGCTCCTTGTAGAGATGTGGGACCGCAATCTGTATGTGCGTCGTGCTGAGACTTGTGTTCCAGCGCAGAAATGGGCACTTCAGCTCCGCCCCTTGTATCATGTGTTGTAGGTTATAACCACTTCTCCCGAAATGTTCACGTGATTGTTGGGGATGAGACGTCCCTTGTATTCTCGAGCGTTATCATGGACAATTGGACATAGATATTTTTATTAAAAAAAAAAAAAGAGCTGAATTCCAAAGGAAACATCGAAAATCGAGAACCTCTTTTTTATTAACAATGATTTTATGTCGTACTTAAAATGCTGTAAAGTCTGATTAATAACTTTTAAAATGTAATTTTGACTTGTGTATCTTTATGAAAAGAAAAACTGTATTATACTCCAGAGCTGCACTCACTATTCTGCTGGGCAGTCACGTGTACATACATGACATATATCCTGTACTGATCCTGAGTTACATCCTGTATTATACTCAAGAGCTGCACTCACTATCTGCTGCTGGTGCAGTCACTGGTACATACATGACCATTACTTCCTGTACTGATCCCGAGTTACATCCTGTATTATACCCCAGGCTGCACTCACTATTCTGCTGTTGGCAGTCACGTGTACATACAGGACATTACTTATCCTGTACTGATCTGAGTTACATCCGTATTATAACCCAGAGCTGCACTCACCTATTCTGCTGCTGGTGCAGTTCACTGTGTACATACATGACATTACTTATCCGTACTGATCCTGAGTTACATCCTGTATTATACTCCAGAGCTGCACTCACTATTCTGTGCTGGTGCAGTCACTGTGTACATACATGACATTACTATCTGTAATGATCCTGAGTAACTCCGTATTATACCCCAGAGCTGCACTCACTATTAGCTGCTGGGTGCAGTCACGGGTACATACATGACATTAACTATCCTGTATGATCCTGAGTTTCATCTGTATTATACCCCAGAGCTGCCACTCATATTATGCTGCTGCGTGCAGTCACTGTGTACATACATGACATACTTATTCTGTACTGATCCTGAGTTACATCTGTTTATACCACAGAGCTGCACTCACTATGCTGTGCTGTCGTCACTGTGTACATACATGACATTACTTATCCTGTACTGATCGAGTTACATCCTTATTATACCCCAGAAGCTGCACTCACTATTCGCTGCGGTGTGCAGTCAGTGTACATACATGACATTACTTATCCTGTACTGATCCTGAGTTACAATGTATTATATCCAGAGCTGCACTCACTATTCTGTGCTGGTGCAGTCACTGTGTACATACATGACTTATTACTGTATCTGTATGAGCCTGAGGACATCCTGTATTATATCCAGAGACTGCACTCACTATTCTGCCGCTGGTGCAGTCACTGTGTACATACAGACATTACTTATCCTGTACTGATCCTGAGTTACATCCTGTATATACCCCAGAGCTGCACTCACTATGCTGCTGCATGCATGTCACTGTGACATACATGACATATTATCCTGTACTGATGGTTCTTTCCCTTTAAGACCTTGTGCTGCAGATTATTGAAGGTCCAGACTATGGATGAGCCCGTTTCATGATTCCAGGCAGCTCGGATTTGTTCTCTGATGATTCAGAAATAGAAAACTTGATGTCATGTAGTGAGACTGAGGGAGATCGCTATAAGGAGTAAGGTGATAAGAACCGTGAAGCTTATCAAACTGCAATGCAGTAAACCAGTAACTAAGGTCAGATGAGCGTCCGCGCCCCCATTGTGCCTGGAGCCTTGCCTCGCTCTCCAGGGACTATGTTGCGGGATCATCGGTGGCTGTGCATCTCCAAGATGGTGGAAAAATACAAATCACACATTACCCTTGAGAGCCCAAACGAGGGGGACCAACCAACTGTGGACAGACAGAATCAAGGCAAAGAGATAACCATCAGGACCCCAGAGTCCAGAGTATATGGGAGAGGACGTAGTGATGCTTGAGAGATGTTTTTGGGTCTGAAATAAGGAACTGCTGAAAATGTTTTATTCCAGTGTGATTGTAGGGAAATCCTCGGACTCTGACTTATTATACAGCCCCTGATGTTGTGAGAGGCGGGACTCACATTACACACGCCCCGATGTGTGAGAGGCGGGACTCACATTACCAGCCACCTGAGTGTGTGAGGGCGGGGACTCACATTACACCAGCCCCGATGTGAGAGGGTGGGGACTCGACATTACACGCGCCACCCCGATTGTGTGAGAGGCGGGACTCAATTACACCAAGCCCCGATGTGTGGAGAGGCGGGGACTCACATTACACCGCCCCGATGTGTGAGAGGCGGAGACTCACATTACACCGGCCCCCGAAGTGTGAGAGGCGGGGATTCACAATTACACCAGCCCCGATGTGTGAGAGGCGGGGACTCAATTTACCAGCCCACCGATGTGTGAGAGGGGGACACATTACACCAGCCCCTGATGTGTGAGAGGCGGGGGGACTCACACTATACCAAGCCCTTGATGTGTGAGAGGCGGGGACTCACATTATACCAGTCCACGATTGTGGAGAGGCGGAGACGCGCATTACACCAGCTTCCGATGAGAGAGGCGGAGACTCACATTACACCGGCCCCTGATGTGTGAGAGGCGGGGACTCATTATACCAGCCCCCGATGTGTGAGAGGTGGGGACTGCATTACAGTACACAGCCCCGATGTGTGATGAGGCGGGGACTCATATTACACCAGCCACTGATGTGTGAGAGGCGGGGACTCACATTATACCAGCCCCTGATGTGTGAGAGGCGGAGACGCGCATTACACCAGCTTCCGATGAGAGAGGCGGGGACTCACATTACACCGGCCCCCGATGTGTGAGAGGCGGGGACTCATATTACACCAGCCCCTGATGTGTGAGAGGCGGGGACTCATATTACACCAGCCCCTGATGTGTGAGAGGCGGGGACTCACATTATACCAGCCCCTGATGTGTGAGAGGCGGGGACTCGCATTATACCAGCCCCCGATGTGTGAGAGGCGGAGACGCGCATTACACCAGCTTCCGATGAGAGAGGCGGGGACTCACATTACACCGGCCCCCAATGTGTGAGAGGTGGGGACTCATATTACACCAGCCCCTGATGTGTGAGAGGCGGGGACTCGCATTACACCAGCCGCTAGTGTTTTGTACCCATTTTGATTTTCAGCAATCACAGCGCAATCTGTCAATGAAAACGATTTGAATCAACATGATGTTACCTGTGAATCTGCAATAAAAATAGGGGGTCCCCAAATAAAAATTGTAACGTTTCTCCCACCATACCCCCATGGTAAGGGGTAGTAGATCAAGTTATATATCATTGGATAGATTTTTGAAAAATCCTTGACATTTTTAGTTTTTCTATCCAATGTGTATTTCGTGCTATATTTCACCGTCCTCACCCTGTAGTTACACCCAGTATAGAGGAGCCTCCCTGACTGTATACTTATAGTATCCTATATTATTCAATAGATGGGAAAGAATAGTCATAGTATAACCCCAGATAGCAGAGCTGATTCTCTCTCTGGCTGGTGATTGGATGTAGCACTGAGGCATCATGGGACATCAGCAGAAAGTAGGACACATTTTCAGGAGTCTTTTTTGTAAGCAGAGATGAGACATCAATGATCAGACGACACGGTGGACGTTGAGTTACAGGTTTTGTTTTTAATTTCCTAGTAGTACAATACTAAAAGAAACACAAAATAAAAAAAATCCTTAAAACAAAAAAACTGTACAAAAAAGCAGTTATACTACATGTTAATTACAGAACAGTCTACTGTCCAAAAGGCACTAATCCAGAATAGGAGATACAATGATACAGGACTCGGCTTCACTAGCTTCTTGTTTCATGGGTTTTTTCCGTATATCCACATATAGAAACAAGGAATTTTTTTAATTCTCTACACACATCGTTATATCTGAGAGCCCGACCCGGCGCGGTGCAGCATCTCTCTCCCAGGGGGGCGAACAAATTTTATTCTGTGTTCTCGACACAAAACCTTTTTGAGCCAAATTTTACCGATATTATTCAGTGGAGATTTCACCCACGTTATCAAAAGGGGGAGGTCCTAATAGCTAAAGGATCCACAACTGGTAGGACCCTTTAAGAGATTTACCCAGCCACAGTAATTGCCCCACTTTAAGAGGGGCAACAATCCGACTGGATCAACCATGACCCCAATCTTAAAGGTAAACGTTCCTTAATGGGTTGGGAGAAGGAGGAGGGTTCCCAGGAATGAGAACTCTTTCGGGGTTATTTTGCTACGAAAATAACTTAAAGGGAACCTGTCACCAGAGACCTCATTTTCACTATAGACAAGCTGCAGAACCCCATCACACCTGCAGTGCACATCTGCCTTTTCTAAGTATTTGCATTACAACTTACCTTGCACCCTGACAATCCTCTGTGTAGTCCCAGGGGTTGGGCTTCAGTTTGGATGCATTTCGAAAAACAACATGTGACTTGTCTGTGCTGCAGACTCCTCAGCTCTCACCTTTGTGCTCCTGTACAGCTCCTCCCTCTCCCACTGATGTCAGCTCACCAGGCTGTGAACTCTGTGAAGGAGGAGGAGCTTTACAAAAGCACAAAAGGTGGGGGTTGAGAGCTGAGGAGTCTGCAGCACAGACAAGTCACATGTTGTCTTTTGAAATGCACCCAAAGCAAAGCCCAACCCCTGAGACTACCCCAGGATTTTGTCAGGGTGCAAGTTATAAAACACAATTATATTGTAATGCAAATGCTTAGAGAAAGCAGAGGGGCATTTTTGCACTGCAGGTGTAATGGGCTTCTGTAACCGGTAATTAGTGAAAAGGAGGTCCCTGGTGACAGGTTCCCTTTAATTTTGTACGAGAATTGGATGAAAAAGTTGTCTCACACAAAGCTTCACATCTCTCAGAGATCATTGCACAAAACTTTTTGAAAGTTTGTCCAATGAATCCTCCGAGTTGCGCCCCCTATAGAAGGAGAGCGGTACTGCACCTTGGAAAACAGTGTTATACACATAAGACAAGACAGGCAGTTTGATTCTGTATCTAACCCCCCCGATGCTGCTCTGTTGACCTCTCGGGGGTCTTTATTCTTTTTGGCAGCGATGGGATTAGAGAACACACGTGACAAAGATTAAAAAAAACAAAAAAACAAAAAAAAAAAAGCCTTTTCTTTATATTTGCGACGCTCATCCTATACTACATCCTCCTTCTGCTTAGCAGAAAATTGTACGTACACAAAAATACAAATACACGATTCTGTAGAACATTGTGATCTTATATATTCATATATATATATTTCTATTTATAATGAGTGGCAGGACAGCTTGTAAATAAGAGCTTTTTGCACTTTTGGCTCATATGCAACAAGGCTTATAAATTCAGCTTAGCTTTTTATTTTTTTTAGTTTTTATTTTGTAAATTTTTTTTTTTTTTCTGTAGCTTTCGGACAAGTGTTTTTGCATTATAAAGCAGCATCCAGTTTGCGGAGAGGCGAGAGGTGGGTTGTCCGGGAAGGGTCGTATAGTCCTGTATGGGACGTGTCTAGTATATGAGAAGGGGTGGGGGGGGGGGGTATGTACAAGAGGTGGGGGGTGACGATTACAGAAGTTCTAGCCAATAGGGCATCTTCAATACAAGGTTAGAAAATGTCACGACTTCTATGAACAACCCAACGTTCTCCGCATTGACCTATCCGAAGCCATTCACGTTCCATTGACAACCATTGGCCCTACTCGGGATCTACAGAACATCAGATCATTACATTGGTTGTGGTGAAGCCTCTTTAGCTACAGACTTGGCCATGTGACCCTAATCAATGGTCTCCGCACCTAAGAAGAAGGGGCTGGAAGTAGAAGACAAGAAGCGGCTGTGGAATTGATGTGTTTTATGGAGGTTCTGAATCCTTCAAGTATTGCGGGTAATCATTGATGTCCCCGTGGTGGCCATGCGAGGCCTAGGAGATCCATGACACAGTATAAGATCGGAATCTCGGATATCGGGGACTTAGCGATGTAACACGTCATATTGCTATCAGTCTTGTGTAGACTCACGTGAACTGAACATCCCTTATGGCACATAAACAAGGCAGGGGGTACAAAAATAATAAATACTAACATCTAGAGAAGTCCATCGGAGTCAGCGGTGGCCTGTGGAGAAGAGGAAGCCCGTGCTTCCAGGGACTGAAGACAATGTGATGCCTCCAAGTTTCCTCAAATCATTGGAGAAGCTCAAAACGCCAAACAAAGGCAACAAATGACCAAAGTACATGATATTCCGACCATAGACCTGTAGGACCTTGCAACTATTTGGCGTCCCCCAACAAAAAGTAGAAGCCAAGCGGAAGGAGAATGTAGGGTTTATGTAATCCATAGCGATAGAGAGGTCCTCACCCACCACCACGGGTATTACATTAAAGGTCTATGGTCGGATACACGTTAAGTTCTCATTCAGCAACCAGTCTTCTATTCCAGGGTCAAAACCAACCAACAGTGACCACCCTAAGTATTAGATGTGGTAAGGGGGGGACACGGAGATGAGAAGTCAAGCAAGGAGGAGGTTCTCTGTGGAGTAAAGACCTGACCAAACAACAGGAGTAGAGGTATTTCATCGGGGGAGGAAGCATAGATCTAGGCACTTGCTTGTAAGTCTACAACAGAAGGAAGAGGAATACAGATGGTTGTCTTCACCACAATAGAACAACGGGAAGATGCTACATCACTGGACCAAACATGTATGAACACGCGGAACTCGAAAATGCAAAAATTATCGAGAGTTTCGAAAGCCGCAAGTTTTATGAAAAGCTCACCAAGAATACCAAGATCCCACAACATCCTCTACTACCAACCAAGTCAGGAACCTCCATCACAACCTCGAAAAACCTCACAGAATGTCCCCAAAGTTCCCAATTTTTCTTCTCCCACAACAATCATCTCCGAACCCTAATGTGGTGCCTGTATGATATCTGTCAAACCCGAGAGCAGACACTGTACCCCAGGCAACCTTACGCAGAAAAAAACTTCTTAATCTCATCAGGTTTGGCCAACGTCTAATGTGTGTGTGAGACTCCATAGGTGTCTCCGAGATGGGGCAAGTTGGAATCCATTGACGCAACCCCTTCCCCCAGAGACGGGACGCAACCCCTTCCCCCAGAGACGGGACGCAACCCCTTCCCCCAGAGACGGGCTTCCATTCTATTATTGTAGTTTTTATGAGACAGTTGTACGTTATAGTACGTGGTCTGCAGCGGAGTTTAGCATAATAGTTACTGCGTTGAGATACGACGTAACCTCTACAGGTCAATCATTCACCAAATCTACTCATCAGACGACCAAACAAAACCTCTGCACAGAGACACGAAGCGGACGAGGTAATGCGACATAAATCAGGCCGGGTAATGGGAACCTACATCAGCAGGAGATGAATCATGGATATACCCCATAAGTTATGTCTCACGCTCTCCACCACCAGAGCCGACGCCCATAAATCCCATCATCCATCAGACGGACCATAGAACAAGTGACTCTTTCGATGGGGAAATTTAAAAAAAAAAAAAAAAAAAAATTATCTTAACCATGATTTGTCATTTACAGATTCTGAATTCTCGTATTAGGAAAGTTTTTGGGTCATGGATGATAGTGACCGGATCACCCATCACCATCCTTTTGGTTTCATTAGAGGCCGGGAAGAAAGTAGAGTTCAGGACTATTGTCACAGTTTAAAAAAAATAAAATATTAAAATTAAAAAATATCCTCAAGCTTCGGCCCTTCAAATCTTCCCATTTTTGTCTCCTAATTATCTGCAGTTACAACTAAAACTCTGAACTATAAAATCAGCAGAACACTGAAGCCCCTCCCACTAACTGTACTCAGGTGCAAGACAACCGGCTGCAACAGGAGATACAGTCTCACCCTCCCGCCAGTAAAAAAAAAAAAAAAAAAAAAAAATTATTGTACTTTGGAAAGAGGTTTATTTCATCAAATTCCGGCAAATCATCAAATCGAAAATGTAAAAATAAAAACAACCAACATTGTTTTTTTTTTCTTTATGAAAATTTTAGTGTAAGTACGGGCTCCAGACTTCTTTACGAGGGAGGCGCAAGAAGATTTTAAATGAAACGGACCAAAAATTGATCAAAAAAATTGATTAAAAAAAAAAAAATTGCTCCAATTCACATTTACCAGTCTTTTATGTAATAAGGCACCAAAAACACAATAATATACACACACACATAAATATATAAAAATTAAATATCTCCTGGATATCGAAAATATATCTGGAAAAGCAACAGCGCATAAAAGACATTTATATACAAGACTTTTTGTTGGTCTTTAGAAGACGTTTGATTAAGATGAAAAGACGTTTAACTATAAAACAGTATTTAAAAAAAAATAATTAAAAAAAAAATATATAAATTACTGATCAAATGTGGGAAGATTTGGAGCAGAAGTGAAATGTTTTTGGACCAAATTAAAAAAAAAAAAAAATGAAATTAAATATTGTAGGTTATTGCTCATCAATGAGCGATCATCATCATCATCGTGATCTGCTCAGGTTGGTGGATCCTCAGTTTCTACCTCCGGAATATTTTTGGAAAAACATATTTAAAAAGGCCTGAAGTGATTAAGGGTCTCGGAAGGGATGGACTTCTAAAGTCTACATAATCCTGATGAAAAATACTTTAAAAAAATATTCAAAAAACACCAGAGTGGCCCAATTTTCCCAAATCCAAATCTTTAGGTTCCTGGGATGAAGTATTTGGTTAGAGCCCGCCCCTCCGGAGGATTCTCCGCTCCCCTGGTGGGCCCGTCTGACACTGGATCTTAGAAGAATATGTGGTCTAGTTACCAATCGACTGTTGAAACCGAGGGAACTGCAGCCTAAACCGTGGCTTAGGTCTCCCAGTTGGTAAGATCTTAGGATATCCATGGGGCACCGAGGCAATTTGTCAATTTTAGAGTTTTCCTTAACACGTTCCACTGACCCAAAATTGTTATGTTCCACCTCATATTCCCTGCACATCACAGGCCCAAAGCCACCGCCATATAGCGAGGCATTCGATGCATCACAACAATATAGTGGGTTATCACGGATCCACATGAACATGAAAGTGAGATGGGCTCATCACAACTTTTAAGTTACTGCCCCCCCCCCCCAGAAGAAGGATATACCAGTAACTACTACAATACCGCCCCCTATGGGCAACAATCCATTATAATACTGCCATCAATAAAGAATTCATATCTGGGTTGGTGGGAGAGATGGTCAGGAAATGAGGAATCGTTCAAAGTAGTCAGAGGGTGGAAGGAGCGACTACAACAAATTGTTAAAGTTGTACAATGATGCTCAGGCATAAAATGACCGATGGTCAAATGCCCAATAGTTTCATTGATCTGATCACACGATCACTGACATTTTGTTGGTAAAAACCCGACTCCCAATCCCATTTCCCCCACTGAGCCTTCCTTATCCTCCGTGTAATCTACTGTACCTGTATACCAAGCATACAAAATATGGCACCACCCTAAAACCTTGCAATGTGGGCAGGTCTAACTGATGACTAGTATTTCCTAATCCTGCAACTCTCAACCCAGCATATAGCACATGGCACCGTCCCACAACTTTGCGATGTGGGCAGAGCTAACTAATGACCAGAGCTACTGTCCAGTATTACTTAGTTCTGTAATATCAACCCAGCATATATAACATGGCACCATCCTACAACTTTGCAATGTGGGAAGGTCAAACTATCACCAGAACTACTGCTCAGCATTACCTAGTGCTTTACCTGTCAAACCAGCATATAAAACATGGCACCACCCTACAACTTTGTAATGTGGGCAGGTCCAAGTGATGACCAGAGCTACGATTCAGTCTTACCTAGTTCTGTACCCAGCAACCAACCATATAAATCACTGCACCAGCCTACAACTTTGGTTTCCAGTAGACCTGCCCACATTACGAAGTTCCAGGATGGCGGCTTGTTTTATATCCTAGGTCAACGTGTGGTAGTAGACTACTACTGGACAGAAGCTCTGGACACCAGTAGACCTGCCTACATTACAAAGTTGTAGGACGGCGTCATGTTTTAAATGTTTTGTTGATACATGGTAGTAGACCAGAGCTCTGGACACCAGTTGATTTACCCACCCATCCTGCTTACTATGTTGAGGCTTTAAAGTCTAATAGGACAAATATCCTAAAACTATTCAATCACCATCTTAGTAAAAGCCAAAATCTCAAAGTAAAAGTAAATAAAAGTGCATTCATTCACTTGTAAAACCAAGAATCATCCAGTCCGCTACTCTTAAAGGGATTGTCCAGGATAACGTAAATATGGCTGCCATCATTCATAAATAGCGCCACAGGGGTCTGCAGTCCGGTGCAATGATCTGCAATTCCAGACAACCCATAAAACACGCATGGCGCTTAAAGATAGCAGCCACTTTTTAATCTTACAAAAACCTAGAAGTCCAATAAGAGGGGCTTTTAGGGTCACAAAATAAAATTCTCAGAAGTGTCCCATGTGCCGAAGCCTATACTGTGAAGGAGATATTGTATAGGAGGTGTGCTGAGAGTTCCCGCTGCGGGAGGAGAAGAGAGAGCTGCTATAGTTGGGTACAGAAGGGTTCATGAGACCTCAGTGCTGAATTATATGATAAAATAAGAATAAAATAAGGGTAAAAATTACAAATTTCGGAACTTTCAGTATTTCCCATTCACTCAGCAGACAAGATTTTTTTTCTTAACATGTAAAATTCCCTTTTTTTTTCTTAGTATCTCCAGCTACAATTTTTTTTTCTTTTTTCTACACACAAGATACATTATACATTATTTGAGAACACAAAACTGGTTGCTGAAAACAAACAAAAAAAAAACCCCCAAGCAACAACTATAATCCCGCCCCTTTTACTGCCCCTTAATGACGCGATCAGGATTGCAATAGAGGATGAGGCGGAGGGTAAGGCTGCATCGGACTGGTACAGGACTGGTGCCACAGTGAAATTTTTTTTTTTATTATTACGCTTCTTACTTTCTAAAAAGTCTTTTGGATTTTTCCCAAAGATGGACAAAAATTTACAAAAAAAAAAGTGCTTATAGCTTATAGTCGGACAGACGGGTGTGCGGGAGGAGGAGGAGGAGGGGCTGGAAGCACTTGTAAACTGGAATGCCAGAACTGAGTAGTGTGTTCTAGACCTCGGGGGCGGGGTCAGGGGGCGGGGTTTATGGCTGGAATTAATACTGAGAAAGCGGACGCGACGGTTATGGGCACCATGCCATCTTCACAGGACGAGACCCTACCAGCTAACTCGACGTACAAGAGAGAGAGAGAGAGACTGCAGTTATACTGATAATAGGAACACTTAATTAAGGACCCAGGAAAGTTTTTGCTAAGGTGCTACTTCTAAAATCTAAAGTACGGTTTTTGTTATAAATTTTTTTTTATATGTTTTTAGTTTTTTTTTCCTTCCTTTATTTTGTGGATTGACCCCATTTCTCAGCTGTGTTTTTTTTTTTTTTAAAGCCGTCAGTCGTCGTCCAGAGCTTCTGTCTTGATCTCTCCGGCGCCCTGCCGGGCCAGCGCTAGGATGGTGTGATTGACGGCGGCCATTTCCACGGCCAGGGAGATGGGGTCCTGGTGATCGCTGTGACTGGTGCTGTCATCCTAAGTATGTAGAGAAAATAAGCGCAAAATATCTAATTAAATCTCAACACGCGGACAAGGAGGCCCTCTTCTAGTAGTGGTCAGACCCCCCCAGTAATCTACAACTTATCCAATTTCCAAGCACTTTGTGTTTCTGACTACGACTACGTGACAGCGACTACGACTACAGGAGTGTAATAAGGTACGGCCACATTACTTCTCCCACAAATAATGTTATTTCCGAATCCCTCTTCTTCCCATGATATAAGGAGAGTGGGGGATAGAACTGGGGGACACAAGTTCTAATGATTGGTGGGGTTTCATAGATTGGACCCCAACCATGTAGAAAAAATATCAAATAATGTCTTAAAAGGCGAATGAGGAATCCCCCTTCTTGTAGTGGTCAGACCCCCAGTAATCTATAAATTATCCTCTATCCACAGGGTAAAATTATGGCTTTAATTCAAATTTCCAAACACTTTGCGCTTCCGACTACGACTACAGCAGGGCAATAAGCCGCTGTCAGATCACTTTTGTTGGCTTAGTATATATGTATATTTCCACTTCTTACCATGATATGAGGAGAGTGGGGGATAGAACATGAGGACCCCCATTCTGATGGCTTTTAGGGGTTTCTAAGATTGGCCCCCCAAAAAAATCTGCAGTAGACAGGATATTTGTGATGGACCTTGGAGCACTGGTCCAGAGGCTCACCTGTTCCGAGTAGTCGTTCCCATCTACGTCGTCGCTGTTCGAGTGGCCACCGGGACTTTGAACATCGATGCCATGACTCTCCAGGATTGCTGCTTCTTCGAAAAAACCAAATATGACCCTAAATTATCTGCTGAGGCAAATGTAGAGCACTCGCACACACGCAGGAGGGCGGGGGGGATGAAGGGACCTACTCCAATGTGGTGGTGTGTTACCAAAGAAGGTGGGGGGTTGGAGTCGCCACAAGGGGGGGGGGGGGGGGGGGGCGGCGAGCAACAAATAGGGGGGGAGGGGCCGCGGAGACCAACAAATAGGGGGAAGGAACAGTTAGAAGTGTTGGAAATGTAAGAGAGAACCAGGGAAGACTAAAAACAAAAGTGAAATCAGACTAAACGGGGGCCAGAGTTGGGCTCAGAATGAGGAAAGTAAAATTGTGGAAAACCCTAAGGAAGATCATAAAAACTAAGAGCCGACGCCATGCGAGTGCCGGTCACTTCATATCCCATAACCCCAGCGTCACATTTAACACCCTGATCCTGCACAGGTGAAGCACCCCTACAGTCAGACACATTATGGTAATCAGGGGCTAATGTATCACTAATGACGATGCAGGACGCAATTATCGGCTAATTATTCATGCAAGAGCAATAAACGTAATAACCTGCGGAGAATACAAAAGCAGCGCCGCCGCCGTGCGCCATTCATTAGCCGCCGGTGATATTAGACACCCAGACTCCAGATCCGTCCCCAGGTTATCGCACTCATCACCCAGTGTTATGGGCTCGTTAGTCTGCCCTGGTAATTACAAGGATTCCTTATAATTCTCCTCTGTCATCAGCGTGCGATTCGTTTTTTTTTCCTGGCTAATTTCAGGTATTTTCACGTTGGAAGCTTTTTTGGGGGCAACAGAATAATAAACTCCGGACGGATGAGATGATGATGGGGTAAGTGGAGAATATCACAGGATGGGGGGCTATTATGTAGGAGGTCCCTGTACACGCTATCTTATGGCGCGTCGTGATACATTACGATATTGCTCTTCGTTTATATCTTCGTTGTTGGCGAACCATTGTAGACTTTCGGGAGGTGACGCGTTCCAGTCGGAGAGCTTTTGCCTGGAAGGAGAAGAGACCAGAAGAGATTAGGGATTTCCTCCAGTGCACATGCCACACATACAGGATGAATATGGCGCCCATAGCTTAAAGAACATTTCTAACAACCTATGCTCCGAGGTTTCCTGTACAAAACGGGAGGGAAATGTGGAACGTCCCCTTTAGGGCGTACGTCATCAATATATCTGATCTTAAAGGGAACTACAACCCCATATCATCTCTTTCATAACTACCGACCTGCCCATCGAGTCTGTGTCGCATGCTCTCCTATTGTTGCTTGTTTCAAACCCAAATCTTTTATCACAGAAGATGCTGCTCAGTAACCAGGCCTTGTGTTAATAGCCGAGCACGTCCAAGTAAGTACCGGCACACGCGGTCACCGCTGAAGGGGGTTCGGTACTTATATTTTGGTTACTAGTGACGTAGAAGAAACCAATGACATTGTCTTATGCGAGGGGTTGCTAATCTGTTGTATTTTTACTTCTAAAAGCATCAGGAATGTTGCTTAATGCGCTTAATAGCACCGTATCGTCAGTGAAAATCATACAACGGGGCAATTCACACGAATGGATCGGAGGATAGTTAGCTGGATCGGTGGGGGGGTCAACAGTAATAATGTGTTGGTCGGACATGTGCGCTGGCCCCTCCATACACGGTTATGGAAGTAGTGGAGTGCGGCACTCGGCTAGTCAGCCAGTGCCAAGAGATGAATAGAGCAGTGGGGCACACATGCTACTCACTGCTGGGTTAATTCTGTACAACGCCCCCCGTTCACATGATCCTTTGGGGAAGGGGGGCTACCACAATACCCTCACCAATCGGTACAAGGTACAGCTTGATTTTTCACTCCCTGGCTGGACATCCACTTTAAAGAGCCTCAAATCTACACACAAGGCCTCTTAGAGTTGCTGCAGAAATACAAACCCCAGCGGAGCCCTTGATGGGGGTCTTGGTTGAAGTAGTGTGGGCCGTGCACTATACCATGTAAGCGGGTGCTCTGCCCCCCCTGTGCAGCTTATCGGCGCAGCTCTTAACCTGAGAGTATGGAGAAGCTGCGCGCCACCTACACGATGCAGCGCTCTCTTGGCACGCCGCTCTCTGTAGGGGGTCTGGCTTCCCACCAAGGACTTTAATAGAGAATGAATGATTGTTCAGACATAAATTATGTAGATAGCCGGATTTTGTACATAACATTTCAAGGTCTTTGCTGAATAATATGCAAAGATGACAAACAAAAACATCTTTTCGGTGGGCATTTGTGAAGGGTGTGAAACGGGTGCCAGCCGCTCCGAACAACAAGAGGGGTCAGCGGTGAGACCTCCATTGGCTGCGCTCCCACCCGGCAGGTTACAGCTTGGTGTAATAGGGTATCCATGATCTGCATACCGGGGGGGAAGCTGTCAGAGGCACAATGAGGGGCGCTGGATCGTGCCATGTTTTATAGATGCCCCCTCTGACCAATTATCCATATAGATGTCACTTGACTTTTATTGCTGGAAAATATGATAAAGTCCAGCGCTCTGTGTGCAAGACCAGAATGTGGCTATAGATGTGGAAACGTTTCAGCATCACGTCAGTCACAAGACCGATGCCCAGTTATTGCACAACTTTTAAAATTATGCTAATAATTCAGAGACCTTTCAAGGGTGTTATCAGGGCCCCTCCACGCTTAGCTTCACAGGCTGTTACAATGTTTCCAACCCCCTCCCTCAGCGCACTGTAATCTCACACAGGGAGGGGAAGTGCCTCACTGCCATACTGCAACATCCTGTGAGCCATAGTATGAGGGGCTCTGGACCTCAAAGACCGCTCATTAGCATAATTATAAAAGTTGATTTTAGAGGAAGGAGTCATGGATAACAAATTAAGAGTTCCCACAGTCCCGGTGCCTGGGTCTAGGAGTAATGTCCCTGTTATCAGGATGGATGCAGATTTCCTATAACTAGGATGTGTTATTACAGCATGCCTGAGAGAGAGGAGCGGTTGTGGAGCTGCTGATTCCACAGGCACAGCAGTGTGAGGACTTGCCCCCATCGTTCAGTACACGCACTGTCCATGCTCACCTGGTTTCTGTATGACCGCGTTGCAGGCGTTTGCGATCCTCCTCTCGCTTGGCCTCGTCCGGATACTGGTTCTCATTAAATAGCTGAAAAATTCAAGTGTTCACAATACCGAGCGTCATCTGCAAAACAGAGGGGCCCTGGCTCCATCCACCGCTCAGACGTGTGACAGGGCAACACATGGTAGGAGACCGGGTATGGAGCAGCCCTAACATACTACATCCCAGCTTCTTTATTACCCCTCCTCCCCGACAGCTCTACATACCCAGAGCATCAGGCTGCCTGTTATCGCCTCTGCGGCGAGTGTGGCGAACTAAATTGGATCAGTAAGTAGATAAGGTATAATATTATTACGCAGACACTTGGCCCCCGTCCACGCTGCTCTGCCTCCCGAAAATGCGCTTCTGAGCTTTTGGAACAGTAACAATCGATAAAAGATGGCAGAGCGAGATTAGGGAAAAACAAAAGAAAAACAATAATACAAAGAATTGACAGCACATTTAATAATAATGCAGCACAAAGAACAGCGCTACATCACAGAGAGACCAACCCGACCCAAAAGAGGTGTCACACATTAACCTGTTACAGCCCAAAACACAATGTAACTAATAACGGGGGAGCTTGGGAACAGAGAGTATAAAAGCCTCATACTACAGACAGGTTACATATTACACACATGTATAGCTTCATCTAAATGTATATACTACTGACACAGTGCAGTCAACGTTGTATATACTGACATTACTTTGTACTGATCCTGAGTACATCCTGATTATACTCCAGAGCTGCACTCACTATTCTGCTGCTGGTGCAGTCAATGTGTACATACATGACTTACTTATCCTGTACTGATCCTGAGTAATCCTCTGTATTATACCCAGAGCTGCACTCACTATTCGGCTGCTGGTGCAGTCACTGTGTACATCATGACATATTATCTGTACTGATCCTGAGTTAATCTGTATTATACCCAGAGCTGCACTCATATTTGCTGTGGTGCGTCACGTGTACATACATGACATTACTATCCTGTACTGATCCTGAGTTTAATCCTGTATTATACCCAGAGCTGCACTCACTATTCTGCTGCTGGTGCAGTCAATGTGTACATACATGACAGTACTTATCCTGCACTGATCATCAGAGTGTACAATCCTGATTATACCCCAGAGCTGCACTCACTATTCTGCTGCTGGTGCAGTCACTGTGTGCATACATGGCATACTTATCTGTACTAGATCCTGAGTTACATCTGTATTATACTCCAGAGCTGCACTCACTATTCGCTGCTGGTTGCAGTCACTGTGTACATACATGACATACTTATCCGTACTGATCCTGAGTTACATCCTGTATTATACTCCAGGCTGCAATAATATTCTGTGCTGGTGCATCACTGTGTACATACATGGACATTACTTATACTGTACTGATCCTGAGTTAACATCCTGTATTATCCTCCAGAGCTGACACTCACTATTCTGCTGCGTGGTGCAGTACTGTGTACATACATGACATTACTTAATCTGTACTGATCCTGAGATCATCTTTGTAATCCAGAGCTGCATACTATTCTGTGGCACATGTACATACATGTACACAGGTGCACCTGATCCCCAGAAAATAGTGATTGCCTGCTCTGGAGCAAGATAAGGATCACTAATATTTAGTCTGCATAAGCTCCTCTCAGTTGATTGTAAATTCGGGTCTTTCTACCTCTCCAGACGGCCAGACATTCCTTTCCATGTGAAACACATGCCTCGTCTTAACCTGAAGGTGCCGGAGGGTGGCGGTGACTGGCGTTGGGTTTGCCTCCCTCTGGGTCGTCTATGGGGAGGGGCGTGGCCTCCTCAGTATGAGCGTGGCTCCTTGAACCAAAAGGACAACAACGTTGCTACATCATAGGATCATTCCCTTGTATTGGTTTTGCTTGTAAATACTTATGTATAGGCAAAAAATGCGATCAGCGGGGAGAGTTGTATCATGTGTGGAGGAGCGCAGCTCTGAAGGAGTCAAGGCTTAAAACACAGAGAGGAGCCGGTTGTTATTTGGAAATTGTTGACCAGATTATAGAGGCTGAAATACAATGGCATGCAGGGCAGTGGGAGCATCGGAGACGGGTGACATTTCGGGCAGCTGGTTGGCGGCTTCTCCGCACGGTGATTGCAGGACGCGGCGATCGCAATGCGATTACGGTGGTGCAGCATCAGGGGCCTAATTGACAGAATGTTGAATTTGGTGTATAGCCACGAGATGAAAATCACAGGCAGGGGAGGAGTTTTCTACAGAGGAAGCCGGACGGGGAGTGCGTGGGAAGGAAGTAATCGATTCAGGAGACACCATCCCCAAATATATACACAGAAGAGCAAGGAGGGGGGTGCATGACGGGAGGAAACCATCTTAACCCCCTGGGTACTGGACATAGTTATGGTTTTTAGGTATACAATACTATATACATCCTACGCATGAGAAACAAATAGCCCCACCTGGGACTTGTCTTCCAAGTGGTACCACCTGGTTGTTTAAAACGCCCCTTCTTTGCTCGCCTGAGGGTCGGAGACCCTGACTGGAGCAGCCAGTGTGAGATTTCGCTCTGGACGATACCTGCGAGGCAGGGCTCTGAGTCAGCAAGGGCTGGCAGGTAACTTGTATGGAGATATGGCATGACATAATGGCGAGAGGGTGAAGCCTGAGGACTGATCTTTGGTAGATGGGAATACTACTGTGAGGGAGCAGCGTACAGTATGAAGCCATTTGTGCCGGCGGGGAAGGAGACCCCTTCGTGAATTGTGGGTGCCCGGTTTTGCCATCTTGGGCCACTACCTGGACTTGGGAAAACCACTGCCTGAGATATTCTCCGATGCGCCAGGAAAGCCTAATTTCATTCTTTGAGACACTGATGTCCCTCCTGTGAGGATATAAAAAAACATCATCAGCACCACCATCATCTGTATCATCACTTTCATACAGGTGGGCCCTGACTGAGGACACCGACTTACATTACAACCTCTGGTGAAGCTCTCTGGATGCTTTACTGACTACGTACACAGTGAATCCAACCACTGGCAGAATAGTGAGTGTAGCCTCTGGATTACAGGATGTAATAGGTCTCAGCAGCTGGGGATGAGCCCCTTTTCCTCGGCGCACCTCTTACAAGTCCGGGAATCCCGGGCGGGAGATGGATGTGCGGGAAGAAAGTGTAATAACGCGGCGGAGTTGATAGCGCCAGGGCCAGACTAGCGCTCGGTGAAGTCATAAAGAAGCCGGATGGCTGGCAATGTTTTAATGAGTGTCATATCTGATCAGGAGTGTCATAAACACAAGGAGGATGAGGGTAATTCGGGGGAGGTGTTGTGAGCGCCATATGGCATGTGGAAAGTTTCATTATTGAGGGGAAGGCTAAATCTCTTACTTCAGACATAAAACCAGGGACATAAAAATTAAAGGGCCCGGGGGAGGGGGGGATTAAAGAGACACGTGTGCATATTGGTAAATAGTTCAGAAGGTGCACGGAGCAGGAACAGCCAAAGCCGGGGCTTAAAGGGGTCGTCCACAAAGACAGCATGTACAGGTTCTTATCACATGCTATTCCCCCAAAACTTTAAAGAATAGCATCTGAGAAACTTCATACTCTGACACAGTGTCCTCCTATCACGTATACTGTATATGGCTGCAGCATGAGCCTCCCCACAATGCACCTCTTCACTATCTGGCTGCAGCAAAAGCTCCCCTCAAGTGTGTGACTGTAGGACAACAAAGCAGGAGCCTCCTCCACAGCTTTACATCTCTCTATATCTAGCTGTAAGACAACTAGTCGTAGCAGGAGCCTCCTCCACAGCTTTACAGCTCTCTATATCTAGCTGTAAGACAACTGGCCATAGCAGGAGCCTCCTCCACAGCTTTACATCTCTCCATATCCAGCTGTAAGACAACTGGTCACAGCAGGAGCCTCCTCCACAGCTTTACATCTCTCTATATCTAGCTGTAAGATAACTGGCCATAGCAGGAGCCTCCTCCACAGCTTTACATCTCTCTATATCTAGCTGTAAGACAACTGGTCATAGCAGGAGCCTCCTCCACAGCTTTACACTCTCTATATCTAAGCTGTTAAGATAAACGGCCATAGGCAGAGCCTCCTCCACAGCTTACATCTCTCTATATCTAGCTGTAGAGGGGGGGGGTAACATGGCCAAGCAGGAGCTCCTCCAACGCTTTACTCTCTCTATATCTTAGCGAAGACAAACTGGTCATAGCAGGAGCCTCCCTCCACAGCTTACATCTCTCATATCCAGCGGTAAGACAACTGGCCATTAGCAGGGCCTCCTCCACAGATTTACATCTCTCATACCAAGCTGTAAGACAAACGGGCCATCGCAGGAGCTCCTCCAACAGCTTAATCCTCGATATCCAGCTGTTAAGACAATTGGTCATAGCAGGAGCCTCTTCAAAGATTTACATCTCTCTATATCTAGCTGTAAGACAACTGGCCATAGCAGGAGCCTCCTCCACAGCTTTACATCTCTCTATATCCAGCTGTAAGACAACTGGTCATAGCAGGAGCCTCCTTCACAGCTTTACATCTCTCTATATCTAGCTGTAAGACAACTGGCCATAGCAGGAGCCTCCTCCACAGCTTTAATCTCTCTATATATGCTGTAGATAACTGGTCATAAGCAGGAGCTACTCCCACAGCTTTACATCTCTCTATATCTAGCTGTAAGATAACGGGCCATAGCAGGAGCCTCCGCCACAGCTTACATCTCTCTATATCTAGCTGTAAGAGAACTGGCCATAGCAGGAGCTCCTCCACAGCTTTACAATCTCTCTATATCTAGCTGTAAGATAACTGGTTATAGCAGGAGCCTCCTCCACAGCTTTATATCTCTCTATATCTAGCTGTAAGATAACTGGCCATAGCAGGAGCCTCCTCCACAGCTTTACATCTCTCTATATCCAGCTGTAAGACAACTGGTCATAGCAGGAGTCTCCTCCACAGCTTTACATCTCTCTATATCCAGCTGTAAGACAACTGGTCATAGCAGGAGCCACTGCTTTTCACATGGTATCTAACTTTAAGACAACCGGTTACAGAAACAGCTCCCCTCCTGTGTGTGGCCAAGACTGGTTAGACAATGGGCCGTCAACATTGGTCTATAGACATTGGTCTACAATCTAAACTGCAAGACGACTGGATCCAGAACAGAACAACAGAAGATTATCCGGCTCCCTGACAGGAAACGCTTCAACCACTGAGGGGCCTTCTCCGACCAGGAGCAACACAAAGAAGTGTGGTCCCCGGTAAGTAAAAATGACGTCTTGTGACCCAAGGAGGCGGCTTATTAAATTCGACCCCTGGTACTTCCGGACGGATCCAGGTCTTAAAAAAAATGTTGTGTGTGAACCATGAGCAGGATCGGGGCAAATATGTTTTTTTTGCTCCTGGCCATTTCCAGTCCTATCAGGGGCCACTAATACTGCATCAAAGACAAAAAGGGGAAACATCGAGCTCCATAAAAACAGCTTCCTCCTTTATTCATTCATTTGTAGTTCCATAGAACCTGGTGTACTGGACATCCTTACTCAGGAGTATTAGGATTAAGGGGAATATAACTCTATAGGATTGGACATGTGTGTAATCAGTCCCTATTGTACATTCCTTGCTCCTTTAAGGACATATCCAGTTGCAGCCATCACCCTGTATAGATAGCAATCTTGAACAATATCACAACCTGCCTGTATGATAATGGTGGCGAACCCACGGCACGGGTGCCAGAGGTGGCACTTGGAGCCCCCTCTGTGGGCACCCAGGCCATCACCCAGAACATAGGTCTCTATACAGAACTAAGCACACCTCTGCAGTGACAAGCAGCCAATATGTGCCGAGGAGACGTGGCTGTGCTGAATTAAATTGAGCTCCTATTCCAGGCCCTATGATTTCTTCCTGTTCAGGGTAGCCAGGAGGGGGATAACCCAAAATTCTTTTTCTTCTTCTGCCAATATGAACGAAACCTGTGATAGAACAGGGTGCAAAATACCACTAAATTGCTGAAATTGGGATTTTAGTGGTAGTTTGGGGCAACTCGAGTCTGTAAAAGGTTCGTCCGTCACAGATGTATGAGGGGAGCCCGGTTCTGGCATTATAGGACTACGTGTTTGAAATTGTTATTTTCAGTGAGGTTTTCCCTATGCAGGAATATAATCTTTAATGCTGGCTGCTGGAGACTAGCTGCAACAATGTCTCCATACACAGCCAATAATTGTGGAGGAGAATCGGTTCCATAACGTCTTACTCAGCAGGGTGTATAGGACACGTGGAGCAGAGAGTGAATGACTAGGGCAGATAGAAGCCTTACTCCTAAGCTCAGCTGCATTTCTTCCGGCACTCAACAACATCAGCATGGTCATAAGACTTGATAAAAGAGGAGGAGACTAATATGATGATGCAGGAATGCAGCTGTGATAAGTAGCTTCTGGCAGGGCTCAGCTCAACAGGAGACGAAAAGCAGTCACATCATTTGCCATCTCAGCTTGTATATTAATCAATATTTTTAAATTAAACACAAAAAGATTGCCAAAGAACACAACATATAAAAAAGGTTGTACCTGTTGGAATACAACCATTGGAAATTATCTAGTTAAAATAAAAATAGATTGTTCACTGTCCAGCCACTTACATCTCAGACCAGCACTATAATCCGTTTTCTCATCAAAACCAGACTTAACGAGGACACGTCTTATTGACGTTATTTGAATAAAAAACCATTTTACACATCACCGCACAACCTTCCATTTTAATCTAAGTTGGATCGTGGCAGCCAAGAAGCAATCAAACATAAATTTTCTTCATTTCTTAGCCTGCATTATTAATCAGATTTATTGAAAAGTACTCACATTGGTTGCAAACGCAATGGATTAAACAGCTTGAGGATCCATTTAAAGCTGTTGCATTATGTCCATTAGGCGGTCAGTTAAAAGCTGGATTTTCCCTGGCAGAAAGCAAAACACCAGGCAACAACACACCACATTCATCTCATAGCACGCATGCACAATTTAATCAGATTTTTAAACCTACCTGACAACAGATGCCGTTAAGAACACAACTCTTGACAAACTTTATGTAGAAAGGTGTACATTGCATTACATTCACAGTAGCCAATTTTTATAATAAAAGACAAGCAGGAATCAATAATCTCACTTTCATTTCAGCCTGCAACTATTGAAACAGATTTTCTCATACTGCTTGCTCAGAACACAAATTCAATAGCTTCTACAAAAAGTGAAGCTGGTAGCTCTTATACCAAGATTGGTTAAACTGCTGGACGTGCTTCAGCAGCTAATGTACGGGATCTGTATACCAGCAACATTTTTATATGATGCCATTCAAATTGTGTGTTCCTGGGCAAGTAGTATGAGAAAATCTGGTTAGTAGTGCAGGCGAAATGCAGAAAAAATATGAACATCTGATTACTGGCTTCTCGAAGTCTGTACAAGCCGAGTCTAGTTTAAATAGAGAAAAGCCCAAATACAACCGTGCCATAAAATTTGCATCTAAGCTTGTACTAATATCAGATTTTCCTTAAATACTGCACACAACCCCCAATTTGAATATACATCCATAGATGTTATTTAAACATGGACTGGTGCTTGTACAGAATCACATTGCCGAGCTACATTGCTACATATAATTCGCATCTCAATTGTACTATTAATAAGATTTTCTCCGATTGCTGGATCAGGACAACAATGCGATACCCTCATATACAAAGACGTACAGATATATTTTAAATCCATAGATTGGTATAACTTGAACTTGCTTGTATAGACACCACACTATTATTCCAATCTCAGCCTGTGTATTAATCAGAGGTTCTCATAATGCTTGCGTGAACAGAAGACGAAATTTGACATCATATCCAATAGGTGGTTATAAACCTGGACTGACCCATTGCGCCGTACAATACGCATCTCAGCGTGAACATATTAGTCAGATTTTTCACAGGGACAAGCTGCTCAGTACACACAATTTATATAGTCATATAAAGCTAAATATGGCACGGTGGCCTCAGTGGTTAGCATTACAGCCTTGCACTGATGCGGGACCTGGGTTCAAGTCCCAGGGTTCAACCCACCCGCAAAGAGTTTGTATGTTCTCTACGTGTTTACATGGGTTTCATATCACGCTCCAAAACATACTGGTAGGTGATTAGATGTGAGCCACCATTGGGGACACGGACTGATTTGGCAAACTATGTGCAGAGCTGCGTATTATAGCGCTACATAAAGGATTATATTATTATGCTTGTACAGAGATCCCAAGGAGGAGCCGTGGATCCCATTGGCCATATAATTCCAATTCTCAGGCTGCACTATTAATCAGATTTCCTCCATGCAATTAAATGGAAAATAATGAACGCAAAGCTGCTTCAGCCACCTCTTAGTAGGTTCACTTCTCCCTTACTTACTATAGGCATGGTTGCCTGTATTCGGTCTATAATAAGCAGCCTTATGCTGTATGAATTATTTGTAAAAACCCCAGTAATATGGTATATTAATTATGCCTTCATAATGACAACCGGTGTGTCTCTTTGCCTCTGCAACAGGACGGGGTCCGGCGAGTCAGGGCGACGGCGTTATGCGGTCACCGAGAGGATTGCTAAGGTAGGAGCGTGAGAGAACTTAATAAACAATGCATGAATTGACAGCTGCACAGTAAAGCCACAAACTGAATTTTAATCTGTTTCTAATTAAAAAAAAGAAATGAGAAATTTCTAAACCAATTAAAGCGTTCACGGAAACAGTATTTGTTTGCAAAAGGCTCGATAACGAAAGGCAGCGCGGCCCGCGTTAAATGTCATCCGGTTAGAAACACAAGGTCCCCCAATAACTAAAAGGGGAAAGAGGACCCCCACACCCTTACCAGACAGAAGTGACCTGATGAGTCCGATTGTTGTTCGCTTCTGGCTATTAGGACACCACTTAAACACCTCAAGACCAGGATGGCAATTATCAGCCAGAGCAATAGGCGCCAAAGGTTGCAACCTAAAGGGCCCTCTAAGACAATGCAAAGGGAGAGAAGACCGACTATACCGAAACTGACCGTACCCTCCGACAAGTTCTAATGAACCCAGAGAAAGAAGAAACCTCTGCCGTGGCATGGACACAAACGCTCGATCCTGAAGTCTCCACATGTGATTAGTCACTGGAGACCTACTTTGGTGTCAACAAGCCAATACAGCTCGATAGTGAAGGAGACCCAATTAGAAATAGATCGGCCTTGAATATACGGACTTCTAAGGGCAGGAAGGACTACTAGGGAGGGATCACAAATTAGGCCAACGTCTAGTGTAACGCAGGCCGACACTGAGGGGGGGATTGCATTACAGGGCTGGTTGGAGGACCAACAGCGTATTGGGAGCCAAGCAGAACTAGAAACTTTCAATCTCATTAATCCTAAAAAGCAAAGAAGCGAAAGAGTCAAAGTCATCATCTTATATTGAACTTTCATTAAAGGGATATCCAAACTAACTGTGCACCCCTCAAGTTACGCCCTGTGTACCATGCACCTTCTGTCTGGCGGGGTAGTGGTATAGGTGGAGGGGACTGGGCTGTGCCCCTGGAACAAGTTGCAAAAGGGAGCTGACCAGTAGCTTTGGGTTAGAACACACTTTAAAGGAGAAGCAAGCAGTGTCCACATTGTCACATATACAAGCAGTGACACCAAACACATATGACAACCATGTTCCTTCAGCCGTAATTAAACTAAATACAAACTTCTCAGCTAAAATTGTTTCACCCCCAATCCACATAATCACTTTGTAGTTGATTCCATGGTATCAGAGGGGGAATGTCCTGCTAGGCCGACACTCCTACTACTCATCGGGTCTTATGCCTACTCATATGCAGCACTGAGATGACATCCCCTGGCACAGGACACAAAGGTCCTTTCCCTCCTGCATTTTGCCATATCTACCCATGTCTATATCAGATACATGAAATTCATAGCAAGCCTCCATGGACTTCTAATCATTAACATACTCCAAGGAGGGCTGTGATTTCATGTGATCAGATACATACATGGGGTACATATGGGAAAAATATTAAGGGGAGAAAAGGACCTTGGATGACATCACCCGGTCCATGGCCCGAAATGTAACAAGCAGTGTGTAAACATTGGACAAATGTTCCAAAATGTACATAGAGCTCTATGTATCTGTAGTTGAATATAGGAAGAGGGTCCCTAAGTAATAGTATACGGCAGCATTGTCCAGCAGTGAGACCTGCCGATCAGGAAGAGGAGTCGGGGCAGTGCCGTAGATTGAAGAGTCAAAGAGCGTCAGTCAAAATAAGGGGGGCTTGTTCACTGGGCAGCAATATCTTGAATAAAAGAGTGAAGTACGCTATTAATTGCATTATTGGAAGACTCAAAGGACGTAATTAAGGCACATTGAATGGCGGCTGGCAGCTAAATTAGGTGATATGTAGAACTACTTGTCCCTTACCGCAGGAATTGTTAGTTTGGGGGGGGTAAATTTGGGTGACAGGTCTTCTTTAAAGTTTTTGCCCCTGGATAATTTGGGGGAAAACTTTATTGGAAAAGCTGCCCTGTGAAGCTATGAGCAGGCGGCATTGGGTGCCCACCAGCCTTTCAAGAAGCACATGTAACCTTTAAAAACTTGGGAAAAAAGTCAAGAAAACGATTTCAAGGACGGGAGATTTTACACATAATGCAATTTCTTCCATCTGAACCTTCCCATTCTCCGTTACCGAGACAAGAGGTTAGGACAAACTTAGAGAATTACGCTGTGCACAGACGGAACCGTGATGGCTTAAGTCTTGAGAATTACACCCGGCACTGCCCTCATGAGCTCATCACCTTGTCGTCCACGTTCTAGGCCTTCGGACGCTCGAAGCTGTACGACCTTGGGCCGATGTGTTGGTGTGGTAGGGGTGCGGGGAGAGCTTTGCCGTTGAGGTCGGGAGCCTCTCGCTGCTCTCTTGCGTTCTGTTGGTTAGTGGCCAGGTTGTGGGGAAGGTCAAAGTATGCTGGGTGATGGGGACATGCCACAATGGAGGGGTCTGTGTGAGGCCGGTGGCAGTGGAGGAGGATGGATGTGACGGGGACGGTGTGGTGCTGTAGGTGCTGCTCCGTAGGCGGTTTCTCCTACCAAATTTATCGCTGTGTTCTTGGTCCAGGCGGTCTAAACGTTCCAGGGCCAGTGGAGGATTCATGTTTGGGTCCATTCCGGTGCGCCGGAGGCGCGGAAGCAGGTATGATCTGCTCTATGGTGAACTGGGCCTAATTGTGTAATGGGACATGGTTCCGGCAGACTGTAAGACACAAGGAGAGAAATTAGTATAATAAAGGAAGGAGGACATAATGTTAAAGTGAGTTGGTAATTTCAGCGGCAAAGAAGGACCAAAGATGTGGACTAAAATATTGTTAATTAGCAATCGGGTAGTGTCCAGCTGCTTCTGGTCAACGGACTAGACCTGATGTTACAGAGCGGAAGGAGACGGCTGTATCACCAGTAGCGGCTTGTGTCAAGGTAATGGGGCTCCGCACTCTTCAAGAATGGACGGTGAGCTGCAGTTATCCACTATGGCCATACAGTGAGGATGGCACTGCGGAGGCTGCCAGACAAGATGAATCAATTAAAGGACTCTCTCTGGTCTTAAACCGATGGTTCTGTCATGAGGATGAATTCACCCATATGAAAAAATGGTCAAAATGAACCCTCTTAATAGGTTCTATTCTTTCAGCCCAGGAGGTCAAAATTCTCTACTTAATATCTGTTATGTCCTAGTGACAGGACTGTTCATATCATGCAAAACTTGAATGGTAAACTACATCTCTTAGCCGAGGGTACTGCAAGATTATTGTTTACAACAGCGATAGTTTGCTACAAGTATCAGTCTGGAACCTCAATGGATTGCACTTTGGGATACAATCAAGGATGGTTCATTCTCTGACAACATCCTAAACGCAATATGGCCTAAGCACAACCAGTACAGGAGATGTCCCATTGATGTCCCAGGGGGAAAGAGTTTTCTTCATATGAAGACCCCAGTTCTCCGAGCCATAGACTAAAATCCCTTGTATTCCCACGGTCCGGGCTCCTTATCGCTCCCTACATCCAGGCTGCAATCAAGGTCACCCTAATATATGTTCTGTAAAATATATCATGTTATAATGCCAAATCTTCCAAACACAGGCAGAATAGCAAAACCCCAGGTCCCTCATCATAAAATGTATTTATAATGCCCCACAATTCTAACCTCCCATATCCAGCAATTGGGAGCTAAAGGAGGAAATGTCTCTCTGTTAACGGATGTCAGAAGCCAACTTTAGGCTAGACAGTTTGTTACAATGTATCAGTCGGAGTCCAGCCGGTTGATCCAAAAAAGAGAATTGCAGGACAGGACACACTAGTACTATCCCAAAATCCCCAGTGTGACAAGAGAACGAGTGGCCCAAGTCTCCAGTGCAGAATAAGGAAAGTCCTTGTACAGTGAAAATGAAGGCAAACAATGTGTCCCGTCCCCTTATTATGTGTGTACAGGGCTCTGAATGCTTAATGACATGATGGATAATTACTTTACTACAAAGGGAAAGAGAAAAGTCAACATTAGAAAACGAGTACTATTAGTCATCACAGGGAAGGAACAAAACACAGAGAGATCCCCAACCATAGCCCAATTATCAGGCCTGTGTCATGACCACAATCATAGCAGCAGTGGTCAGGGGTAAGCATGGGCGCTCGATCCCTCTGGGATACCAACACCATACAAAGAGAGCGGCATGCCTGTGTGTCCGACAACTTTCTATCATAGCCAGCAGGGTCAGGGTAAGGAAGGGAGCTCTGAACCCTCTGTGACTACACCCCCAATACACAGCGAGCTGCATTCCTGGGTTCCTGACACCTTTCTATCATAGCCAGCAGTGGTCAGGGGGTCAGCATGGGCGATCTGGAACGATCTGTTGAATAAACCCCTAACACCGCGAAAGAGCTGCCAGGTCCGTGGTGGCCTGGCACCTTTCTATCATAGACAGCAGTGCGTCAGGGGTCCGCATGGGCGCTTGACCCTATGTGACTGCACCCCCATATACACAGCGAGCTGCCATGTTGTGTGTCCGCACACCTTTCTATCATAGCACAGCATGTGGTCAGCATGGGAGCTCTGACCCCTATGTGACTACACCCCCATAAACAGCGAGCCTGCCATGTCCTGTGGTCCTGACACCTTTCTATCATAGCCAGCAGTGGTCAGGGGTCGCAGGGGCGCTATGGACCCCTCTGTGACTACACCCCCTGACACACGAGCTGCCACAAGGGGGAGGGGCCGCGGCAACCAACAACAAGGGGGAGGGGCCGCGGCAACCAACAACAAGGGGGAGGGGCCGCGGCAACCAACAACAAGGGGGAACCAACAACAAGGGGGAGGGGCCGCGGCAACCAACAACAAGGGGGAAGGAACAGTTAGAAGTGTTGGAAATGTAAGAGAAAACCAGGGAAGACTAAAAAAAAAAAAAGTGAAATCAGACTAAACGGGGGCCAGAGTTGGGCTCAGAATGAGGAAAAGTAAAAATTGTGGAAAACCCCAAGGAAAGATCAGAAAAACTAAGAAGCCGCCGCCATGCGATGTGCCCGGCACTCATCATACTCCCATAACCCCAGCGTCACATTTAACCCCCTGATCCCTGCACAGGTGACAGCACCCCTACAGTCAGACACATTATGGTAATCAGGGGCTAAATGTATCACTAATGACGATGCAGGACGCATATGTATCGGCTAATTATTCATGCAAGAGCAATAAACGTAATAACCTGCTGGAGAATACAAATAAGCAGCAGCGCCGCCGTGCGCCATTCATTAGCCGCCGGCGATATTAGACACCCAGACTCCAGATCCCTCCCCCAGGTTATCGCACTCATCACCCAGTGTTATGGGCTCGTTAGTTTGTATCAAAACAAAGCTTCAACATCTCTCAGAGATCATTGCACACAACTTTTTAAAGTTTGTCCAATTGAATCTCCGCGTGCGTTCCCCCCTATAGAAGGAGGAGAGCGGTACTGCACATGGAAGAAAGAAAACGTGTTATACAAATAAGACAAGACAGGCAGTTTTGATTCTGTATTCTAACCCCCCCGATGCTGCTCTGTTGACCTCTCGGGGGTCTTATTTCTTTTGGCAGCGATTGATGTGATTAGATAGAAACACACGTTGACAAAGATTAAAAAAACAAAAAACACAACAAAAACAAAACAACAAAAAAAAAAAAAGCCCTTTTCTTATATTTGCGACGCTCATCCTATACTACATCCTCCTTCTGCTTATCAAAAATTGTACGTACCAAAAATACAAATACACGATTCTGTAGAACATTGTGATCTTATATATTCATATATATATATTTCTATTTATAATGAGTGGCCAGGACAGCTTGTTGTAAAATAGAGCTTTTTGACTTTGGCTCATATGCAACAAGGCTTATAAATTCAGCTTAGCTTTTTTATTTTTTTTTAGTTTTTTTTTTGTTAAATTTTTTTTTTTCGGTAGCTTTCGGACAAGGTTTTTGCATTATAAAGCAGCATCCAGTTTGCGGAGAGGCGAGAGGTGGGTTGTCCGGGAAGGGTGTATATCCTGTATGGACGTGTCCTAGTATATGAAAGGGGTGGGGGGGGGGGTAGTACAGAGGTGGGGGGTGACCGATTACAGAAGTTCTAGCCAATAGGGCATCTTCAATACAAGGTTTAGAAAATGGTCACGACTTCTTCTTCCAGCCCAACGTTCTCCGCATTGAACCTATCCGAAGCATCACGTTCATGACAACCATTGCCCTATCGGGATCTACAGAATCAGATCATTACATTGGTTGTGGTGAAGCCTCTTTAGCTACAGACTTGGCCATGTGACCTAATCAATGGTCTCCGCACCTCAGAAGAGAGGGGCTGGAAGTATAAGACAAAAGCGTTGCTGTGTAATGATGTGTTTTAATGGAGGTCTGAATCCTTCAAGTATTGCGGGTAATCATTTGATGTCCCGTGGTGGCCATTCGAGTCCTAGGAGATCCATGACACAAGTATAAGATCGGAATCTCGGATTTGGGACTTACGACTGTTTAGTAACAAGTCATATTGCTTCAGTCTTGTGTAGACTCACGTGAACTGAACATCCTTATGGCACATAAACAAGGCAAGGGTACAAAAATAATAAATACTAACATCTAGAGAGTCCATCGGAGTCACGGTGGGCCCTGTGAGAGAAGAGGAAGCCCGCTTGCTTCCAGGGACTGAAACAATGTGATGCCTCCAAGTTTCTCAATCATTGGAGAAGCTCAAAACGCCAAACAAAGGAACAAAATGACCAAAGTAATGATATTCCGACCATAGACCTGTAGGACCTTGCAACTATTTGGCGTCCCCCAAAAAAAAAGTAGAAGCCAAGCGGAAGGAGAATGTAGGGTTTATGTAATCCATAGCGATAGAGAGGTCCTCACCCACCACCACGGGTATTACATTAAAGGTCTATGGTCGATACACGTTAAGTTCTCATTCAGTCAACCAGTCTTCTATTCCAGGGTCAAACCAACCAACAGTGACCACCCTAAGTATTAGATGTGGTAACGGGGGGACCGGAGATGAGAAGTCAAGCAAGGAGGAGTGTTCTCTTGGAGTAAAGAACCTGACCAAACAAGGAAGTAGAGGTAGTTCATCGGGGGAGGAAGCATAGATCTAGGCACTTGCTTGTAAGTCTAACACAGAAGGAAGAGGAATACAGATGGTTGTCTTCACCACAATAGAACAAAGGGAAGATGCTACATCACTGGACCAAACATGTATGAACACGCGGAACTCGAAAATGCAAAATTATCGAGAGTTTCGAAAGCCGCAAGTTTTATGAAAAGCTCACCAAGAATACCAAATCCCACCAACATCCTCTACTACAACCAAGTTCAGGAACTCCCATCACAACCTCGAAAAACCTCACAGAAGCCCCAAAGTTCCCAATTTTTCTTCTCCCACAACAATCATCTCCGAACCCTAATGTGGTGCCTGTATGATATCTGTCAAACCCGAGAGCAGACACTGTACCCCAGGCAATCTTACCCAGCAAAACTCATACACATTAGACGTTGGCCAGACCTGATGAGATTAAGAAGTTGTCTGAGGCCTCCATAGGTGTCTCAGAGATGGGGCAAGATGGAATCCATGGACGCAACCCTCCCCGACGACCGAACCCCTTCCCCCGAGACGGGACGCAACCCTTCCCAGCGGACACCTCCCCCAGAGACGGGACGCAACCTTCCCCAGAGACGGACCAACCTTCCCCAGAGACGGGACGCACCCTTCCCCCAGAGACGGGACGCAACCCTTCCCCCAGAGACGGGAGAACACTTCCCCCAGAGACGGAACGCAACTCCCCCAGAGACGGGACGCAAACCTATCCAGAGAAAAAGACGGGACGCAAGCCATCTCCAGAGACGGACGCAACCATCTCCAGAGAAGGGGACGCAAGCCATCTCCAGAGACGGGACGCAACCCTTCCCCCAGAGACGGGACGCAACCCTTCCCCCAGAGACGGGACGCAACCCTTCCCCCAGAGACGGGACGCAACCCATCTCCAGAGACGGGACGCACCCATCTCCGAGAGGGACGCAACCATCCCAGAGAACGGGACGCAACCCATCTCCAGAGCGGACGCAACCTCTCCAGAGAGGACGCAACCCATCTCCGAGGGACGCAACCATCTCAGAGACGGACGAACCCATCCCAGAGACGGGACGCAACCCATCTCCAGAGACGGGACGCAACCCATCTCCAGAGACGGGACGCAACCCATCTCCAGAGACGGGCTTCCATCTCTATTATTGTAGTTTTTATGAGGACAGTGTAAGTTATAGTACGTGGTCTGCGCGGAGTTAGCATAATAGTTACTGGCGTTGAGATACGACGTAACCTCTACAGGTCAATCATTTACCAACTCTACTCATCAGACGACCAAACAAAACTTGCACGGAGACACGAAAGCGGACGAGGTAAGCGACATAAATCAGGCCGGTGGTAATGTGGAACTACATCAGCAGGAGATTGAATCATGGACATACCCCATAAGTTACGTCACGCTCTCCACCACCAGAGCCGACGCCATAAATCATCATCCATCAGACGGACAATAGGAACAAGTGACTCTTTCGATTGGGATAGATTTAAAAAAAAAAAAAAAAAAATTATCTAACCATTTTGTCATTTTACAGATTCTGAATTCTTCGTATTAGGAAAGTTTTTGGGTCATGGATGTATGTGACCGGATTCACCCATCACCATCCTTTTGGTTTCATTAGAGGCCGAAGGGAAGAAAGTAGAGTTCAGGACTATTGTCACAGTTTAAAAAAAATAAAATATTAAATTAAAATACCTCAAGCTTCGGCCTTCAAACTCTTCCCATTTTGTGTCTCCTAATATCTGCGTTCAACTAAAACTCTGAACTATAAAATCAGCAGAACCTGAAGCCCTCCCACTAACTGTACTCAGGTGCAAGACAACCGGCTGCAACAGGAGATACAGTCTCACCCTCCCGCCAGTAAAAAAAAAAAAAAAAAAAAAAAAATTAGTTACTGGAAAGGAGGTTTATTTCATCAAATTCCGGCAATCATCAAATCGAAAATTTGTAAAAAAAAACAACCAAATTGTTTTTTTTGTCTTTATGAAAATTTTAGTGTAAGCTACGGGCTCCAGACTTCTTTACGAGGGAGGCGCAAGAGATTTTAAATGAACGGACCAAAAATGATCAAAAAAAATTGATTAAAAAAAAAAAAATTGCTCCAATTCACATTTACCGTCTTTATGTATAAGGCCACCAAAAACACAATAATATACACACACACATAAATATATAAAAATTAAATATCTCCTGGATATCGAAAATATATCTGGAAAAGCAACAGCGATATAAAAGAATTTATATACAAGACTTTTTGTTGGTCTTTAGAAGACGTTTGATTAGATGAAAGGAGACGTTTAACTATAAAACAGTATTAAAAAAAAAATAATTTAAAAAAAAATTATATAAATTACTGATCAAATGTGGAAGATTTGGAGCAGAAGTGAAATGTTTTTGGAACAAATTAAAAAAAAAAAAAATGAAATTAAATATGTGAGGTTATTGCTAATCAAGAGCGATCATCATCATCATCGTGATCTGCTCAGGTTGGTGGATCCTCAGTTCATTACCTCGGAATATTTTTGGAAAAACATATTTAAAAAGGCCTGAAGTGATTAAGGGTCTCGGAAGGGATGGACTTCTAAAGTCTACATACTCCTGATGAAAAAATACTTTAAAAAAATATTCAAAAACACCAGAGTGGCCCAATTTTCCCAAATCCAAATCTTAGGTCTGGGATGAAGTATTTGGTTAGAGCCCGCCCCTCCGGAGGATTCTCCGCTCCCTGGTGGGCCCGTCTGACACTGGATCTTAGAGAGAATATGTGGTCTAGTTACCAATCGACTGTTGAACGAGGGAACTGCAGCCTAAACGTGGTTAGGTCTCCCAGTGGCTAAGATTTAGGATATCCATGGGGCACCGAGGCAATTTGTCAATTTTAGAGTTTTCCTTACACGTTCACTGACCCAAAATTGTTATGTCCACCTCATATTCCTGCACATACAGGCCCCAAAGCCACCGACATATAGCGAGAGGCATTCGATGCATCAAACAAATGTGGGTTATCACGGATCCACATGAACATGAAAGTGAGATGGGCGTCATCACAACTTTTAAGTATACTGACCCCCCCCGAACAAGAATAACAGTAAACTACTACAATACTGCCCCCCTATGGGCAACAATCCATTATAATACTGCCATCAATAAGAATTCATTCTGGGTTGTGGGAGAGATGGTCAGGAAATGTAGAAAACGTTTCAAAGTAGTCGAGGGTGGAAGGAGCGACTACAACAAAATTGTTAAGTTGTACAATGATGCTCAGCATAAAATGAACGATGGTCAAATGCCAATAGTTTCATTGATCGGATCACAGATCACTGACATTGTGGTAAAAACCGCTCCCAATTCCCATTTCCCCACTGAGCCTTCTCGATCCTCCGGGTAATCTACTGTACCTGTATACAAGCATCCAAAATATGGCACCACCCTAAACTGTGCAATGTGGGCAGGTAACTGATGACTAGTATTCCTAAATCCTGCAACTTCAACCAGCATATAGCACATGGCAACCGTCCCACAACTTTGCGGATGTGGGCAGAGCTAACTAATGACCAGAGCTACTGTCCAGTATACTTAGTTCTGTAATATCACCCAGATATATAACATGGCACATCCTACAACTTTGCAATGTGGAAGGCAAACTATCACCAGAACTATGCTCAGCATTACCTAGTGCTTACCTGTCAAACCAGCATATAAAACATGGCACCCACCTACAACTTGTAATGTGGCAGGTCCAGTGATGACCAGAGACTACGATTCATCTTACCTAAGTTCTGTACCCAGCAACCAACCATATAAATCACTGCACCAGCCTACAACTTTGGTTTCAAGTAGACCTGCCCACATTACAAGGTTCCAGGATGGCGGCTTGTTTTATATCCTAAGGTCAACGTTGTTTTTTTGTGGTAGTGAATACTACTGGACAGAAGCTCTGACACCCGTAGACCTGCCTACATTACAAGTTGTAGGACGGCGTCATGTTTTTTAAATGTTTTGTTGATACATGGTAGTAGACCAGAGCTCTGGACACCAGTTGATTTACCCCACCCACATCTGCTTACTATGTTGAGGCTTTAAAGTCTAATAGGACAAATATCCTAAAACTATTCAATCACCATCTTAGTAAAAGCCAAAATCTCAAAGTAAAAGTAAATAAAAGTGCATTATTCACTTGTAAAACCAAGAATCATCCAGTCCGCTCTCTTTAAAGGGATTGTCCAGGATAACGTAAAATATGGCTGCCATCATTCATAAATAGGCACAAGGGGTTGCAGTCCGGTGCAAATGATCTGCAATCCAGAAACCCATAAACACGCATGGCGCTTAAAGATAGCAGCCACTTTTTAATCTTACAAAAACCTAGAAGTCAATAAGGGGGCTTTTAGGGTCACAAAATAAATTCTCAGAAGTGTCCCATGTGCCGAAGCTATACTGTGAAGGAGATATGTATAGGAGGTGTGCTGAGAGTTCCCGCTGGCGGGAGGAGAAGAGAGAGCGCTATAGTTGGGTACAGAAGGGTTCATGAGACCTCAGTGCTGAATTATATGATAAATAAGAATAAAATAAGGGTAAAAATTACAAATTCGGAACTTTCAGTATTTCCCATTCATCACAGAACAGATTTTTTTTTAACATGTAAAATTCCTTTTTTTTCTTAGTATCTCCAGCTTACAATTTTTTTTTCTTTTTCTACACACAAGATACATACATTATTTGAGAACAACAAACTGTGCTGAAAACAAACAAAAAAAAAACCCCCAAGCAACAACTATAATCCCGCCCCTTTACTGCCCCTTAATGACGACAGGATTGCAAGAGGATGAGGCGGAGGGTAAGGTGCATGGACTGGTACAGGACTGGTGCCACAGTGATTTTTTTTTATTATTACGCTTCTACTTTCTAAAAGTCTTTGGATTTTTCCCAAAGATGGACAAAAATTTACAAAAAAAAAAAAAAAAAGTGCTTATAGCTTATAGTCGGACAGACGGGTGTTGGGGGAGGAGAGGAGGAGGGGCTGGAAGCAATGTAAACTGGAATGCCAGAACTGAGTAGTGTGTTCTAGACCTCGGGGCGGGGTCAGGGGGGGGGTTTATGGCTGGAATTAATACTGAGGAAAGCGGACGCGACGGTTATGGGCACCATGCGCATCTTCACAGGACGAGACCCTACAGATACTCGACGTACAAGGAGAGAGAGAGAGACTGCAGTTATACTGATAATAGGAACACTTAATTAAGGACCCAGGAAAGTTTTTGCTAAGGTGCTACTTCAAAATCTAAAGTACTGTTTTTGTTATAAATTTTTTTTATATGTTTTAGTTTTTTTTTTCCTTCCTTTATTTTGTGGATTGACCCATTTCTCAGCTGTGTTTGTTTTTTTTTTACAAGCCGTCAGTCGTCGTCCAGAGCTTATGTCTTGATCTCTCCGGCGCCCTGCCCGGGCACAGCGCTAGGATGGTGTGATTGACGGCGGCCATTTCCACGGCCAGGGAGATGGGGGTCCTGGTGATCGCTGTGACTGGTGTGTCATCCTAAGTATGTAGAGAAAATAAGCGCAAAATATTAATTAAATCTCAACAACGCGGACAAGGAGGCCCTCTTTATAGTGGTCAGACCCCCCCCAGTAATCTACAACTATCCAATTTCAAGCACTTTGTGTTTCTGACTACGACTACGTGACAGCGACTACGACACAGGAGTGTAATAAGGTACGGCCACATTACTCTCCACAAATAAGTTATTTCCGAATCCCTCTTCTTCCATGATAGAAGGAGAGGGGGGATAGAACTGGGGGACACAAGTCAATGATTGGTGGGGTTTCCTAGATTGGACCCCAACCATGTAGAAAAATATCAAATTTCTTAAAAGGCGAATGAGGAATCCCCTTCTTGTAGTGGTCAGACCCCCAGTAATCTATAAATATCCTCTCTCCCAAGGGTAAAATTATGGCTTTAATTCAAATTTCCAACACTTTGCGCTTCCGACTACGACACAGCAGGGCAATAAGCCGCTGTCAGAATCACTTTGTGTGCTTGGTATAATGTATTTCCACTTCTTACCATGATATGGAGAGTGGGGGATAGAACTGAGGACCCCCATTCTGATGGCTTTTAGGGGTTTCTTAAGATTGGCCCCCAAAAAAATATGCAGTAGACAGGATATTTGTGTATGGACCTTGGAGCACTGTCAGAGGCTCACCTGTTCCGAGCTAGGTCGTTCACCATCTACGTCGTAGCTGTCGAGTGGCCACGCGGACTTTGAACATCGATGCCATGACTCTCCAGGATGTGCTGCTTCTTCGAAAAACCAAACTATGACCTAAATTATCTGCTGAGGCAAATTTAGAAAGACTGTACGACAAAAACACACAGTGGGATGTGGGGCCGGGGGGGGATGACAGGGACCTACATCCAATGTGGTGGTGTGTTACCAAAGAAGGGGGGCGGTCCTTCTGTTGGAGTCGCCCACAAGGGGGGGGGGGGGGGGAGGGGCCGCGACAACCAACA
Source organism: Engystomops pustulosus (assembly GCA_019512145.1). Classification (NCBI taxonomy): domain Eukaryota; kingdom Metazoa; phylum Chordata; class Amphibia; order Anura; family Leptodactylidae; genus Engystomops; species Engystomops pustulosus. Next base: position 24,249 of record WNYA01000318.1, on the reverse strand, counting down.
ACAAGGGGGAGGGGCCGCGGCAACCAACAACAAGGGGGAAGGAACAGTTAGAAGTGTTGGAAATGTAAGAGAAAACCAGGGAAGACTAAAAAAAAAAAAAGTGAAATCAGACTAAACGGGGGCCAGAGTTGGGCTCAGAATGAGGAAAAGTAAAATTTGTGGAAAACCCTAAGGAAAGATCATAAAAACTAAGAAGCCGACGCCATGCGATGTGCCCGGCACTCATCATACTCCCATAACCCCAGCGTCACATTTAACCCCCTGATCCCTGCACAGGTGACAGCACCCCTACAGTCAGACACATTATGGTAATCAGGGGCTAAACGTATCACTAATGAAGACGCAGGACGCATATGTATCGGCTAATTATTCATGCAAGAGCAATAAACGTAATAACCTGCCGGAGAATACAAATAAGCAGCGCCGCCGCCGTGCGCCATTCATTAGCCGCCGGTGATATTAGACACCCAGACTCCAGATCCGTCCCCCAGGTTATCGCACTCATCACCCAGTGTTATGGGCTCGTTAGTCTGCCCTGGTAATTACAAGGATTCCTTATAATTCTCTCTGCTCATCAGCGTGCGATTCGTTTTTTTTTTCCTGGATAATTTCAGGTGTTTTCACGTTTGGAAGCTTTTTTTGGGGGCAACAGAATAATAACTCCGGACGGATGAGATGATGATGGGGGTAAGGTGGAGAATATGCACAGGAATGGGGGGGCTATTCATGTAGGAGGTCCCTGTACACGCTATCTTATGGCCGCGTCGTGATACATTACCGATATTGGCTCTTCGTTTTATCTCCTTCCGTCTGTTGGCGAACCAGTTGTAGACTTTCAGGGAGGTGACGCGTTCCAGGTCGGAGAGCTTCTTGCCTGGAAGGAGAAGAGACCAGAAGAGATTAGAGGATTTCCTCCAGTGCACATGCACCACATACAACGGATGAATATGGCGCCCCATAGCTTAAAGAACATTTACTAACAACCTATGCTCCGAGGTTTCCTGTACAAAACCGGGAGGGAAATGTGGAACGTCCCCTTTAGTGCGTCACGTCATCAATATATCTGATCTTAAAGGGGAAGCTACCACCTCCCATATTCCTCTCCCTCCTTCATAACACCAGACCTTGCCCCTCTGATCCTGTAGTACTGCACATGCTCTTCATATTGTTTGCTTTGTTTCAAACCAAATCTTTTCAATCACAGAAGATGCTGGTCAGTAACCAGGCCTTGTGATAATAGACGAGCACGTCCGTCCTGCCAGCCACAGCCGTGTGCGCTCGCCTGGAGGGGGTCGGACATTATATTTTTTGTTACAGTGACGTAGAAACAATGACATTGTTTTAGCGAGGGGTTTGCTAATTGTTGTATTTTTCTTCTAAAAGCATCAGAGAATGTTGCGACTTAAAGGGAATGACCAGTCATAACAAGCAACCGGCAATCCACAGGATGGGGATAGCTTGCTGATCGGTGGGGGGGTCACAGTAGATCATGTGTTGGGTCGGACATGTGCGCGGCCCCTCCATACACGGTTTATGGAAGTAGTGGAGTGCGGCACTCGGCTAGGTCAGCCAGTGCCATAGAGATGAATAGAGCAGTGGGCACACATGCTACTCACTGCTGGGTTAATTCGTGGTACAACGGACCCCCGTTCACATGATCCTTTGGGGAAGGGGGGCTACCACAAATACCCTCACCAATCGGTACAAGGTACAGCTTGATTTTTCACTCCAGTGGCTGGACATCCACTTTAAAGAGCCTCAAATCTACACACTAAGGCCCTTAGAGTTGCTGCAGAACTACAAACCCCAGCGGAGCCTTGATGGGGGTCTTGGTTGCAGTAGTGTGGGCCGTGCACTATACCATGTAAGCGGGTGCTCTGCCCCCCCTGGTGCGGTGTACAGGCGCGGGCAGCTTTCTTAACCTTGAGAGTATGGAGAAGCTGCGCGCACCTTACACGATGCCAGCGCTCTCTTGGCACGCCGCTCTCTTGTAGCGGGGTCTGGCTTCCCACCAAGGACTTTAATAGAGAATGAATGATTGTTCAGACATAAATTATGTAGATAGCCGGGATTTTTTACATAACATTTCAAGGTCTTTGCTGAATAATATGCAAAGATGACAAACAAAAACATCTTTCGGTGGCATTTTGCGAGGGTGTGAAACGGGTGCCAGCCGCTCCGAACAACAAGAGGGGTCAGCGGTGGAGACCTCCATTGGCTGCACTCCCACCCGGCAGGTTACAGCTTGGTGTATAGGAGATATCCATGATCTGCATACCAGGGGGGGGATCAGTCAGAGGCACAATGAGGGGCGCTGGATCGTGCCATGTTTTATAGATGCCCCTCTGACCAATTATCATCATATAGATGTCACTTGACTTTTATTGCTGGAAAATATGATAAAGGTCCAGTGCTCTGTGTGCAAGACCAGGATGTGGCTATGATAGATGTGGAAACGTTTCAGCATCACATGTCAGTCACAAGACCCGATGCCCAGTTATAGCAAAACTTTTAAAATTATGCTAATAATTCAGAAGACCTTTCAAGGGTGTTATCAGGGCCCCTCCACGCTGTAGCTTCACAGGCTGTTACAATGTTTCCAACCCCCTCCCTCAGCGCACTGTAATCTCACACAGTGGGAGGGGAAGTGCTCCTGCATACTGCAACATCCTGTGAAGCTATAGTATGAAGGGGCTCTGGACCCTCAAAGACCTTCAGACTCATTAGCAAAATAATAAAAGTTGATTTTAGCAGGGAGGAGGCCATGGATAACAAATATAAGATGATTCCCACAGTCCCGGTGCCTGGGTCTAGGAGTAATGTCCCTGGTTCATCAGGATGGAGTTAATGGTAGATTTCCTATAACTAGATGGTTGCTACAGCATTGCCCCGAGGGAGAGAGGAGCGGTTGTGGAGCTGCTGATTCCACAGAGCACAGCAGTGTGAGGACGTGCCCCCATCGTTCAGTAACACGCACATGTCATGCTCACCTGGTTTCTGTATGACCGCGTTGCAGGCGTTTGCGATCTCCTCTCGCTTGGCCTCGTCCGGATACTGGTTCTCATTAAAATAGCTGAAAAATTCAAGTGTTCACAATTACCGAGCGTCATGTGCAAAACGAGAGGGGCCCTGGCTCCATCCACTGCTCAGACGTGTGAGACACATGGAGGAGACAGGGTATGGAGCAGCCCTAACATACTACATCCCAGCTTCTTTAAATTAACCCCTTCCTCCCCGACAGCTCTACCCAGAGCATCAGGCTGCCTGTTATCGGCCTCCGCGGCGATGTATGCGCGACTAAATTGGATCCAGTAAGTAAGATCAAGGTATAATATTATTACAGCAGACACTTGGCCCCCGTCCACGCTGCTCTGCCTCCCGAAAATGCGCTTCTGAAGCTTTTTGGAACAGTAACAATCGATAAAAGATGGCAGAGCGAGATTAGAGGAAAAAACAAAAGAAAAACAATAATACACAAAGAATTGACAGCACATTTATACCGTAATGCAGCACAAAGAGAACAGCGCTACATCACAGAAGAACCAGACCCGACCCAAAGAGGTGTCACACATTAACCTGTTACAGCCCAAAACACAATGTAACTAATAACTGGGGAGTCTGGGAACATGCAGAGTATAAAAGCCTCATCACTACAGACAGGTTACAATATTACACATGACATGTATAGCTTCATCTAAATGTATATACTACATGACACAGTGCAGTCACCGTGTATATACCTGACATTACTTATCCTGTACTGATCCTGAGTTACATCCTGTATTATACTCCAGAGCTGCACTCACTATTCTGCTGCTGGTGCAGTCACTGTGTACATACATGACATTACTTATCCTGTACTGATCCTGAGTTACCTCCTGTATTATACCCCAGAGCTGCACTCACTATTCTGCTGCTGGTGCAGTCACTGTGTACATACATGACATTACTTATCCTGTACTGATCCTGAGTTAGATCCTGTATTATACTCCAGAGCTGCACTCACTATTCTGCTGCTGGTGCAGTCACTGTGTACATACATGACATTACTTATCCTGTACTGATCCTGAGTTACATCCTGTATTATACTCCAGAGCTGCACTCACTATTCTGCTGCTGGTGCAGTCACTGTGTACATACATGACATTACTTATCCTGTACTGATCCTGAGTTACATCCTGTATTATACCCCAGAGCTGCACTCACTATTCTGCTGCTGCAGTCACTGTGCACATACATGACATTACTTATCCTGTACTGATGGTTCCTTTCCCTTTAAGACTCTGCTCTGCTGCAGATATTGAAGTCCGATATTTGGATGAGCCCGTTTCATATTCCAGGCAGCTCGGCTTTTGTTCTCTGATGCTTTCAGAAATAAACTCTTATGTCATTGGTTATTGACGAGACGCTGGATGGGAGGAAGTTGTGATAACGGATCAGCTCTTCCCTGCAATGCAGATAACTAATGTAACTAAGGTCAGATGAGTCCGCGCCCCCCATTGTGCCTGGAGCCTTGCCTCGCTATCCAGACTATGTTGCGGGATCATCTTGGCTGTGCATCCTACAGATGTTGGAAAACTACAACTCCCAGCATACCCTGAGAGCCCAAAATGAGGGGACCACCAACTGGAGAACAGACAGATCAAGCAAAGAGACTAACCATCAGGACCCCAGAGTATATGGGAGGAAGGTGTAAGATGTTTCTTGGGTCCTGAAATTAAGAATTCTCTGAAATGTTTTATCCATGTGATTGTAGGAAATCCTCGACTCCTGACTCTCATTATACCAGCCCCTGATGTGTGAGAGGCGGGGACTCACATTACACCCGCCCCCGATGTGTGAGAGGCGGGGACTATAACATCACACAGAGCTGACATAATAACATGTACAGCAGTGATACAATAATACACACGCAGCAGATATAACACATCACACATACACAGCAGTGATAGAATAACACATCACACACATATATAATAACACAGCAAATATATCACACATACACAGTAGACAAGCATATATAATAACACAGCAAATATATCACACATACACAGTAGACAAGTAATATAACACAGCAGTGGTATAATAACACATGACACAGAGCTGACATATGATAACACACATGTACAGCAGTGATACAATAATACACACAGCAGATATAATAAAAACACATCACACAAACACAGCAGTGATATAACACATCACATACAGCTGACATAATATAACAACACATCACACTGATGACATAATATAACAGCAGACATCTAATATCACACATACACTGCAGATATAATATCACACATATAATATACACAGCAATGATATAATTGCATGACACACAGCAGATATATAATGTAACACATCAGTGATACAATAACACATCACAAGCAGACAGATAATATCACACATATAATATACACAGCAGTGATATAATTACATCACACACAGCAGATATATAATATCACACATCAGTGATACAATAACAGGACACGTCCCACGCCCGCACAGCAGTGCCGTACAGCGCTCCACTCCCTCAGCCTCTGTTCACACAGTTGCGGTAGCGCCCGGCCGCTGTGTGAGAACTTGTGTGAGGACGGCGGGCTGCTCACCTGTCTAGTCACCGCGCTCGGCTCCCAGCGGGGCGTCAGGCCGTACTCACTCTCCCGGCGAGATGGTGACGATGACGACGCCCGCCCTCCGTGCCCGGCTCGCCCCCAGCGTCTCCCCCGCCGCTCACATCCCAGCCTGACTCGTCTTTGTCTCTCTCCCAACCGCCATGTTGACACTCAGCCACCGCGCAGCTCCTCAGCCGAACGGCCGCGGCGGGACTCTGGGAGTTGTAGTTCCCGACACCGCTGGCTTCTCCCCGGGGAGCTTGAAGGGGAGCGCATGGACAGGACTACACCTCCCAGAATCCTGAGCGAGGCAGACATAACAACCCCGCCCACCTGGTGTGATAGACTGGAGAAGACAGCGCAGAGAGGAGAGAGAGAGAGAGGTGCGAGGCAGAGAAGCGACGTCTGGTTACGTCACCGTGACGTCACGCAGAGGAGCGCCGGACTACACTTCCCGGCAGGCTGCGCGCGGCCAGGAAAAGGGATCTCCACAATGAAGCTGGTGAGGAGCTCGTGTGATAAATGTGTCTTCTATATATTCCGTACATTGTGCGCCCGCTGCGGGGACTACAACTCCCAGCATGACCTGAGAGAGCTGTAGTACTCCCAGGGCATGTACCGAACCCTCAGCTGTGAGACTTGTCCGCAGCTTTTCTTTCTCTAGATACAAACTGTTCTAACACGTCTCTTCCCGGGAAAGCTGGGTCATTCCCGCATCACCAATGCCTAATGGAGGCAGCCATCACCCATCTTTCCCTGCCTCCTGATTGTCCACTTGTGTGCTGCCATATTGCAGCAGAAGACAGATGCTGGGTGACTTCTCTGTAGCCACATTGGTCGTCACCCAGCTTTCCCAGGATCTGAAAGGAAAAGGATAACTCAGAGAGCTATGTTACTGTAGGCTGGTAGTCTTCTACTGTTTACAATGTGGCCACATAACAAGACTAATCCATTCAGGACTCTAGGAAAGCTGGGTGACCTCTTTTTGGAGGAATGGCAGCCACATTGGTTGTCACTCAGCTTTCCCAGAATCTGAATGGAGGACTGTTCTTTATGTTTGACAGTATGGCTACAGGACAGCTCTGATCCATTGAGGACTCTAGGAAAGCTGGGTGACCTCTTTTTGGAGGAATGGCAGTCTCATTTGTTGTCACCCAGCTTTCCCTGGATCTGAAAGGAAGAGGATAACTCAAAGGCTTCCGTTTCGGGGAAGGTTCTCTACCTCAGGGAATTGGCCTGTTTAACCCTTTGGCAGCCTTCCCCTTTAATGGCTGTGTGACAGGTTATCCGTTCAGGACTCTAGTAAAGCTGGGTGACCTCTTTTGGAGTAATGTCAACCACATAGATCAACACCCAGCTATCCCGGGATCTGAATGGAGGATTATTCTTTATGTTGGGGAATTTGTCTGATTAACCCTTTGGAAGCTTCCCTTTTACAGTATGGCTGTATGACAGGTGTGATCCATGCTGGACTCTAGGAAAGCAGGGTGACCAATAGGTGGTGACCCGGCTTTGCCGGGGTTGTTCTTCATGTTGAGGTATTGGCCTGGTTAACCCTTTGGTGGCCATCCCCCTTTTACAGTAGCAAAGTGACCAATCCGTGCAGGACTCTAGGAAAGTTGAGCGACCCCTTTTTGGAGTAACGACGCATGTATTGGTCATTACCCAGCTTTTCTAGGATCAGAGAAATAGAAAATGTTTCAAAAACTTGCTCCGTGTGGGGATCCTTTAGCAGCTGTCACCGTTAAGAGGGCATCTTGTGTCTTTTAGAGGGATGGCAGCCACATAGATCGTCACCCAGCTTTCCCAGGATCTGAAAGGAAGAGGCTGACTTGAAGGCTTCTGTTTCATGGAGGTTCTTCATGTCGGGGTATTGGCCACTTTGGCAGCCTTCCCCTACAGTATGGCCACATTACAGGAAAGCTTGGTGATTCCTAAAGTGTCACTCGGCTTTCCCAGGATCTGATAGGAGGGTCTTTCTTCATGCTGACCCTTTGGTAGCCTTCCATCTTTTTACAGTTTAGTGCACAACTATAGGAAAGCTGGGTGACCTCTTTTTGAAGTAATGGTGTATGTATAAGGCATCACCCATCTTTCCTAGGATCAGAAAAGTGGAGAATGATTCACGTGTCGACCTTATAGCAGGCCTCACCATTAAGAGGGTATCTTGTGGCCGAGCAATACAATTTTTGATGCATGGTTTGATCTGGAGACTACTACTCCCACCCTCCTCTTCTTTTCCAGTACTGCCTCTCCGGGCATCCCACGTTGCCCTGTAACATCCTCAAGTTCAAGTCTACCACCATCATGCTGGACTGCGGCCTGGACATGACCTCCGCCCTCAGCTTCCTCCCCCTGCCTCTGGTGCATAGGTAAGTCAGGAGCCCAGGAAAGCTGGGTGCTCCCACTATCATGTTCCTGGGTAGCAGTTATATATACCTTCCACTATTACACAACTTTCCTAGACTCCTGAGTAGCAGGTCTGTCTAGTAACTTCTAGCATTACTTGGCAGACTTCACATTCAGGTGTTTGGGAAAGCTGGGAGATAACCAGTACAGTAGATCCTATAATGGCCTCTATCACACAGCTTTCCTATACTCCTACATGGAAAGTTTAACAAGTAAGATAAGCAGGGGATGATGTTTAGGAGTCTGAGAGAGTTGGGTGACACTCAGTATGACACATATATATCACACAACTTTCTTAGACTCCTGAATAGCAAGTCTGACTAGGAAGATAGAACTCTTTACATTCTATGTTTCATATAATGTTTAGGAAAAGCTGGGTGATAAACAAAGCAGTAGATAGTGCGAGTTTTATTATCACTCAACTTTCCTAGACTCCTGAATAGCAAGTCTAACAAGTAAAGAAGGAAGGTAAAATATTGAAGAGTTTGAAAAAGCTGGGTGACAATCAGTATGTCAGTGATATACCTCCATCTATCGCAAAATTCAATCTTCTACACTCAATATATTCAGGAGTCTGGAAAAGTTGGGTGCCAGCCAGTACAGCAGATGCTATAGATCCAACTATCAGACAACTTTCTTAGACTCCTGAAGTCTGACTAGTAAAATACACTTCAGCTTTCTATGGTAGATATTACGTTCAGGAGTTTAGGAAAGTTGGGTGCACACCAACATGTGCACACAGCTTTTATAGGCTTCTGAATGGCAAGTTTGATGTATCTCTGTTTAACAAAGGTAAAGTCTAAGAAAGCTGGGATACAGTGATTATGTGTTTAGCCAACACTCTCACCCAGCTTACCTAGACTCCTGACTAGTGAGGTGTGTATTCCAGCTTTACTAACCTTTGATGATATTTAGGGGTCTAGGAAAGCTGGGTACAGCAGTTGTTATAGTTCCCATTATCACACAGCTTTCCCACACTCCTAAACAGCAAGTCTTGGTACTAAGAAGCATCTCCAATTTAAAGGTAAATTTCACATTCAGGAATCTGGGAAAGCTGTGTCTCGGCCAATGCAGCAGATGCCCAACACCCACTAGGACACAGCCTTGCTAGATTTCTAGTTGACAAGGCATATTTCACATTCAGGAGTCTGAAAAAGCTGGAAAATAGCAATGACTTTGATTTTTTTCCCATTTGGCCTATCACAGAACTTTCCTGGGGCCCTGCATGGCAATACAGATTATCAAAGAGATATACAATTCTGGACACCAGACTTATTGTGTCCTGGTCTTGAAGGAGTTAACACCCATATTCCTAGACTTCTGAATATTCAATCTATAGTTGCCTGAGGGGGTTATCACAAATCTTTTCTGGAGTCCTGAATGGAACCCATAATTAACTGAGTCCGGGAAAGCTGGGTGACAGCTAACTGTCCCAGAAACCTGAATGGAAATTCTGTCGCCTGACCTTATGTATTGCTTTATTAGAGTTCATATTCAGGAAATTTGGAAAGCCGGGTGTCAATCTGTGTTATCATACAGCTAGGCATAACCCTGAATGACAACTATATCAAGTGAGATATGCCATGCAGGAATGTGGGAAAGCAGAGTGACGAACAGTATGACTGCTGGGTTATTACACAGCTTTACCAGAACCCTGAATAACAAGTATATCCACAGACCCATGCCATGCAGCAATGTGGGAAAGCTAAGTGATGTTCAGTATGACTGCTGCTTTATCACACAGCTTTACCAGAACCCTGAATTACATATATCCAGAGACTGATATCATGCAGGAATGTGTGAAAGCTGAGTGGCTATCAGTATGACTGCTGCTTTATCACACAGCTTTACCAGAACCCCAAATTACATATATCCAGAGACTGATTTCATGCAGGAAAATGGGAAAGCTGAGTGACTATCAGTTTGACTGCTGGGTTATCACACTGCTTTACCAGAGCCCCGAGACTGATATCATGCAGGATTGTGGGAAAGCTGAGTGACGATCAGTACGACTACTGGGCTATCACACAGCTTTACCAGAACCCTGAATTACATATATTCAGAGACCGATATCATAAAGGAATGTGGGAAAGCTGAGTGACGATCAGTATGACTGCTGGGTTATCACACAACTTTACCAGAACTCTGAATGACATATTCATCCAGAGACTGATATCCTGCAGGATTGTGGTAAAGCTAAGTGACGATCCGTATGACTTCTGGGTTATCACTAGAGATGAGCGAGCACTAAAATGCTCGGGTACTCGTTATTCGAGACGAACTTTTCCCGATGCTCGAGTGCTCGTCTCGAATAACGAGCCCCATTGAAGTCAATGGGAGACTCGAGCATTTTTTAAGGGGACCAAGGCTCTGCACAGGGAAGCTTGGCCAAACACCTGGGAACCTCAGAAAAGGATGGTAACACCACGGAAATGGACAGGAAACAGCAGGGGCAGCATGCATGGATGCCTCTGAGCTGCTTAATCGCACCATTATGCCAAAATTTGGGCACAGCATGGCCATGACAGAGGACCGAATGAGGCTAGATGGCATCTAAAACATCCTAAATTGAACGCCTGACACTCTAGGGGACGGCTGCAGAGGCAGCGGCAGCAGCTAGAGAGTGTCATGGCGACATACCCTAAAGGCTCAGGCTTCAACCAATGGGTGGCAGAGAGAACCAAAGGAGTGAGCAAGAAGACGCTCAAATAATATTGGTAATGATAAAAGTTTCCAGATATTTTGTGGATTACACAGCAGGTTAGCGACAAGTTAACAAGTTTGTGGGAATCCATGAAAACAACCCAAATTTCTGCCTGACCCAGCTCTTTGATTAGGGGACCATGTTGGAGGCAGCTATATGGACGACTTTTGGAGGCAGCTATATGGACGACTTTTGGAGGCAGCTATATGGAGCGCTTTTTGAGGCAGCTATATGGACGACTTTTGGAGGCAGCTATGGAGATGACGTGTGGAGGTAGCATGGAGACAATTTAATTTGGATAGTGCCTTATGTGGCAGTCCAAAAAGTTTTCAAACCAGAGGAGCAGTACTGGTCCCTCCAGAAAAATTGAATAGATTGAGTGCCTGTATGTGGCCTCCCAAAAATTGCTTAAACAGAGGACCGGGTAGGTGGCCCTCCAGAAAATTAAATACAATAGAGTAACTATAGCTAGAGCCAGTTTGGCCCTGGCAAAAATAGCCAGTTTTCCTTCGCTTTAGTGTACAAAGGAGGGAAGGAGGACAACTGGAGGAGGAGAGAGTGGAATCAATATTCAGTTTTGAGCTTCCTTCACCCGTGGAGAAGAATAATCCGGAGAAATCCAGGCTTTATTCATCTTAATACAGCGTCAGCCTGTCAGCGCTGTCTTACAGCGTGTAACGCTTATCGTGATGATGCCACCAGCTGCACTGAAAACCCGCTCGGACAACACGCTAGCGGCAGGGCAGGCAAGAACCTCCAAGGCGTACAGCGCCAGTTCGTGCCACATGTCCAGTTTTGAAACCCAGTAGTTGTAGGGAGCTGTGTGATCATTTAGGACGATGGTATGGTCAGCTACGTACTCCCTCACCATCTTTCTGTAAAGATCAGCCCTACTCTGCCGAGACTGGGGACAGGTGACAGTGTCTTGCTGGGGTGACATAAAACTGGCAAAGGCCTTGTAAAGCGTACCCCTGCCAGTGCTGGACAAGCTGCCTGCTCGCCTACTCTCCCTCGCTACTTGTCCCGCAGAAGTACGCCCTCTGCCGCTAGCGCTGTCAGAAGGGAAATACTGTTTCAGCTTGTGCACCAGGGCCTGCTGGTATTCATGCATTCTCACACTCCTTTCCTCTCTCCTCTTCTTCTGCCCATACACGCTGAACAGTGAAGGACTGAACAATGGTCCCCTCTTCTGTGTCGCTAACATTCTCCTCCTCTTCCTCCTCATCCTCCTCCAACCTCCTCCGATATGCGCTGAAAACAGACCTAGGGTGCTTGGCTATGAACAAGGGAATCTTCTTCCCCCGTCCCTTGTGACGAGCGCAAAGCTTCCGACTTCATGCTGATCCAGAGAGTTTTTCAACAGGCCAAGCAGCGGGATGGTGAGCTGATGAGGCGGCATCGCCACTGACCATCCTTGTTTGACTCCTCAAGTTACTCAGCACCTGACAGATTCAACATCCACGTCCCCTCCTCATTGTAGACTTGAGGAAGCTGACTGACCTGACTACCAGTTCTGGTGGAAGTTGACATCTGGCAGTCTACATCGCTCTGCTGCTGCTGGTAAATTCTGGTAACATGGTTAATGTTGAATTCCTCCTCGTGGGCACGTCGCACAACAGTCCGGTGAGCCGTGCATTGGAGCGGCGCTGCGCTGCCCTGAGAGTGGCAGCATCTTGCTGGACTTCCTGAAATGCCACAGATGCGGCGCACCTTCGTAAGCAAATCAGACAATTGGGGTATGTCTTGAGGAAACGCTGAACTATCAGATTTAACACATTGCCAGGCATGCACATGTGTCAGTCTGCCGAGTTGCAGAGCCGCCACCAGGTTACGGCCGTTGTCAACACAACCATCCCTGCGTGATTCAGCGGTGCCAGCCACAGATCAGTCTGCGCCGCGATGCCCTGTAATAGCTCTTGGGCGGTGTGCCTTTTATCGCCTAGCTCAGCAGTTTGAGCACCGCCTGCTGTCGCTTAGCGATGGCAACTGCTGCTGTGCCTAAGCTACCGACTGATGGCGCCATGTCCACGATGGTAATTCGAGGAGGAGGAGTGGAGGAGGGGGTGGGAGGAGGAGGAGCATAGTAGGCTGAAACACCTGGACCGAGGTAGGCCCCCGCAATCCTCGGCGTCGGCAGTATAATGAGCAGCCCCAGGTCAGACTCGTCCCAGCCTCCACCAGTTAACCAGTGCCGTCAGCGATATATATGGCCCTGCCCGCAGCACTCGTCCACGTGTCCGTGGTCAGGTGGACCTTTCAGAAACGGCGTTGGTCAGGGCACGGATGTTTCTCTGACACTGCTTGTGCAGGGCTGGGACGAACATCGGGAAAGAGTGGCGGCTGGGACCAAATACCGAGGGGCGGCCGCCGCCATGAGGTTTCGAAAGGCCTCGGTCTCTACTAGCCTATAGGGCAGCATCTCCAGGCTAAGCAACTTGGAGATGTGGACGTTGAGGCTTGGGCGTGTGGGTGGGTTTCACTATACTTCTTTTGCGCTCCAGCCGTCTGGGGTATGAGAACTGAACACTGGTTGGATGCTGTGGAGGAATCGTGGAGGCGAAGATGGGGTTTCGCACGGGAGGTGTTTGGGCCGGGTCGGTCCTGGCCGGGGGCTGACTAGCAGATGACCAGGGGAAGAGCGCTGGTGTGCCCGCCGGAGGCTGAACGGCTTGGTGCCATTGAGTGGTGGTGTTTAGCATTCATATTCCTGCGCATACTGGTGGTAGTTAATCTAGTAAAGTGGTGGAACCCTGCTGATCCTGGCGTCCAGGTTGCACACCACAGTCCTTCGGTCATCCGTGTGGTCATCATCACCCACAGACTCACCGAAAACATTTCCTCAGAGTATCCGTTCAAATGCCAATTGTTGCTGGGAGGGGGCAGACTGGGGGGAGGAGGCTGAGGAGGATGCCGAGGAGTGCTGATTTCGGTGACATGGGGTGACTGCGTGGAAGACTGACTGGTGGACAAATGGCTAGAAGCATTGTCCGCAATCCCACAACATCACCTCTTCGCACTGTTCTGGCCTCACAGTGCTCTACCACGATCCCAGTACTTCAGACATAACCTAGGGAGTGTAGCTCTGCGCGTTCCCCTGCTCCTCATCAGCAGTGGTGTCCGCCTCGCGCCCAGGACCACGGCCTCTGACACCCGCAGTAGTTGGTCCACGCCCTCGTCCTCTACCCCTAGCCCTCGGGTTAACATTTTCAAATTAAGTGTAACTGTAAATTTTTTTTTTTTTTTTTTTTTTTTTATAACACAAACAGCTACCCTATTGCTATGGCTAGTTTCTAACCTACACTGACAGCACACAACTGGATTTTGTCTGTGCCTGATGACTTTGAGTTATAAAAAAAAATAAAAGTAAAAAAAACAAAAAAAAATCAGCAGACTGTGCCTATTCAATCAAACCCCTAATAAATTGTCCACTTTGGTGTTTGAGGTGGATATGTGTGTCACTAAGAGCTAAATATACGTTCACTCCCCCTGCAAATTCCTCCAATATGGACTAGCTGCAAATAAAAAAAAAAAGTATACGTTATTGAAGCCCTAAGAAGGGCTGTTGGGTTGTTGTAGAATCACTCCGTGCCTAATAGTCTAATAGAACACCCTAACGCTTTCCCTGACCAGCACATCTCTCTCCCTAGCGGCATCCAGACACGAATGATCCGAGCAGCGCGGCAGCTAGTCTATCCCAGGGTCACCTGTCTGGCCACCAACCACTGCATCGACGTGTAAGGGTACCACGTCATGCTGGGTGGAGTGCAGAGTCTCCGGCTTGTGATTGGCTCTGTTTCTGGCCGCCAAAAATCACAACGCGGGAGATGCCATTTTTCTCTGAGCTGGCGAAGTATTCGTCCGAGCAATGAGCAGTTACGAGTACGCTAATGCTCGAACAGCATCAGCTCGGACGAGTGTTCGCTCATCTCTAGTTTATCACACATCTTTACCAGAACCCTGAATGACAATATATTTAGAGACTGATATCAAGCAGGAATGTGGAAAGTTGAATTACGATCAGTATAACTGCTGGTTCACACGCTTTGCCCGAACCCTGAGTGAATTATGTATCCAGAGACTAATATCATGCAGGATAGGGAAAGCTGAGTGACAATCATTTGACTGTTGGGTTATCACACAGCGTAACAAAGCCCTGAAACCCGATATCATGCAGAAATGTGGGGAAAGCTGTGTGACGATAAGAATGATTGCTGGGTTATCACACAGCTTTACCAGAACCCTAATGACAAGTATTCCAGAGACTGATATCATGCGGAATGTGGGAAAGCTGAGTGACATCCGTATACTGTTGGTATCACACAGTCTTTACCAGAACCCTGATGACAGTAATGCAGAGACTTGTAAGATGCAAGACTGTGGGAACCTTCCCATTCTAGTTACCACACAGCTTTCCCAGAGCCCTAATGGAAAATTTTACGTGAAAGCTGGAATCGGGTGCCATCGACTAGATTAAGGAGATTTTAGCAGCGTTTTTGGTGTCACCGTCCCTCTTAGATCCATCCTGCCGGTGTCAGCCGCTAAGCGGTGATCATCACCTCTTCATCCCGCCTGTAAGTGACAGTGTCTGCCGCTCCAGACACAGGTGACTGATTTAATACCGGAGGACGGCGCCAATTACCCTTCATTACGCACCTTATAACGTACCACTGCGTCCGGGTTAAATCCATAGAATAGGACAAGATCTCCTCCTACTCCAGTCACCTCCAAACTGCTTCAAAACTACACGGGAACCAGTGGAGCTGTGCATTGTGGGAGCTTAGGTCACATGTCTGACTAATGGCCATTTGTTTCCATAAGGGTGGGCGCAGCTTCGGATGTGACTTGAGTAAACAAATTATACTCCTTGATCTTCAATCAATTATTGAATATTTCATTCTTCATATATTTCCCCCCCCAGCACTCGTCTTCCAAACTGCCCGATGGATCTCCAAGGATGGAAATTCCCATTTGAAAAGGTAAGAAGCCATATTGTGGGTCCTGAAATACTCTGTGCTGCTGTGGACCCTTCTTCTTGTACCATGTGACCCTTTCTCGTTGACATCCATCAAATTCAGCACAAACCGTCTCCTGAAATCCTCTGTCTGCTGTGTGTCTCTGCTTCTTGTACCTGTGACCCTTTCTCTGTGACATCCATCAAATTCAGCACAACCTCTCCTAAATCCCTGTCTGCGTGTGCCCCCTTCTTCTAACTCCTTACTCTGTGACATCCATCAAAAACAATCCATTCCTAAACATCTTAAGCTAAGTCTGTTCCTCTGAAATCCTCTGTGCTGCTGTGTGTGCCCACATTTGGTGGCGGTGTCTTGTGTCCCCGCAGGGCATGAAGGATTGCTCAGGACGTGTCTTTGTGGACTCTGTGCCCGAGTTCTGTCTCCCAGAATGAGTAATGTACTGAGTAACAGCTGAGGGTCTGTCGCAATTGCATCCAATTCTCTATTCTCCACAAATCTCTCTGTTGATATCGTTTGTGGCAATGTATCACGGAGATAAAATATACCAGGCTTTACATTATTCAGTCTATGTAATCCTCTGCAAGGTTTGTTACAATGTATCGGCACGTGGAAATGTATCCATTTCACCAGATTTAATTTCCTTGGGAAATAAACAGGAAGGTTCCTATTCACTGACAGCAACAGAATGACATTTGCCTAATCACCTATTAAGATCTTATTCTATGACTTTAACCTTTAACCCCTTTAAATCTATTTGTGCAAATGGGGGTGGCAGTCATTGGGGGGGTCTGTGACCTGCAGTTGACTTGCTGCACCCGAGGGGGTCGTGGTACCCTGGGCTATGGCAGCCCTGTAGCACGGTGTAAATACAGGGTGACCTTTGCAGGTGCCGCGGCTGGCACAGGAGAGGCCCTGCAGACTGTTTTAATATTCTGCTCTTTGCTCTCATACGCAGCTCATAGATCTGTCTACTGTAGATGTATCCTCATCTCTAACTATATACTGTATGATGGCGCTGCCGTACATCACCGAGCACACCGGCTTCACCGGCACCGTCTACGCCACAGAGCACCGTCCAGATCGGCAGGTAACTCCTCTCCTGAAATACTCAGCCCTAATGCTGTAACACTTTCACACTCCCATACAAAATCACTCCATGCATACATCTCCTGAAATACTCTGCGCTGCTGGATACCAGGCTCCTGATTATGACCTCCCAGAATAACAATCACTCCACTCCTGTAACTACTCTGTGCTGCTGAGGCCTCTGCTCCTTCCATTAGGTCTGCACCTCTCCTGTAATACTCTGTGCTGCTGAGGCCTCTGCTCCTCCCATTAGGTCTGCACCTCTCCTGTAATACTCTGTGCTGCTGAGGGCTCTGCTCCTTCCATTAGGTCTGCACCTCTCCTGTAATACTCTGTGCTGCTGAGGCCCCTCTTGCTCCTTCATTAGTCTGCACCTCTCCTGTAATACTCTGTGCTGCTGAGGCCTCTGCTCTTCCATTAGGTCTGCACCTCTCTGAAATACTCTGTGCTGCTGAGCCGCTGCTCCTTCCTTGGTCTGCACCTCTCCTTAATACGCTCTGTCTTCGCTGATGCCTCTGCGTCCTTCCATTAGGTCTGCACCTCTCCTGTAATACTCTGTGCTGCTGAGGGCTCTGCTCCTCCCATTAGGTCTGCCCTCTCCTGTAATACCTTGCTGCTGAGGGCTTCTGCTCCTCCCATTAGGTCTGCACCTCTCCTGAATACTCTGTGCTGCTGAGGCCTCTGCTCCCCCATTAGGTCTGCCACCTCTCCTGTAATACTCTGTGCTGCTGAGGCCTCTGCTCTTCCATTAGGTCTGCCCTCTCCTGTAATACTCTGTGCTGCTGAGGCCTCTGCTCTCCCCTTAGTCCTGCACCTCTCCTGTAATACTCTGTGCTGCTGAGACCTCTGCTCCTCCCATTAGGTCTGCACCTCTCCTGTAATACTCTGTGCTGCTGAGGCCTCTGCTCCTTCCATTAGGTCTGCACCTCTCCTGTAATACTCTGTGCTGCTGAGGCCTCTGCTCCTTCCATTAGGTCTGCACCTCTCCTGTATACTCTGTCTGCTGAGGCCTCTGCTCCTTCCATTGGGTCTGCACCTCTCCTGTAATACTCTGCCTGCTGAGGCCTCTGCCCTTCCATTAGTGTCTCACCCTCCTGTAATACTCTGTGCTGCTGAGGCCTCTGCTCCTTCCATTAGGTCTGCACCTCTCCTGTAATACTCTGTGCTGCTGAGGCCTCTGCTCCTCCATTAGGTCTGGCACCTCTCGTAATACTCTTGCTGCTGAGCCTTTCTGCTCCTTCCATTGTGTCTGCACCTCTCCTGTAATACTCTGTGCTGCTGAGCCTCTGCTTCCTTCCATTGAGTTGCACCGTCTCCTGTAATACTCTGCGCTGCTGAGGCCTCTCTCCTCCCATTAGTGTCTGCACCTCTCCGTAACTACTCTGTGCTGCTGAGGGCTCTGCGCCTTCCATTAGTCTGCACTCTCCTGTAATACTCTGTGCTGCGAGAGGCATCTGCTTCCCTTCATTAGGTCTGGCACCTCTCCTGTAATACTCGTGCTGCTGAGCCCTCCTGCCCTCCCATTAGGTTCTGCACCTCTCCGAATACTCTGTGGCTGCTGAGGCCCTCTGCTCCTCCCACTTAGGTTGCCTCTCCTGTAAATACTCTGTGCTGTCTGAGGCCTCTGCTCCTTCCATTATGTCTGCACCTCTCCTGTAATACTCTGTGCTGCTGAGACCTCTGCTCCTCCCCATTAGGTCTGCCCTCTCCGTGTAATACTCTGTCTTGCTGAGACCTCGCTCCTCCTCCATTAGGTCTGCACCTCTCCTGAATACTCTGTGCTGCTGGGAGCCTCTGCTCCTTCCCATTAGTCTGCACCTCTCATGAAATACTCTGTGCTGCTGAGGCCTAGCCCTTTCCTTAGTCTGCAACCTCTCCTGTAATATCTGCTGCTGATGGCATCTGCTCCTTCCTTCAGGTCTGCACCTCTCCTGTACTACTCTGGTGCTGCTGAGGGTCGCTCTCTCCTCCCATTAGTCTGCAACCTCTCCGTACATACTCTGTCTCTGAATGACTCTTGGCTCCTCCCTTAGGTCCTGTCCCTCTCCTGTAATACTCGTTCTGCGGGCTCTGCTTCCTCCATTAGGTCTGCACCTCTCCGTAATATACTCATGGGCGCTGCTGAGGGCTCTGCTCCTTCCATTAGTCTGCACCCTTCAGTAATACTCTGTTGCGGCGGAGACTCTGCTCCTTCCGCATTAGGTTCTGCTCCTCTCCTTAAATACTCTGTCTTCTGAGGACTCTGCTCGCTCCATTAGGTTTGCATCCTCTCCTGAAAAAATACCTTGCTGCTGAGGGCTCTGCTCCTCCATTAGGTTCCTGCACCTCTCCTGTAAATACTCTGTCTTGGCTGCTGAGCTCTGCTCCTCCCTTAGGTCTGGCACCTCTCCTGTAATACTCTGTGCTCGCAGACTGCTCTCCCTTGCTCCCTCACCATCTCTGATATCTGGCTGCCCCGAGGCTCTAATCTGCACCACTCCTGTAATACTCTGTGCTGCTGAGGGCTCTGCTCCTTCCATTAGTTCGACCTCTCTGTACTACCTCTGTCTGCGAGCCTCGCTCCTTCCATTAGTCTGCACCTCTCCTGTAATGACTTCTGGCTGCTGAGGGCTCTGCTCTTCCATTAGTTTCTGCACCGCCTCCTGTAGATCCTCTGCGCTGCTGAGGCTCTGCTCCTTCCTATAGGAGTCCTCACCTCCCCTGTAATACTCTGTTCTGCTGAGGGCTCTGGCTCCTCCCATTAGGTCTGCACCTCTCCTGTAATACTTGTGCCTGAGACCTCTTCTCCTCCCATTAGGTCTGCACCTCTCCTGGGGGTATACACTGTGCTGGAGGGCTCTGCTCCTCCATTAGCTGTCACCACGCCGTTAATACTCTGTGCGCTGAGGGCTCTGGCCTTCCATTAGGTCTGCACCTCTCCTGTAATACTCTGTGCTGCTGAGGCCTCTGCTCCTTCCATTTAGGTCTGCCACCTCTCCTGTAATACTCTGTGCTGCGAGGCCTCTCTGCTCTTCCATTAGGTCGGCACCCTCCGAAATACTCTGTGCTGCTGAGGCCTCTGCTCCTTCCATTATGGTCTGCCTCTCCTTAAATCTCTGTGCTGCTGAGCCCTCTGCTTCCTTCCTTAGGTCTGCACCTCTCCTGTAATATCCGTGCTGCTTAGGCTCTGCTCCTCCCATAGGTCTGCACCTCTCTGTTACTCTGTGCTTTGCGGAGGGCTGCTCCTCCATTTAGTCTGCACCTCTCCTGTCATACTCTGTGCTGCTGAGGCCTCTTCCTTCCAATTAGGTCTGCACCTCTCCTGTAAAAACTCTGCGCTGCTGGAGGCCTCTGCTCCTCCCATTAGGTCTGCACCTCTCCTGAATAGCTCTGTGCTGGCTGAGGCCTCGCTCCTCCCATTAGTCGCACCTCTCTGTAGACTCTGTGCTCTGAGGCCTCTGCTCCTTCCATTAGGTCTGGCACCCTCTCCTGTCATCTCTGTTCTGCTGAGGGCTCGCTCCTCCCATTCGGTCTGCACCTCTCCTGTAATACTCTTGCTGCTGAGACCTCTGCCTTCCATTAGGTCTGCACTCTCGGTAATACGCTTTCTGCTGAGGGCTCTGCTCCTCACATTAGGTCTGCACCTCTCCTGTAATATCTGTGCTGCGATGCCTCTGCTCCTCCCATTAGGGTCTTCACCTCTCCTGAATACTCCTTGCTGCTGATGCTCGCTCCGGTCCATTATCTGCACCGTCTCCTGTACTACTCTGTGCTGCTGAGCCCTCTCTCCTTCCATTAGGTCCTGCACCTCTCTGTAATACTCTGTGCTGTCTAGGCCTCTGCTCCATTCCATTAGGTCTGCACCTCTCCTGACAATACTCTGTCTGTCTGAGGCCTCTGCTCTTCCATTAGGTCTGCACCTCTCCTGTAATACTCTGTTGCTGCTGAGGCCTCTGCTCTTTTCCATTGGTCTGCAACCTCTCCTGGTAATACTCTGTGCTGCTGAGGGCTCTCTCTCCCATTAGGTCTGCACCTCTCCCTGTATACTCTGTTCTGCTGAGCCTCTGCTCCTCCCATTAGGTCTCACTTCCTGTAATATCTGTGCTGCTGAGTCCTCATCTCCTTCCATTAGGTCTGCACTCTCCTGTAATACTCCCGTGCTCTGAGGCCTCTGCTCCCCCATTAGGTCTGCACCTCTCCTGCATACTCGTTGCTGCTTGAGGGCTCTGCTCCTTCCATTAGTCTGCACCTCTCCTGCTAAACTCTGTGCTGCTGAGGCCTCTGCTCTTCATTAGGTCTGGCACCTCTCCTGTAATTACTCGGTGCTGCTAGGCCACTGCTCCTTCCTTAGGTCTGCAACCTCTCCTGAATACGCTGTGCTGCTGAGGCCTCTGCTCTTCCCATTAGTCTGCACCTCTCCTGTAAGACTCTGCGCTTGCTGAAAAAAAAGGCCCCTCTGCTCCTTCCATTAGTTCTGCACCTCTCCTGTAATACTCTGTGCTGCTGGAGGCGCGGCGTCTGCCTCCTCTATAGGTCTGCACCTCTCCTTTAATACTTTGTGCTGCTGAGGCCTCTGCTCCTTCCATTAGGTCTGCACCCTCCTGTATACGCTTGGCTGCTGAGGCCTCTGCCTTCCATTTAGGTCTGCACCTCTCCTGTAAACTCTGTGCTGCTGAGGCCTCTGCTCCTTCCTCGTTCTGCACCTCTCCTGTATACTCTGCCTGCTGAGCCTCCTGCTTCCTCCCATTAGGTCTGCACCCTCCTGTAAATACTCTGTGCTGCTGAGGGCTTCTGCTCCATTCCATTAGTTCGCAACCTCCCTGTAATACTCTTTGCTGCTGAGGGCTCTGCTCCTTCCTAGTCTGACGCTCCGTAATACTCTGTGGCTGCTGAGGCCTTCTGCTCCTTCCATTCGGTCCGCACCTCTCTGTCTACCGTGCTTGCTTGATGGCTCTGCGTCCTTCCATTAGTCTGCACCGCTCCTGTAATACTCTTCGCTTCTGAGGCTCTCTCCTTCCATTAGGTCTGCACCTCTCCTAATACCTGGCTGCTGAGGCTCTGCTCCTCCATTAGGTTCTGCACCTCTCCTGTAATACGCGGTGCTGCTGGACCTTTCTCCTCCCGATTAGTCTGCAACCTCTCTGAAACTCTGTCTGCCGAGGGCTCTGCTCTCCCATTAGGTCCTGCACCACTCCTGTAATACGCGTGCATGCTGAGGGCTCTGCTCCTTCCATTAGTCTGCCCTCTCCCTGAATACTCTTGCTGCTGAGGCCTCGCTCCTTCCATTAGGTCTGCACCTCTCCTGTAATACTCTGTGCTGCTGAGGGCTTGCTCCTTCCATTAGTGTCTGCACCTCTCCTGTAATACTCTGTGATCTGAGCCCTCTGCTCTTCCTTAGGTCTGCACCCCTCCTGTAATGACTCATGTGCTGCTGCGGCTCGCTCCTTCCCTTAGGTCTGCACCTCTCCTGTAATACTCCTGTGCTGCTGAGGCCTCTGCTCCTCCCATTAGGTCTGCACCTCTCCTGTAATACTCTGTGCTGCTGAGGCCTCTGCTCCTGCCCATTAGGTCTCACCTCTCCTGTAATACCTGGCTGCTGAGGGGGGGCATACTCCTTTCCACGTGTCAGATCACCCTCCCCTGAAATCCTCTGGGCTCTGGGGCGCCCCATCCTCCCTCTGACATCTCTGTCCCCTCTCGTTACGATGGAAGTAACTGGTGACCTTCAAGAACTGGTCCCGAAGGCGCAGAGCGCCACCATGGGAAGCACAAGGACAATCAGAGGTACTGGGATTCCCTGCTCTCACACTTTAGTTGGTTACAGTGTAGCAGTGGGGGCAGTCATTGTTCTCCTGAAGAGCACTGTCAGGGGGGTCACACTGCCTCATTATACCCATTAGTATTTGCAGATATTTTATATGATCTATTAATATCTATATTTCCCTACCAGTGATTTGTTACAATGTATACATTATATTCCTGCATCAAAGGACATCAACAATCCATCCTAGAAGCGGGACATTAACCATAGATCAAGGCACCAGGCTGTGGTATCTTCTTATAGGTGGTATCAGGTCCCTTCCTTCTTACATCAGCATTTTAAAATGTATGCTGATGAGCCTGAAGGGCTCTGGGGGTGTTACCAACCCCGTCCATGATGTAATTTACAGGCGTTGACAACAATGCAGGCGCCTTCTCCCTCCCGCTGTGGATTGCATGAGGGAAGTGGGGAAAGTGTACTAGCCTTTGAAGCTACTACACAGGTAACTCCTATAACACCCGCGCTAACCTTTACGCTTATTAGCATAATTAATAAAAGTTGAGTTAGAAGAATAGATTCCCGTGCCTGGCTCTCTGAGTAATTTCCCTGGATGATCAGGATGGGTTTGGATGGTAGATGTAATTAAGTACCCCTTATATTGCCACACCTTTCCTCCTCATGTAGGCAGCTGCCGCGCCACTGAGGACGCGGTGGACGTGTTCACTGGCGGAAGTGTTTACATACCATTCTCGATAACGCTGCTCTTCAGCAAGATCCAGCTATGGGGTATCCAAAAAATAGTGAGTATGCGGATCCTGAAGTCCTGCATTATTCTGTTTTCTGGACCTTAACAACTTGTTCCCTAGTCATATTTTGGGGCTATCAGAAAAAAACCTACCAATCGGTCCTAATTCCCCATCATCCTGATATCAGAACCTTAAACCACGCGGTACGACTGTCAGTATTTTTGGGCATCAGGACCTTAAACCAATCGGGTCCCTCACATCGTTAGCAATAAATGGAAAGTTCTGTGCTGTGGACATAGCGGACCCTCCTTTGTGTGAATTGATGTTTTACTGCCCCCTAGTTGTCACACAGTAATAATACACCCCCAGTGTCTTTCAGGAACCTCTTTGTTGCCTGCGGTGACGCCGCTCAGTTCTTGGCTATGCCTCTTGGCAGCTCCAGATTGATCATTCATCTCATCATGAAAAAAATCGCTTATGTGTCTGGGGTCTTCACTGCTGACTACCCACCCACAGTATGTACTGGCACAGATAGAGGGGTCCAGGGAAGAAATGTGTGACCATGCGACGTGGCCATGTTCTGTTTGTCCTGGTGACTGTTATCAACCTTTGCGGAGCAGCAGGACGTGATATGAGGAGTTATCTTCCAGGGTTTTAAGTGGCACTTGTGTCCTCACACTCTGTGCCTTCTGACTTCCTTCTTCCCTCCTCTATTACGACTCCATCTTTCCGCATTTCACCAAGTGATCAACTTTCTCTCAAAACATCGATGTCCTCATCCTGACCGGTCTCACCCGATCCCACGCTAATCCTGATGGCATGTGGCGATTCTGCAGTAGCTGGGTAATCCCCTCCTGTATCGGGCTGCCGCAGCGCCACTTCCCTGTGCCTTACCCTATGAGAAGTCCCTCGCAATGCCCCAATCGTATCTTAGTTGTGTGAATGTGGGATAACGTGGAGCCGCCGTTGGTTGGGA
>WNYA01000317.1:62576-190436 GCA_019512145.1 Engystomops pustulosus | reverse complement strand
AAATCCCTAAGAGTCAAAATCATGGAAACCCCACCAAATCCCAGTGAGAGTCAAATCAGGAGAATCCACACACCTCCCATGAGAGTCAACAATCATTAGAGAATCCAACACCTCCCATGAGAGTCAAAATCATGGAGAATCCAACACATCTCATGAGAGTCAAAATCATGGAGAATCCAACACATCCCATGAGAGTCAAATCATGGAGAATCAAACCATCCCATGAGAGTCAAAATCATGGAGAACCAACACTCTCATGAGAGTCAAAATCATGGAGAACCCAACACATCCTGAATCACATCATGAGAAACCACCCAATCCCATGAGAAGTCAAATCATAGAGAATCCAACACATCCATGAGAGTCAAAAATCATGGAATCCAACACCTACCATGAGAGTCAAAATCATGGAGAATCCAAAACCCATGAGAGTCAAAATCATGGAGAAAACCCAACACATCCCTGAGAGTCAAATCATGGAGAACCTAACCTTCCACGTGAGAGTCAAAATCATGGAGATCCAAACACATCCCATGAGAGTCAAATCATGGAGAAATCCAACACATCTCATGAGAGTCAAAATCATGGTAACCCACCAAATCCCAGAGAGTCAAAATATAGAGAATCCACACAAATCCATGAGAGTCAACAATATGGAGAATCAACACCTCCCATGAGCGTCAAACATGGAGACTCAACACACTCATGAGAGTCAAAATCATGGAAATCCAAACATCCCTGAGAGTCAAATCATGGAGATCCAAACATTCATGAGTCAAAATCATGGAGCAATCCAACACATCCAAGAGAGTCAAATCATGGAGAATCCAACACACTTCATGAGAGTCAAAATCATGGAGAACCAACACATCATGAAGTCAAATAATGGAAACCCACCAAATCCCATGAGAGTCAAAAATCATGGAGAACCCAAACACATCCCATGAGAGTCAAAATCATGGAAACCCCAAATCCCATGAGAGTCAAAATCATGGAGAATCCAACACATCCCATGAGAGTCAAAATCATGGAGAACCTAACCCTTCCCGTTGGAGTCAAAATCATGGAGAAGCCAACACATTCCATGAGAGTCAAATTGGAGAATCCACACACATTCATGAGAGTCCAAAATCATGGAGAACCAACAAATCATGAGAGTCGAAATCATGGATAACCCACCACCAATCCCATGAGAGTCAAATCATGGAGAATCCAACAACTCCCGTGAGAGTCAAAATCATGGAGAACCAACCACCAATTCCAGGAGAGTCAAAATCATGGAGAACCCAAAACTCCCTGAGAGTCAACTATGGAGAACCCACACATCCCAGAGAGTCAAAATGGAGAACCAACAACATCCCGTGAGAGTCAAAATGATGGAGAACCCAACACATTCCATGAGAGTCAAAATCCATGGAGAAATCCAAACACATCCCATGGAGTCAAAATCATGGAGAACAACACCTCCCATGAGAGTCAAAATGATGGAGAACCCAACACATCTCATGAGAGTCAAAATCATGGAGAACCCAAACACATCCTGAGAAGTCAAAATCATGGCGAACCACAACACATCCATGAGAGTCAAAAATCATGGAGAACCCAACACATCCAGATGAGTCAAAATCATGGAGAACCAACACATCCCCGTGAGAGTCAAATCATGGAGAAACCCAACACATCCCATGAGGAGTCAAAATCATGGAGACCACCAATCCCATGAGAGTCAAAATCATGAGAAACCCAACACATCCATGAGAGTAAAATCATGAGAACCCAACACATCCATGAAGTCAAAATCATGGAGAACCCAAACACATCCCGTGAGAGTCCAAATCATGGAGAACCAACACATCCGGAGATCAAAACATGGAGAACCCAACATCCTGAGAGTCAAAATCTTGAGAAACCCAAAACACAATCCCGTGAGAGTCAAAATCATGGAGAACCCGAGACATCTACAGTCAAAATGACGGAGAACCCAACATTCTGTGAGAGACAAAAACATGGAGAACCCACACATCCCATGAGAGTCAAAATCATGGAGAACCCAACACTTCGATGAGAGTCAAAATGATGGAGATCCAACACATCCCATGAGAGTCAAAATCATGGAGAACCACACCATCCATGAGAGTCAAAATCATGGAGACCCACACATCCCGGAGGAGTCAAAATGATGGAGAACCCAACACATTCCATGAGAGTCAAAATCATGGAGAACCCAACACATCCCATGAGAGTCAAAATCATGGAGAACCCAACACATCCCGTGAGAGTCAAAATGATGGAGAACCCAACATCCCAGAGAGTCAAATCATGGAGAACCCAACACATCCCGTGAGAGTCAAAATCATGGAGAACCCGAGACATCCTACAAGTCAAAATGACGGAGAACCCAACATTCTGTGAGAGACAAAATCATGGAGAACCCAACACATCCCATGAGAGTCAAAATCATGGAGAACCCAACACATTCGATGAGAGTCAAAATCATGGAGAATCCAACACATCCCATGAGAGTCAAAATCATGGAGAATCCAACACATCCCATGAGAGTCAAAATCATGAGAACCCACACATCCCGTGAGAGTCAAAATGATGGAGAACCCAAACACATTCATGAGAGTCAAAATCATGGAGAACCCAAACACATCCCATGAGAGTCCAAATCATGAGAACCAACAAAATCCCGTGAGAGTCCAAAATACACATGGAGAACCCAACACATCCCATGGAGTCAAAACTCTGGAGAACCCAACAATTCCATGAGAGTCAAATCATGGAAGAACCCCAACACATTCCATGAGAGTCAAAATCATGGAGATCCAAACACATCCCATGAGAGTCAAAATCATGGAGAATCCAACCTCCCTGAGAGTCCAAATCATGGAGAACCCAACACATCCCATGAGAGTCAAAATCATGGAGAACCCAACACATCCATGAGAGTCAAAATCATGAGAACCTAACCCTTCCCGTTGAGAGTCAAAATCATGGGGAATCCAACACCTCCCATGAGAGTCAAAACAGGAATCCAACATCCCATAGAGTCAAATCATGGAGAACCCAACACATCCCGTGAGAGTCAAAATCATGGAGAACCCGAGACATCCTACAAGTCAAAATGACGGAGAACCCAACATTCTGTGAGAGACAAAATCATGGAGAACCCAACACATCCCATGAGAGTCAAAATCATGGAGAACCCAACACATCCCGTGAGAGTAAAATGATGGAGAACCCAACACATTCATGAGAGTCCAAATCATGGAGAACCCAACAATCCATGAGAGTCCAAATCATGGAGAACCAACACATCCGTGAGAGTTCAAAAATGAGGGAGAACCACAACATCCCATGAGAGTCAAATCATGGAGAACCCAACACATCCCGTGAGAGTCAAAAATCATGGAGAACCCAACACATCCATGAGAGGCAAAATCATGGAGAACCCAACAATCCCCTGAGAGTCAAAATCATGGAGAACCCAGACATCTACAAGTCAAAATGAGGAGAACCCAACATTCTGGCGAGCAAAATCATGGAGAACCCAACACATCCCTGAGAGTCAAAATGATGGAGCCCACACAATTCGATGAGAGTCAAAATCATGGAGAATCCAACACATCCCATGAGAGTCAAAAATCATGGAGAACACAACACTCCCATGAGAGTAAAATCATGGAGAACCCAACACATCCGTGAGAGTCAAAATATGGAGACCCAACACATCCCATGAGAGTCAAAATCATGGAGAACCCAACACCATCCGTGAGAGTCAAAATCATGGAGAACCAGAACATCTACAAGTCAAAATGAGGAACCCAACTTTCTGTGAGAGACAAAATGGAAACCCAACACATCCAGAGAGTCAAAACTCAGGAGAACCCAACACATCCTGTGAGAGTCAACATGGAGACCAACACATCCATGAGAGTCAAAATCATGGAGAACCCAACACATCCCATGAGAGTCAAAATCATGGAGAACCCAAACATCCCATGAGAGTCAAAATCATGAGAACCAACACATCATGGAGTCAAAATCATGGAGAATCCAACACATCCATGAGAGTCAAAATATGAGAAATCCAACACCTCCATGAGAGTCAAAATATGGAGAATCCAACACTCCATGAGAGTCAAAATCATGGAGAACCAACACATCCCATGAGAGTCAAAATCATGGAGAACCCAACACATCCGTGAGAGTCAAAACATGGAGAACCCGAGACATCCTACAAGTCAAAAGACGGAGAAACCAACATTCTGTGCGAGACAAAATAGGAGAACCAACACATCCCATGAGGGTCAGCCCCTAGACATGCTGAGGTTTTGGCTGCTATGTACGCGAGGTGTAGCTTTCCCGAGCAGGTGACGTTTGGTTCGGTGTTGTCCAGGAGCCATCACATCTGCTTAAAGCCTCTTTTATCTGAAAGTCCTTGAAGATTTACAGAATTGATATGTTTACAAATAGGCAATATAAAGATTTGGAGGGAGATTAGTTAAGTGGCATTTGGCTGAAGGGATTTGACGAATCAAAATCTATTTGTGAGACCGATCTTCATGCGAGGGAATATCAGTAAAATTAATACCGCCTGTATTCTCTTGGCCGGGATACATAAACAAACCTGCAGACGTTTCCCAGTTAATTAAAAACCTGCGGTTAATAAAGTAAGGTTGGCGCAGACTCAAGTTTGCAGAGAAGGTTTTTTTTCAGTCGTCGGGAGGTTCAGAAATGCAGAATTTATCACATTCATATTTATTTCAGCTGAACGCTCGGCTTCAGACCCAGATCGAGGAGAACCTACCAGGGTCAGAACCTCCAGGGTCAGTAAATCATTGGCTGAACCTCTGTATATGGGCTTCCAATCTAAGGTGGGAGAGGGGGAGATAACACATCATACACACGGGGCACAGAGCGGGAAGGAGTGGCGGGAGCTGTAAGACTTCAAGAGTAGCCGTGGTTAGTAAAGCTTTGAGCCACTAGGAAGCACAAAGCCAAACTGCTCTGTGTTAACATCAGTGTGAACCGCTGCAGGGATCAAGTGTGGATATAGTAAGTTTCTATCTAACCCCAAGTGCTTTACCCCCATCCGTACAGGTAATTTCTCCTGTAAAATGTCCTATATGAACCTGTGATGCCCCATATTAATAGAGAGAGAAACACGGGCACAGACCGAAGCTGCAGCAGCTTATAATAAGTTTCTATTTCACCCAACTGCTTTATTCCATCACTGGCAGGTAAGTACTTCCCTTTAATGTCCTTTATGATACCGAGTGATAGAGGAGAGACAAGCGATATACAAATGCAACTGTAGATAAAGTAACTTTCACTCTCACCCCAACTACTTTATTTCCATCAGTAGTTCTCTATACATGCTGGATGATCCTGCTGATGCTCTGACTGATAAACGAAATACACAGGCACTGACAGAGGCTGCAGCAGTAAAGTAAATTTCTATTACACCCCAAGTGCTTTATTCACATCAGTACGGTATCGAATATCATGTCCCATACGATCCTGCTGATAATTCATAGTTAGAGAGGAGAGACAGAGGCCGCTGGAGATAATATTTAGTTTCTATCTCACCCCAGTGCTTTTTCCCATCAGTGTGGGTCAGGGATTCCGGTTTTGGCCTGTTGATTTGTAGAACTTGCTGAGTGACAAGTTATGGAGCGATTCCTTTCTGTCTAGTCTCCGTACCAGGTCTGAGACAATTAGAGATAGATCCTGAATCAGGGAAAATGCAGAATACAAAATGCTGAATATAAGACAAATAATGGCCGGATGTAAAGTTACTCCGCTGGACGTGTCAATATAAAAGTTTGGTATTCTTCCAAAGAGAAGCTCCCTTAATAAAGACTAAGATATATTAAGATGTTCTGAGATGGCTGCTGCAAGATAGTGAAAAAAAATTCTCCGACATCTTCAATTTAAGGAAACATAGTGTGAGTAGAGATGAGCGAGTATACACATCCGAGCTTGTGCGCGTTCAAGTATTAGCGTACTTGAAAGGCTCGTTGCTCGGACGAGTATTTCGCTGCATGGAACACCTTTCCTAAGGATATTTAAGTGAAGAACACAGTGAAGAACCACATGCAGATGTTTCCATCATGCTGTGCGAAAGGTGTTCTTCACAATAGTATGTGAAGAACATAAGTGGTGAAGAACCACATTGCAGATGTTTAACACGGGTCATTCTCCTTTTTGAAGTTCCACGAATTCCATTGAATTAAAAAAAAAAACTAAGAAACAGGACTGAATTCCTTATTTCTCAATAAAATGACAATTGGGGCACATTACTTACCGGTCCATTCGCGATCCAGAGGCGCATTTCTGCACAGGATTGGATCCGACGGGATTATGAGGTAGTTCCTCCGCCGTCCACAGGTGGCGCTGCTGCGCGCTGAAAATCATCTCAACGCGCCGGAACATCACCACCTCGGACCAGTGAAGGTAGCGCTTCCCGAGCGCACTTTTCGGTTTTTAAATGCGGCGGTTTTTCGAATACGTCGGGTTTTCGTTCGGCCACGCCCCCGATTTCCGTCGCGTGCATGCCGGCGCCGAGCGCCACAATCCGATCGCGTGCGCCAAAATCCCGGGGCAATTCAGTACAATCGGCGCAATCGGAATATTCGGGTACACGTCGGGAAAACGCGAACGGGCCCTTAGTAAATGACCCCCACTGTATGCAGGCCTTGGTCCCCTTGAAAAATGCTCGAGTCTCCCATTGACTTCAATGTGGTTCGTTATCGATACGAGCACTCGAGCATCGAAAAAGTTTGACTCGGAGTAACGAGCACTCGAGCATTTTAGTGTCGTCATCTCTAGTTGTCGGAGGATTTAGCAATAAAACATCATAGACAAGACCCACATAGTAGATGGGCTGTAAGAATAACATAGACCGTAAAGTCTGGAATCACTTCCTACAACTGGTACTAGAATCAGCTTCTTGGGGAATGGAGGACGGGTCCTTTGCTGATTTCAGAACTCTGGAGACCTCAAAGGTCCTAAATGGCTCTGGTGTTAATGTGTATAGAGCACGAACATACGTATGTGGATTTCGGGGTAAAGGTCCATTTCGTATACAATTTGTTGGGTGGTTTGGTGGCCATGGGCCCCATAGAAAGCTTGGGCCTCGGGCTACCACCTCTATCTATCCGCTACGTCAGTGTATTAGAGACTATAGGGAACAAGATGGATCTTATAGTCAAAATACTATAACATTTTTTGTCCAACTTCTTTTCATAACTTTTGGCAGATATAGCTATTGCAGCTATTTGCTCAAAAAATGATTGCTAAACAAATAAAAGTAAAACCTTCTATTTTAATTTTTCCTGTTATCCGTGCATTCACATGACCCATTGAAACGAAGTGTGGACAATCGCCGGACAGTAGTGTGTCGCGGAGAGCAGGATTAAAGATGTCACCTGCGACTGCCGCTCGTGTGAATTATAGACTGGTGACATTGACGGTGACATCTACAATTATCCGAGGGAGTATCCAGAGGGGCGACCGACTGGGGACATTTACTCATTTATTCAATGTAAAGACTCACTTCTAGCTGTGGGCCGTGGATCATGTCCCAAACATCACAAATTTAAAGGGAACCGTCATCATTAGCCCTTTTTGAATTCCCCTTGTCCCCACAGACCCTAAAAATCATATCCCCAAACAGTTTTAATACAATTTCTGCCATTTTTTGTTTAAAGATATAAGAGATTAAAGTTCACTTGGCTCCTGTCAGTTTGTTGAGTCCCTAGGTGTCTGGAGCAAGAAGTAGAGTCCCCACCCTCACAGCCAGACCATCTTCCTGGGTACGTGTGCATGGGCCGTATTGCGCACCGGTTGCGAGGCGGCAGTGAGCGATACAGGAACCTAGTATTGCGCATGCGAGATAGCACTAAAGGCAGGCCGGCTGTCTCATTGTATCTGGTATGTCCAGAAGAAGGCGATTCACATGTTGCGGTAAACAAGAACAGGAACGAAGAGGAGGAGGGGGGAAGGAGTGAAAGGTTTTTTTAAATTGCAGGATGAGGAGCGTTTTCTAGAGGGGGCAGGGACTCCGTTCCTTCTCCACACACAGGGACACAGGAACAAGCTGGCAGGGAGCCAGGTAACTTCAATTTATTTTTTTTAACCAAAAGGCAGAAATTTAAAAAAAACTCTTGGGTGATGTTAAATGTCGTGGGGATATGGGTAAAACAAAAAAGGGCCTGGTGACAGGGGTTGGCCACTTGTGTGCGTACACATGTGTGCGTAAGTGTGGGGGCTAGGATATTAGGTAATAGTTCTGTCCACTTTGTATTGTAAAGTGAAGCTCCTTCATTTACCCTCATCAGCCAAACATTCCTGACCATAAAATGTCCACAGGTGGTGGGTCATGTGATTACATCTGTCCATGAGCAATCGCCCTGCCAGGACCTTAGTTCATGAATACTATCATAAAGTCCAAGAAAGCGGATCAGAACTTTTAAAACCTAATATCCTATCCCACACAAGTTACAAAACAGTAAAGGTAATGTGTCCAACCCTTTAATTCTACAAATATTGGCAATTTTACACCACTTGCTCCATTTTCCAAAGTGCGTTGAACACCGTGAGATCTGTAGTCTAGGGACCGTGCCCCTAAATGAAGAAAGTTGCCTAAGAGATTAAGGACCCTAAATTACCAATGTGTGTTTCTGCCTGTAGTCCTGATTTGGACTCTGTCTGACCATTCCTGCTTGACCCTGCACTGTCTTTGACTATCTCTGCCTATTCTCTTTGACTATCCTCTTATATATTTCTAATGTATTCAGTCAGCTTTGTTTTATTGGATTCCCCTAAACTTTTTATCCATGGCTGATTATCTTCGAAAAATCTTATCCCCTTATGAGTCTTATAGTCCGAAAACTACGACCCTCCTTTTTTCTCTAACTAATTCTTTTTTAAATATAACCAAAGTCTTAACTTTAACAGCCCAGAATTTAGTATCCTTGACTTCGGCAGGAGCCCCCATCTGTCGCCCATAGAACATTCCGCACATGCAGCCGCTCGCTTCATAGAGATTACACTTTAGGACCTCGTATTTTATGAGAAAACCTACCTTCCTTCCTGGATAACCCAAGACATGATGAATTAACTTTTACTTCTTGTTTTAATGGCAGAACTACCATATGGTCCAATAGCAGCAATTGTACAGTCACAGCATCAGAAAGAATTTAAATAAAACTCTCTCAAAACAGAAAATGATAAAAACAATATGGAGAGGCAAAAGTCCTGTATTTTATGTCACTTTATATAAGATTAATTTTTTTTTTATTCGGAGGACCTGACTTTGATTTGTAGCGCCTTTCTCTGAATTGTTTCCTGCCCTGACCTCTGCCTATCCCTTACCATTCCCTGCATGACCCCCTAGTGCTTCATAACCTCCAAGCTGCATCTATTTTTTATTTTGTTTGTAAAGGGAACCTGTACCAGGGATCTCATTTTCATTAATACCTGTTACAGAAGCCCATTACCCTGCTATGCAAATATGTCTTTCTGTTTCTCTAAGCATTTGCATTACAGTATACTTGGGTTGTTAAACTTACTTGATCTGACTCCTCTGTATAGTCTAGGGTGGGCTTTGGATGCATTAAAAAAAAAAAACATGTGACAGTCTGCGCTGCAGAACCTTCAGCTCTTAGCCCCCACCTTTGTGCTCCTGTACAGCTCTCCCACTCCATGATGTCAGCTCCCCAGGCTGTGATTTGTGAAGGAGGCAGGAGGAGGAGCTGTACAGGATCACAAAGTTGGGGCGAGAGCTGAGTGTAAGGCCTTCTTCTTTGAATTGCATCCAAACCAAAGCCACACCTGGGACTAAAAGATGATTCTGTCAGGGTGCAAGGAGTTTATACATATAATTATGCTGTAATACAAATGTTCATAGAAAGCAGAACATGATTTGTAAAACGCTAGGGAATTTGATGTGCTATATAATAAGATTACAGTGTAGTGCGCTTTTTCAACGTGCTTTGCTTGAAAAATTAGGTCCCTGGTGACAGGTTCCCTTTAGAGTAAGGGAGGAAAAGAGAGTTATTCAAAAGGTTGACATAGATTTTCATTTGTTCGCTAATTCAGAGATGCAGTAATAGATTAATTCTTCTTTTAATCTGTACCTTGGTTTTGATTATTTCAAAATCAATTACATCTCCATTCCAGCCGTTTTGGCTGATGCTGATGGATGGAATCGTGTTTCTCATTCGTTACAGTCAAGATGAAAAAAAAAGAGTACAGAAAAACTTTTCCGGTAAAATAATTATGACCTCCGAGCGGGGATTTTCATTATAGAAAATATTCTTCCTTAAAATAATTTCATTATTTGATTTTGATCCAGTTCCATCTTTTGATTGGAAGAACATTTGAAATTAAAAAAAAAATAAAAAATTCTCATTGGGTCATTTAGGGTAAAACACCATTCAAATCGAAGCTCTGAATTTTCCAGCTATAACAGATATTGAAAACAGACATGTATACCAGAAGCCTGACTATTAGAATGACAGGTCCTGTCTGGAAAATGTTTACACTTTAGAGCTCTAGATATTATGATGACTCATGTAAGTATATGGGAAAATGCTTTGTCATTGTGTTTGTGACAAATGTAACAACTCCTTCCCTGGTAGAAAGAATAGAATGAATAGTCCCAGTCATTAGTGTCTTGCAGTTAGGTGACAGAGCTTTAGGCGAAGAGTGCCGGTTCTGAGCACCAGAGAGCTGAGACTGGGGACACTCTGCCATAGACCCTGACTCCTAGTCTGTGGACCAGGACAAGCCTTTGGAAGAGAGAACCGGTAACCGGCCTTTCCCGCAAAAACCTTCTTCTTCCATGGTGGAGATTGGAGAGGTCAGCCCTTTGATTTTACTTTTTTGTTTTGCACCTGAATTTTGACATTAAAGAAGGAAACTGTTCACTGCAGATCCTGACTCCCCGGAATTATTTCGCATTGGGGTGCACCACACCTTCCCTTATTGTAAAACACCAACACAAGGTGACAACTCAACGGTGCCTGGCAGACCCACATAACTTTGGGCACTACCCTAACCCCCACTGTACATGTGCCATTGGATTCTGCATGTTTAGCATTGTATACATGCAAACACATTGGGGCTCATTCTACTAAGGGCCCCGCGGACCGCCACTTTGTGGGGACATCCCGACGATTTCCTTTTGCTCCACTGGGGCAGGGATTAAAAGGGGTTTTTGGTGCAGACTATCAGAATTTTGGCGCAACGCGTCAACGTTCATGCTACAGAAATCGGGGCGGGCCGTCAGACGATCCGACAGATCAGAAAACCGCGGAATTTAACTTCAAAATGTGTCGCAAGCCAAGCACTACTTATGGGAGGAAGATGGGTCACTTCTGGCGGCCTGAGCATGGCAGCGACAGATGCAGGACAATTGGGCACACGCCATCTAAGTGAACGCGACCAATCAGTGATAGCTTTCCCGAGCAGGTGACGTTTGGTTCGGTGTTGTCCAGGAGCCATCACATCTGCTTAAAGTCCTCTTTTATCTGAAAGTCCTTGAAGATTCTACAGAATTGATATGTTTTACAATCAGGAATATAAAAGATTTGGAGGGAGATTAGTTAAGTGGCCATTTGGCTGAAAGGGATTTGACGAATCAAAATCTATTTGTGAGACCGATCTTCATGCGAGGGGAATATTCAGTAAAATTTAATTACTGCCTGTATTCTCTCTGGCCGGGATCCAGCATTAACCTGCAGACGTTTCCAATGTTAATTAAAATACCTGCAGGTTAATAAAGATAAAGGTTGGCGCAGACTCAAGTTTGCAGAGAAGGCTTTTTTTCAGTCGTTCGGGAGGTTCAGAAATGCAGAATTTATCACATTTCATATCTTATATTTCAGCTGAACGCTCGGCTTCAGACCCAGATCGAGGAGAACCTACCAGGGTCAGAACCTACCAGGGTCAGTAAATCATTGGCTGAACCTCTGTATATGGGGCTTCCAATCTAATGGTGGGAAAGGGGGAAGCTACACAGTCATACACACGGCACAGAGCGGGAAGGAGTTCGGGAGCTGTAAGTACTTCAAGAGTAGCCGGGGCTATAGTTACAGCTTTGAGCCACTAGGAGCACAAAGCCAACTGCTCTGTGTTAACATCAGTGTGAACCGTTGCAGGGTACAGTGTTGGATATAGTAAGTTTCTATCTACCCCAAGTGCTTTACCACCCACACATACAGGTAATTTTCCCCTGTATAATGTCCTATATGAACCGCTTGATGCCCCATATTTAGAGGAGAAACACGGCCACAGACCGAAACTGCAGCAGCTTATAAATAGTTTCTATTCACCCCAACTGCTTTATTTCCATCACTGGCAGGTAAGTACTTCCCTTAATGTCCTTTATGATACCGAGAGTGATAGAGGAGAGACACAGCGATATACAAAGCAACTGTAGATAAAGTACTTTCACTCTCACCCACCCCACTACTTTATTTCCATCAGTAGTTCTCTATACCTGCTGGATGATCCTGCTGATGCTTCTGACTGATAAACGAAATACACAGGCACTGACAGAGGCTGCAGCAGCTCTAAAGTAATTTCTATTACACCCCAATGCTTTATTCACATCAGTACGTATCTGATCATCTTCCATACGATCCTGCTGATAATCATAGTTAGAGGAACAGAGGCCGCTGGAGATAATATTTAGTTTCTATCTCACCCCAATGCTTTATTTCCCATCAGTGTGGGTCAGGGATTCTCGGTTTGGCCTTGTGATTCTGTAGAATCTGCTGAGTGACAAGTTATGGAGCGTTCCCTTTCTGTCTAGTCTCCAGCTACCAGGTCTGAGACATTAAGAATAGATCCTGATCAGGGAAAACTGCAGAATCAAAATGCTGAATATAAGACAAATATGGCCGATGTAACGTTACTCCGCATGGACTGTGGCATATAAAGTTTGGTATCTTCCAAAGAGAGCTACCTTAATAAAGACTAAGAATATTAAGATGTTCTGAGATGGCTGCTGCAAGATATGTAAAAAAAAATTCTCCGGACATCTTCAATTTTAAGGAAACATAGTGTGATAGAGATGAGCGAGTATACACATCCGAGCTTGCTGCGCGTCAGTAGGACTACTTGAAACGGCTCGTTGCTCGGACTAGTATTTCGCCTGCATGAGAACGACCTTTCACTTAGAGATCATTTAGGTGAAGAACCAGTGAAGACACATTGCAGATGTTTCCATTCATCTCTGTGCAAAAAGGGTTCTTCACAATAGTATGTGAAGAACATAAGTGTGGAGAACACATTGCAGATGTTTAACACGGTCTTCTCCTTTTTGAAGTTCCACGATATTCCATTGAATAAAAAAAACTAAGAACAGGACTGACTTCCTTATTTCTCAATAAAATGACACATTGGGGCACATTTTACTTACCCGGTCCATTCGCGATCCAGCGGCGCATTCTCTGCACAGTTTCGGATCCGGACGGGATTTATGAAGGTAGTTCCCCCCGTCCACCAGTGGCGCTGCTGCGCTGAAAATCATCTCAACGCGCCGGAATGCACCACCTCGGACCAGGTGAGGTAGCGCTTCCCGACGACCTTTTTCGGTTTTTAAAATGCGGCGGTTTTTCCGAATACGTCGGGTTTTCGTTCGGCCACGCCCCCCATTTTCCGTCGCGTGCATGCCGGCCGATGGCCCACAACCGATCGCGTGCGCCAAAATCCCGGGGCATTCAGGTACAATCGGCGCAAATCGGAAATATTCGGGTACACGTCGGGAAAACGCGAATCGGGCCCTTAGTAATGACCCCCACTGTATTGCAGAGCCTGGTCCCCTTGAAAAATGCTCGAGTCTCCCATTGACTTCAATGGTTCGTTATTCGATACGAGCACTCGAGCATCGAAAAAGTTTGACCGAGTAACGAGCACTCGAGCATTTTATGCTCGCTCATCTCAGTTGTGAGGATTTAGCAATAAACATCATAGACAAGACCACATAGTAGATGGGCTGTAAGAATAACATAGACCGTAAGTCTGGAATCACTTCCTACAACTGGTACTAGAATCAGCTTCTTGGGGAATGGGCGGGTCCCTTCTGCTGATTTCAGAACCTCTGAGAACCTTCAAAGGTCCTAAAATGCTCTGGTGTACATGTGTATAAGAGCACGAACATCGTATGAGGATTTCCTGGGTAAAGGTCCATTTCAGTATACAATTTGTTGGGTGGTTTGGGGGGGCCATGGGCCCCATAGAAAGCTTGGGCCTCGGCTACCACCTCTATCTTATCCGCTACGTCAGTGGTATAGAGACTATAGGAACAAATGGATCTTATAGTCAAAATACTATACATTTTTGTCCAACTTCTTTCATAACTTTTGGCAGATATAGCATTTGCAGCATTTGCTAAAAAAATGAATTGCTAAACAAATAAAGTAAACCCTCTATTTTAATTTTTCCTGTTATCCGTGCATTCACATGACCCATTGAAACAAAGTGTGACAATCGGCCGGACAGTAGTGTGTCCGCGAGAGCAGGATTAAAGATGTCACCTGCAACTGCCCGTCGTGAATTATAGACTGGTGACATTGACGGTGACATCTACTAATTACCGAGGGAAGTATCCAGAGGGGCGACCGACTGTGGGACATTTACTCCATTTATTTCAATGTAAGACTCACTTCTAGCTGTGGGCAGTGGATCATGTCCAAACTCACAAATTTAAAGGGAACCCGTCATCATTAGCCCTTTTTGAATTCCCCTTGTCCCCACAGACCCTAAAATCATATCCCCAACACAGTTTTAATACAATTTCTGCATTTTTTGTTTTAAAGATAAGTAGATTAAAGTTCACTTGGCTCCCTGTCAGTTTGTTGAGTCCCTAGGGTGCCTGGAGCAAGAAGTAGATCCCCACCCTCCAAGCCAGACCATCTTCCGGGTACGTGTGCATGGGCCGTATGCGCACCTGGTTGCGAGGCATTGAGCTAGAGTACAGGAACTAAGTATTGCGCAGGCCGATAGCACTAACGGCAGGCCGGCTGTCTCCATTGTATCTGTGTATGTCCCAAAGAAGGAGCGATTCAATGTTGCGGTAAACAAGAACAGGAGAGAGGAGGAGGGGGGGAAGGAGTGAAAGGTTTTTTAAATTGCAGGATGAGGAGCGTTTTCTAGAGGGGGCAGGGACTCCGCTTCCTCTCCCACACACCCCAGGGACACAGGAAACAGCTGGCAGGAGCCAGGTAAACTTCAATTTATTTTTTTTAACCAAAATGGCAAAATTTTAAAAAACTCTTTGGGTGAGTTAAATGTCTGTGGGGATATGGGTAAAACAAAAAAGGGCCTCTGGTGACAGGGGTTGGCCACTTGTGTGCGTACACATGTGTGCGTAAGTGTGGGGCTAATATTAGGTAATAGTTCTGTCCACTTATTGATATGTAAATGAAGCTCCTCATTTACCCTCATCAGCCAAACATTCCTGACCATAAATTCCACAGTTGTGTGTCATGTGATTACATCTGTCCATGAGCAATCGCCCTCCCAGACCTTAGTTCATAATACTATCATAAGTCCTCAGAAAGCGGATCAGAACTTTTAAAACCTAATATCCTATCCCACACACTACAAAACAGAAAGGTAATGTTCCAACCCCTTAATTCTACAATATGGTGCAATTTTACCACCTTGCTCCATTTTCCAAAAGTGCGTTGAGACACCGTGAGATCTGTATTCTAGGGACCGTGCCCTAAATGAAGAAAGTTGCCTAAGATAGGACCCTAGATTACCAATGTGTGTGTTTCTGCTGTAGTCCTGACTTTGGACTCTGTCGACCATTCCTGTGCCTTGACCCGCACTGTCTTTGACTATCTCTGCCTATCCTCTTTGACTATCCTCTTATTCTCATGTATTCAGTCAGCTTTAGTTTTATGGATTCCCCTAAACTTTTATCCATGGCTGATTATCTTCCGAAAATCTTATCCCCTTATGAGTCTTATAGTCCAGAAACTACGACCCTCCTCTTTTTCTCTACTAATATCTTTTTTTAAATATAACCAAAGTCATAACTTTAACAGCCCAGAATTTAGTATCCTTGACTTCGGCAGAGGAGCCCCATCTGTCGCCATAGAACATTCCGCACATGCAGAGCCGCTCGCTTCATAGAGATTACACTTTAGGACCTCGTATTTTATGAGAACACCCTACCTTCCTTCCGGTGATAACCCAACATGATGAATTAACTTTTACTTCTGTTTTTTTAATGGCAGAACTTACCATATGGCACGAAAGCAGCAATTGTACGTGTCACAGCATCAGAAAGAATTTAAATATAAACTCTCTCAAACAAGAAAAAATGATAAAACATATGGAGAGGCAAAAGTCCCGTATTTTATGTCAACTTTATATAAGATATTTTTTTTTAAGTCGATGGACCTGCTTTGATTGTACTGGCCTTCCTCTACATTGTTTCCTGCCCTACCTCTGCCTATCCCTTACCATCCCTGCATGACCCCCTAGTGCTCATAACCTCCAAGCTGCATCTATTTTTATTTTCTTTTTTTAAAGGGAACCTGTCACCAGGGATCTCATTTTCATTAAATACATGTTACAGAAGCCCATTACACCGTATTGCAAATATGCTTTTGTTTTCTCCTAAGCATTTGCATTACAGTATACTTGTGTGTTATAACTTAACTTGCATCCTGACTCCTCTGTATAGTCCTAGGGGTTGGGCTTTGGATGCATTTAAAAAAAAAAAACATGTGACATGTCTGCGCTGCAGACTCTTCAGCTCTTAGCCCCCACCTTTGTGCTCCTGTACAGCTCCTCCCACTCCCACTGATGTCAGCTCCCCAGGCTGTGATTTCTGTGAAGGAGCAGGAGGGAGAGCTGTACAGGATCACAAAGTTGGGGCTGAACTGAGGTGTAAGGCCTTCTTCTTTGAAGCATCCAAACCAAACCCAACACCTGGACTAAACAGATGATTCTGTCAGGGTGCAAGTAAGTTCTAACATATATATGCTGTAATACAAATGTTCATAGAAAGCAGAAAGTCATGATTTGTAAAACGCTAGGGAATTTGATGGTGCTATATAAATAAAGATTACAGTGTAGTGCGCTTTTTCAACCTGTCTTTGGTGAAAAATTAGGTCCCTGGTGACAGGTTCCCTTTAAGAGTAAGGGAGGAAAGAGTTATTCAAAAGGTTGACATAAGATTTTCATTGTTTCGCTAATTCAGAGACAGTATAGATAATCTTCTTTTTAATTCTGTACCTTGGTTTTGATTTATCAAAATCAATTACATCTCCATTCCAGCCGTTTTGGCTGATGCTGATGGTGGAATCGTGTTCTCATTCGTTACAGTCAAGATGAAAAAAAAGAGTACAGAAAACTTTTTCCGGTAAAAAATTATGACCTCCGAGCGGGATTTTCATTATAGAAATATTCTTCCCTTAAAATACTTTCATTATTTGATTTTGATCCAGTCTCCATCTTTTTGATTGGAAGAACATTTGAAATTAAAAAAAAAATAAAAATTCTCATTGGGTCATTTAGGGTAAAACACCATTCAAATCGAGCTCTGAATTTTCCAGCTTATACAGATATTAAAACAGACATGTATACCAGACAACCTGACATTAGAATGACAGGTCCTGTCTGGAAAATTGTTTACACTTTAGAGCTCTAGAATATGATGACTCATGTAAGTATATGGGAAAATGCTTTGTCATTGTGTTTGTGCACAATGTAACAACTCCTTCCCTGGTAAAAGAATAGAATGAATATCCCAGTCATTAGTGTCGTGCAGTTAGGTGAACAGACTTTAGGGCGAGAGTGCCGGTTCTGAGCAACCAGAAGAACTGAGACTGGGACCTCTGCCATAGACCCTGGACTCTCTCTGTGACCAGGGGTACACGCTTCTGAGAAAGAGAGGAACCGTACCCAGGCCTTTCCCGCAAAGAACCCTTCTTCTTCCATGGTGGAGATTGGAGAGGTCAGCCCTTTGATTTTACTTGTTTTGTTTGCAACCTGAATTTTGACATAAAGAAGAACTGTTCACTGCAGATCCTGACTCCCCGAATTATTTCGCATTGGGTGCACCACACCTCCCTTATTGTAAAACACCAACACAAGGTGACCTCAACGTTGCCTGCAGACCAGCAAACTTTGGGGCACTCCTAACCCGCCCTGTACATGTCCCAGTTGGATTTCTGCGTGTTTAGCATTGTATACATGCAAAACACATGGGGCTCATTTACTAAGGGCCCCGCGGACCGCACTTTCGGCGGACATCCCGACGATTTCCATTTTGCTCCACTGGGGCAGGGATTTAAAAGGGTTTTTGGTGCAGACTATCAGATTTTGGCGCAAACCGCTTCAACTTTCATGCTACTAAGAAATCGGGCGGGCCGTCAGACAGACCGACAGATTCAGAAAACCCGGAATTTAACTTCAAAATTGTGTCGCAAGCCAAGCACTTACATGTACTGGAGGAAGATGGCACTCTGGCGGACTGAGCAGGGCAGCGACAGATGCAGAAATTGGGCACACGATCTAAGTGAATCGCGACACAGTGGCATTTCCACAGACAATGCACTTTAGGGAACGTGAGGGGCCGGGTAATAAATGTCCCCCTTGTGCTTCTTAAGAATAAATTGAAACACTTCATAATGCCATCGGTTTGCGTTCGGTTGTATCTGTTTCTAAATCAATCGAACTGGAACGTGTGATTCACAACCTGAATGCATTGTGTAACAAATATTATGGCCAGCATCCTGCCAGAGGTTCCGGAGGACCATGGCTGCTCTGGCAAATAAGTGGCCTCAATGTGCCATGTCGGAACACCCACTTCCTTCCTATGTGACTTCCCTTTTTGGCCTTGATTGAAGAAGCCATTTACTGGCTGAACGGTTCCATGATCTTACGGAACCTCCAGCTGGGTGTCACCCATAAATGGGAAGTACCAAACTACACACGAACTGTGTAGGTAACAGGGTAATATAACCTTTGTTTTTTTTCCCCATCCCCAATCCACATACCACCCCTTCAATATTTTGTGTACTAGAACCACCACTTGCTGGAGTTATCACTCGCCTTAGAGATTGATTGTGGTTGACCATGACAACATTTTGGAGGTTTGATGGCTTTTTTCCTTACCACTTTTTACCAGGTCAAAGGTTCTAATTTGCAGCTTCTTTAAAACAATTTGGGAATTGTGCTTTCCCCAAAGTAATAATGAACATATGAGACAACACGAGATATTGATTACGTTCCTTTTACCATTGTTGGAGGAGATTCGCTTGACGTCCTCCGTATTTTTATCTAAACCTCTTCACTCCAGGTTTGAAGGTCGTTCAGTTGGCGTGATAAGATTAGCTTCTCCACCCCACCCGATTTGTAACCGGTCAGTGGGTATGGTATAGGTTGAGAACATTAAGGTTTACTGTTATGATCCAATGAAAGACGTCTCCTGCATCCTGATCATTAGCGAGGCTCGCGTGAATCGGGAATCTGCCATCTGATAGACTGATGGTTCTCCTGGTGTACAGTATGAATTGTTTTATGGCTGGACTTGGCCTCCTAGGGGAGTGCTCTTCTCAGTTCATTCACTACAAAGTGCCGAGAGAGCTCTGTTACATTTTATATGATTCTCGGGAAACGCGACTTTCATTGTTCCACAAGATGCCGCCAATACGATAGTGAGATTCAATTATACTGTCACAACACGTTAGGGAGAATGACAGGTCTCCTTCCAAGTCTTCGCGCAGTGCAACAGCTTGGTGGGTAATGTTTTCATGATGGAAATAGATCTGTGTATTCCAAACAGTAAAACATCGCCATCTTTCTTTTTTTACAGATGTGTTGTAAGATTGGACACGTGTCGTCCTCAGCCTAATCATGAGAGCGCAAGACAACATGAAAGGCTGTAGGCGAATCTCTGTGCAGGTGGTTCTTCTCTTTTCCTATCCTGACACAGACACCAACAGTGACTCATATAATACTGCCCCCGACTAGGAAACTATAAATCGGAAACAGTACTTATAATAATATGTACCAGACTATAACTGCTATATATTGCCACGGGGACAAGAATATAACACTATAAATACTGCCCCCTAGTACAGAAATATATAAACTGCCCCCCTTTACCAGATATACTACTATAAACTGCCCCATGACAAGATAAACTACTATAATAGCTGCCCCTATGTACAAAATATTAACTACGATATATACAGGCCCCTATGTACAAGATATACTACTAGACTCGCCCATACAGATAACACTACGCTCCTATGTACAAGAATAAACTCTATAATACTGCCCGGATGTACAAGAATATAAACTAAATACTGCCCCTATTAAGAAGAATAACACTAATACTGCCCCCTATGTACAAGAAATAACTACTATAATACCTGCCCCCCCCTATGTACAAGAAAAACTACAAATAATGCTCCATGTACAAGAAAAACACTTAACTGGCCCCCATGTACAAGAAGATAATTAGCTAAATACGCCCCCTAT
This sequence comes from Engystomops pustulosus, assembly GCA_019512145.1. Classification (NCBI taxonomy): domain Eukaryota; kingdom Metazoa; phylum Chordata; class Amphibia; order Anura; family Leptodactylidae; genus Engystomops; species Engystomops pustulosus. The sequence continues at coordinate 169,910 of WNYA01000317.1, read as the reverse complement.
GTACAAAGATATAACTACATAATACTACTGCCCCCTAATGTACAAGAATATAACACTATAATACTGCCCCGCTAGTACAAGAATATAATCGTATATGTAGACTGGCCCCAGTGTACAAGAAAAAAGTACAATAACTACTAATCTGCCCTAGACGAATAACTAATAGAATACGCACCCTATGTACAGAATATAACTACTATAATACTGCTCTCTATGTACAAGAATATAACTGACTATAATACTGCCCCCTATGTACAATAATAACTAGACTATAATCTGCCCCCCTGTGTACAAGAATATCAACTACGTATAATCGTGCCCCCTATGTACAGACTTACTACTACTATAATACTGCCCCCTATGTACAAAATATAACACTATAATACTGCCGCTCCCATGTACAAGATATACTACTATAATACTGCCCCCTATGTACAAGTAAGAACTACTAAATACTGCCCTATTACACGAACTACTATAATACTGCCCCCTATGTACAAGTTATAACTACTATAATACTGCCCCTATCCTTGTAACAAGAATATAACTACTATATACTGCCCCCTATGTACAAGTATATACTACTAAAAACTGCCCCCTATGTACAAATATAACTACTATAAACTGCTCTCTATTGTACAACGAATAAGATAACTATAACTATCATATGCTCCCTCGTAAAGGAATATACGTATGACTATATACTGGCCTACTGCCCTATTCAACATATAACTAACTAAATATTGCTCCCTATGTACATGGAATAAACTATGACTATACTGCCCCCTATGTACAAGAATTAACTACTATAATTTGCTCCCCTATGTACAGGGAATATAACTATGACTAATAATACTTGCCCCCTATGTACAAGAATATAACTCCTTGATATTGCTCCCAGACAGGAATATAACTATGTTAATAACGCCCCTTAGTAAAGAATCTAACTACTAGAATACTGCCACTATGTACAGGATATGCCTATGACTAAATACTGCCCCCAATGTCAAGAATAAACACTACATAATACTGCCCCCTATGTACAGGAATAGTAACTACTATAATACTGCCCCTATGTAACAGAATATACATAACTATAATACGGCCCACCCTATGTACAAGAATATAACTACTTATAATAACCGCCCCCATGTACAAGAATATAACTACTATAATTTGCCCCCTATGTACAGAATATAACTACTATAATTCAGATAAGAATAAGAAAAACAGTCTCACCCACTAGATCTTGTGATGGCCTTGGAACGGCAGGTTCGCGGACGGATCCAGGTCCCATCCGGTATCAGGACCACCGAGGAGGCTCATGTCCAAAAGCAGAAACAAAGGTGCGGACTCCAGCAATAGAAGTATAGAAGAATTCGTTTTTTTTGTATAAAAATTTCAAAAAATATTTATTTCATCTTCAATTAAAAAAACTTGCAATGGCAAGAACAGGCATGGGTGCACACAAGACATGACACAAAAACAGAGCTGCGGTAACGCGTTTCGGACTTATGTACCATATATGGTATGAGTAAAGGACGAACAGCTGAAGAGCGAATTGCGTTGACCGGAACTCTGTTTTTGTGTCTGTCGTTGTTGCACCCATGCCTTTTTGCCATTGCAAGTTTTTAATTGAAGATAAAGAATATTTGAAATTTTTATACAAAAAACGAATGCTTCTTATACTTCTATTGCGGAGTCCGCACCTTGGTTTCTGCTTTGGACATACTACTATAATACTGCCGCCAGTACAGATAAACTACTATTACTGCCCTCCTATGTACAGAATATACTAACTATAATCCTGCCCCTTGTATCAAGATATATCACTATAAACGCCCCCTATGGTACAAGAAATTATAACTACTATAATTACCTACTGCTGCCGCCCCCTATGTACAGGATATAAACTACTATAATACTGCCCCCTATGTACAGGATATTAGTACTATAATACTGCCCCATTACAGGATATAACACTATAATACTGCCCCTATGTACAGGAATATAACTGCTGATAATACTGCCCTCTATGTACAAGAATATAACTACTATAAATACTGCCCCTAGTTCAAGAATATATCTACTATAAATCTGCCCCCTAGTACAAGAATAAACACTATAAATACATAGCTGCCCCCGTGGTACAGTAATATAACACTATAATACTGCCCCCTAGTTACAGATATAACTACATAATAACTGCCCCCTATGTACAAGAATATAACTACTATAATACGCCCCCTATGTACAAGAATATAACTCTATATACTTGCCCCCTATGTACAAATATAGACGACTATAATACTGCCCCTATGTACAAGATATAACACTATAATCCTGCCCCCTATGTACAAGAATAAACTCTAAAACTTCCCCTATGTACAAGAAATGAACTACTACAATACTGCCCCCCCTTGTACAGGAATATTACTACTATAATACTGCCCCCTATGTACAGAATATAACTACTTAATACTGCCCTACTGCCCATGTACAGGAATATACTACTAAATATTGCCCCCATTGTACAGGATATAGACTACTAATACTGCCCCCTATGTACATGAAATATACTACGATCATACTGCCCCCTATGTACCTGAATATCTACTATATACTGCCCCCCTATGTACAAGAATATAACTACTATAAACTGCCCCCTATTTACAAGAATATAACTACTATAATACTGCCCCTTATTACAAGAATACAACACATATACGTGCCTCCTATGTACAAGAATAGACACTACTTAATACTGCTCCCATGTATAGGAATATAACTTCTATATACTGGCCCCCATGAACAGCAATATAACTACTACATATCTTCTCTAAGAAAAGGATATAACTACTTCTGAACCACGTACTTTGAGGTGGAAGTAATGTACCAAATGACCTATTTAGCTCAGTTTGCGGCTTCCATCCAAATCATCCGGGCACAGATCTACGCCCCTCACATCAGGCCTAGGACAGCCAAATTGGGGAGATTAGTAATAGCACTTTTAATAAATTTGACAAAATTTATCACAGTCATTTGGTCTAAAAGGCTGGCATCAGGTTTATTGAATTATCATCTCATAATTGTTTGTATTCTTCTACACCTGCTGGTGATAAGAGGCAGGGGAGGGGAGGTCTGACTACACAGGTCTGACTACACGGGTCTGATTACACCGGTCTGACTATTCAGGGTCTAACAACTGACTACACAGGGTCTGACTATTCATGGTCTAACTCACTGACACAGTCTGACTACACAAAAGGGTCTGACAAACACAGGGTCTGACTATTCATGGTCTAACTACTGACTACAAAGGGTCTAACTACACAGGGTCTGATTACACTACTATGCTACACAGCTCTACACGGTCAACCTAACACGGACTAGCTAACAAGGGTCTGACTACACACAGATCTGACATCTCAACTACTGACTACACAGGGTTCTATACTACAACATCGGATACCTCTGCTTATTCAGGGTCTAACACTGGCTGCTAGCACGGGTCCAATACTACTACACAGTTGGCACCGGTCGATCTGACCACTCGACTACACATGGTCACTGACTGCAACACGGTCGGACTAGCACCAGGGTCTGACTCACAGGTCTACGACCACAGCTACTGACACATTGACTACACATGGTCTACTCTGACTACAAGGTGCTGACTACCGGCTAACTAACTACTGTCTGACTTACAGGACACTTGTCTGATACAGGTCAAGACTGACTACAACACAGGGTCTGCTACACAGGGTCCACACTGACACAATGGTCTACTACACAGGGTTACACGACTGCACAGGGTCTTGACTACACAGGTGTCGACTACACAGGGTTCTACACAGAACTAAGAGGACTTTCACACTACACGGGTCTGACTACCAGGGTCTAACTACTGACTACCAGGGTCTGACTACAGGTTTGCTACACCGGGCGACGACTACACATAGGGTCTGACTACAAGGTCGAACTACTGACTACACAGGGTTCTGCTACACAGGTCTACTAACTACTGACTAACATGTCTGACTACACCGGGTCTAACTCTGAACTACACAGGGTCTGACCTACACATGGTAACAGACTACACAGGTCGACTACACAGGAACTAATCTCTGACTTCACAGGGTCTGACTACACAGGGTCTACACTGACTCATTGTCGACTAACAGGGTCTAACTACTGACTACAACAGGGTTCTGACGGTTGACACAAGGGTCTGACTTTGACTACAGACAGTACCATACAGGTCTGACTACACAGGGTCTGACACACAGGGTCTAAACTACTGATCACGTCGACTACACGGTCTGACTACCAGGAATTGCTACACAGGTTGGACGGTCTACACCTGACACAGGTGACTAAAGTCTAACTGGCCTAAGGTCGGACTACACAGGGTCTAACTACTGACTACACAGGTCTGATACACAGGGTCTAACTACAGACTACACAGGTCTACTCCACAGGGTCTCACATACTAATGACTTCACAGGGTCCTGACTACACAGGTCGACTACTGACTAACGAAAAACACAATGGTCTATACTCTAGACTACACAGGGTCTTCACTACGGTGACTACACCAGGGTCTGACTACACTAACTAGTCTGCTTCCAGGGTCTGACTACACAGGCCTAGACTCTCACATGGTCTCTCTCTACACAGGGTCTGACTACACAGGTCCTACCAGGTCTACTACCTACACGTATCTGACTACACAGGTCGTGACTACACAGGGTCTAACTACTGACTACACCGGTCCTGACTACCGTCTAAAGTAGGTTCGACTACACGGCCTACTCGACTACACAGGGTCTGAAACTTTACACAGTAATAGTAGTCTGAACCATCTAACTACGACCTCAACTACACGGTCTACAGACTATACAAGGTCCTAAGGTCTAACATACTGCCAACAGGTTGACACAGGGTCCTACCAGGCTAACTACGACAGGGTTCCTACTACAGACTCACGGTCTATCTGACTACACAGGTCTACGTACTGACTTACACAGGGTCTGACACACAGGTACTAACGTACTGTCTGACTAACACAGGGTCTGACTACACAGGTGTCTAAACTACTGACTACACAGGTCTGATAACACAGGGTCTACATGACTACACAGGATCTGACTACACAGGACTAAGTACTGGACTTACAGGGTCCCTGACTACACAGGGGTCTAACGTACACAGGGTCTAACTACTGACTACACAGTGGCTGACTACACAGTGACTACCAGTCCGACTGACTACACAGGGTCTGACTCACCGGATCTAACTACAGACTACACAGGTTGTACACAGTCTAGCTAAAGACTACACAGGTCTGACTACACGGGTCTGAACTAGCTGACTACACAGGTCTGAAACACATGGTCCTAACTACCACACAAATACACAGTCTGACTACACAGGTCTAACTACTCTACTGGACTTCACAGGGTCTGCTACAACAGAGTCTAACTACAGACTACACAGGTCTGACTACACATGGTCTAAACCCTAACTGACTACACAGGGTCTGACACAACAGTCTGACTACACAGGTCCTGAATACACAGGGTCTAACTACAGACTACACAGTCTGACACACCTGGTCTACCTACTGACGCAACAGGGTCGATCACAGGGTCTAACTACATACTACACATGTCTGACTACACAGGGTATACTACACAGGGTCTACTACTGACTACACAGGGTCTGCTAACACAGGGTCTAACTACTTACTACCGGGTCTGACTACACCGGGTCTAACTACTGACTACAACCGGGTCTGACACAACAGGGTCTAACTACACAGGGTCTAACTACGACCTACACAGGGTCTGACTACACAGGTCTACTACTGACTACACAGGTCTGACTACACGGACTACCTACGACTACAACAGGACTTACAACGGACTACACAGGTCTGTCTATACAAGGTCTGATTACACAGGTCTGACACAACAGTTCTACTAGCAGGGCCTATTACACAGGCCTGATTACCAGAGCTTAACTCCTGACTACACTGCGAATCCCGGGGTCACCCCTTTTTGCTTCCAGCTCTGTGCCCAGAAGGAGGATTTTTATATAATCGATTCCTAATCCTCCACGCAAGATATGCCTAAAATCTGAGCTCAGTGATCCGTGTGGCCTCCTGTACTGCAGGTATTTAGGGATTGGTGTGGTCGTTTGCTACTAGGTAAGACGAAGGAAGGTGCAGTGACATGGTACTTTTACACATCATAGTGTCTATTTAGTCACCTTGGTGAATAGCCTAGGGAAGATTTAGCCTTGGTGCTATGTGTGCTTTAAGGACAGAGAACCTTACTTAAAAACAAGTAGCTACTAACTGTACTGGTACTATATGTAATGTGTTCAGTCCAACACCACCCCGGTTCCATTAAAGAGAGCCGTGGTGCTTGTCTTCCCCACACCAAGTGTGTTAATACTCTGTCTGCGGCCTTCTTTGCTACTAGTGCCTTTAGTTATTGCCTTTTTATTTCCCCCCTACCGGTTGGGCACATAACTCGGACCTCTCCAGGAGCTGTGCCAGTCACAAGCCTGATCATCCTAAAAATGTCCCAGCAAGCCGTGGCAATCATTTAATTATAAGTGTATATGTATGGCCGCTGGATGGTCCCTTACTTACATTTCACACTGCTAAGTCCCAAGATTTAGAGACCTAAGCCGTCTTCTAATTGAGTATTGATGAAGTTAACACAACAAAATAACAATAAAAGTAACTTGATGAAGTTTCCTTTAATACTTATCCATTCCTTTAAGGATGTGTGTTTAAAAAAACACCCCTAGTATGATATGCCACCTACTTCCCTATAGTGGGTTATGCCTTTGGCCCCATATGTGCCTATGAAGGACATTTTATTGACCAATGATGTGCCATGTTGATGATTGTCCAATCCAATTTTGTCACAAGGTCTTTGGTTGAATCTCCAAACCCACCCCCCCACGTGAAGTTTATAATTTACATCCCGTGCTGGAAAATCAAAGGAGATGAAGGGCGTCCCCCAGATCATTGTAAGATTGAACATAGGGAGACTGTCTTTGATGCGGGTCCAGACACATGGCCTGCAGCTGGTTCCTAAGAGCACTCCTATACGCTCCCCTAACCGGCGCCAGCCCAAACTTCTGAACGGGGCTGTGAGCATTCTTTGCCAAATGTTATCCAACCGCTACTTGGGACCTGGAGCAGGATGGACTTCTAACCTCACCGTCCGCCTGTTGCCATTGCTGTTGGATCACGTTCCGTAATCGAAAACGTGTATTGATGTTCTGCACATCTCTGTTCCTGAAATCCCTGCCTGTTCACTAACGTCAAGTGCTTCACCTCCACATTCACCTGGGGATCCCTTCCACAGCCTGCCACTAGGAAACTACTACTTTCCTTCCTTACTGCGGCTTCCCTATTTCTGCAATCCACTTGCCCAGAAGAACTGCCAGCAATGGACGAGCCCATATGTCCTGGACCAAGCGACTGTGACTGACACTAGCCTGCGCGCGATAAGCCATCACTGTAGATACCGAGGTGCCCAACTGGCCCTCCAGCCTTTATGTCCAGGCCCTGGTGGAGGTTTTGCGATTGAAGCACTTATTTGACCTGACTACAAATATGTCTTGTTTGTTGTCTGTTACCGTGGAGATAAAAAAAAGTCGCCTATGAGCTGGAGATCAAATTGCAGGATTTAAAAGGGTTTTTTTTCCGGCAATCGGGTGGAATTCTAAAAAATACATATGGTGTGTGTGTGTCCTGGGCCGCTGGCCACTTCCATTGGATCGAAAGGGCAGAACATGGAGTCTGTGAAACTAAAGCACTAAAGGGTGCGGGTAGGAGATTAGTCCCTGATTCTACTTTTAACTCATTCTAAGTAAACCAGTAACAATTGAATAAACATTTGCCCCAAAGCAGAGCCCCCCACCTCCTCGATAACCGAACATCTAACTTGCCTTATACTACCGAAACCCGGACCGACCCCTTTAAGAACAACCCACATGCTAAAAGCTTTAAAAACTAAACAAAATCCTAAACTATCTCCATAAATCAATGTTGCCACTTTCTCAAGTTACGGTGCCGATCGGCTCCTCACGGTCTTACCTTGACGTAATGAAATAATTGATTCGAAGAATTTCGACATCATTATGTGATTACAACCGGGGGTTATTCTCTACAATAGTTGGTGATAAAACACCAAGTCAAATCACTAGCATCTACACAAGAAAATGGAAAATAGAGGAAGCTGAATTCTCTTCACGCATGATAAAATAATGCAGTGTCGTGAGAGGAGCTTCACATGACCCTATCCAGACATGGTTTGATATATAGTCTCAGGTGGTACATAGGGGCAGTATATTATGAGTAGTTTATATTCTTGTACATAGGTAGCAGTATTATAGTAGTCTATAGTCTTGTACATAGGAGGCGAGTAATTAATAGAGTTATATTCTTCTACAGAGGGGGCAGTATTCTAGGAGTTATATTCTTGTACAAAGGGGGCATTATTATATAGTTATATGCCTGTACATAAGGGAGCAGTATTATAGTAGTATATATTCCTGACATAGGGCAGTTTTGTAGGAGTGATATTCCTTTGTAACCTAGGGGGCAAAAAGTCTTCTATAGTTATATTCCTGTAACATAGGGTCAGTATATAGCAGTATATTCTTGTTACATAGGAGGCATTAATTTATAGTAGTTATAGTCTTGATACTAGGGCAGTATAATAGTAGTTATTTCTTGTACTAGGGAGCAGTATTTATTATTCTAGTCTTTGTCCAAGGAGGCAGTATTCTAGTAGTTTAGATTCCTGTACATGTGGGCAGTTATAGTATTATCTTCTTGACTAGGGGGCAGTATTATAGTAAGTTATATTCTTGTACATGGGGGCATTATTATAGCAGTTATATTCTTGTACATAGGAGGCAGTATTATAGTAGTTATAGTCCTGTACATATGGGGCAGTCTTATAGTAAGTTTATTCTTGTACATCGGGGCAGTCTAGATCGTGAGTTAATTCTTGTACATAGGGGGCAGTATGATAGTAGTTATATTCTTGTACCTAGGGGGCATATTATAGTAAGTTATATTCTTGTACATAGGGCAGTATATAGTAGTTATAGTTCCTTGTCCTGGTGCAGTATTATAGCTAGTTATTATTCTGTACATATGTGCAGTATTAATAGTAGTTTATTTTGTACGTAGGGACAGTATTATAGTAGTTAGTTCTTGTACATAGGGGAGCATATTATCGTAGTTATATTCCTGTACATAGAGCAGTATTATAGTAGTTAATATCCTTGTACATAGGGCATATTATAGTAGTTATATCTTGTCCATAGGGGTCATTATTATGGTAGTTTTATTCCTTGTACCTCGGGAGCAGTATGATAGTAGTTTAATTTCTTGTACACAGGGGGCAGTATTAAGTATTTATTCTGGTACATAGGGGGCGTATATAGTAGTTTTATTCTTTGTACATAGGGAGCATGTTTAGTAGTTATATTCTTGTACATAGGGGCAGTATATAGTATTAATTCTGTACATAGGGGGGGGCAATATTATAGTATAATCTTATACATGGGACAGGATTAATGTAGTTAATTCTGTACATAGGGGGGCATTAATTATAGTATTTATATTCTTGTACCTATGGGCTAGGTAATATAGTAGTTTTAATCTTGGGTTTAGCCTAGGGGGGAGTATTGATGAGTAGTTATATGCCGTACATAGGGGCATTAATTATAAGTGGTTTATATTCTTCTACATAGGGACACAGAGTATTATAGTAATGAATATTCTTTCTACGAGGGGACAGTATTATAGTATGATATTCATGTACATAGGGGGCATAATTAGAGTGTTATATTCTGTCCATGGGGCAGTATTATATAGTATATTCTTGTACATAGTAGCAGTATTAGTAGTAGATTAGATGCTTGTACATAGGGGGCAGTATTATAGTAGTTATATTCTTTACACTAGGGGCATATTATAGTAGTTATATTCTTGTACATAGGGGGCAGGATTGTAGTAGTTATAATTGTTTGTTCATAAAGGGAGGAAGTATTTTTTTAGTAAGATTTTCTTCCTTAAAGGGAAGACTCATATTCGTTCCTCATCCCTCTGCCACGTATTAAGAGCACTTGGGCTACATTTAGGGTGAATTGGGATGGTAAAGTAGCATAAGTGAGAAAATAGAGGTGCTCTGAAAAGTGACCCAAAGAGACTTGATCCGCTACAAACTCATATGATGGTGGTTCAATGCTCATGTGAAGATCCTCTCAATCTATCGTCTGTGGGAGATAGACAGGAGGGTCTCCCTGACCTAAATGCTCATAAAATGAAGGGCTTATATTTCGTCCCATCTCATCACATATGAAACCATCCTTGAGGTGGTGATGTTTTCTCGACAGATATAACTAGGTGTTCTCCTTCCCCCTCCTCCACGTAGGCATCTCCATTTTTGGAAAATAAGGATCGAGATGAATAGTGCTGTTCTCTGTCATATCATGGATGCTAATAGACCCCTCTACCCCCGGCTCCTGTTCTGTTACTGTGAAATGATTTGCACTGAAAATAAAATGCCGATGTTTGTTTTTTAATGAGGAATCGCTAAATTTGTGTAAATTGCTTACATAATCCGCTTACTCTGATCGCAGGTTGTACTGAAGGTTACTAATATAAGAATTGGCATTTTATTAAAACTTTCCGTCTCAGTGATCCGCCGCTCATCCGGGAGGGCGCAGACCTTTTTTCATCTTATCATATAGGGTGGGTGTAGCTCACGTGTGGCGTTCTCCTTATGACGAAAACTCAATTCCTATACATCAACCCACCCGAAAGACAGTGATGAAGACCCAAGAAGGTGGGTCCCAACACTTCGCAAGGGACTGAACGAGCTTCCGAAAAATCCATAGACAGTGAAATCATCATCAGGGTTCACGTAAGAGGAGATTCTGACCATTATTAATTGTTCTAAGCCACTTCCTTACTGTTTACATCTATATCTGGGCTCTCCTTTGCCCCATAGAAGGATCATATCGGACATTATAGAGAAGTACTAATGACCTTACCCACCCCGGGGTCTGGCATTGAGGGGGAGGCAAACTGGCATGTGTCTGGGCCCCCCCCCCCCCCCCGGCCTAAAGGGTCCCACCAGAGATAGGGGCCCCCGCCGGGCTGATGAAGGTAGTGAAGCTGCTCCCGCGACACATTTTTTTGAAAACAATCCGAAATACAACGTCGGGTTTTCCATTCAGCCACGCCAGCCCCCCCAATTTTACCGTTTGCGTGCATGCCGCGGCGCCGCTGCGCACAATCCGATCGGGCGTGCCGCCAAAATCCGGGGGCATTCAGGGGAACTCGCGCAAATATTCGGGTAACAAGGCGGGAAAATGCAAATCGGCCCTTAGTAAATGACCTCCAATGACACGCCTTGCTATACTCACCTAATTAACAAAATAACACATCAGCCTCTGCTTTCTGTCTCACTTTTTAGAGTAATATCTGCTTGCTGCAGATTGACTGGCAGAAAGTACCTGTGCCTGAGCTGGTCTTGCAATGCAGTGGGAGGGGACAGGAGGCAGAGAGCACTGCAGTGGTGCAGACAGAGAAGCTGTTCATGAGAATCCTGCCATAGTCGGCAAGATTTATGTTGTACTAGGGGCAACAAAAGTCTATACACCAGGACTTATAGCACAGGTCCGAATTATCCTGTGAATGCTTTGTATTTTTTTTTAAATAACAGTGAATTAGAAAATGTTATGTTGTTACCCTACTATACTACGAATTTGGTCTTTGTGGGAGGAATAAACCCCTTTAATCTGTAGATTGTTGCCGCTTTCTTACAACATCTTTATAGCTTCAGAATTACCAATTCTCCACCCATCTCACACTCTTGTCTTTACTATTACATGTGATAATCTAAAACGGTCTCAGCCAAAACGGTTTTTAATGGATTTCAATGTATTAATTCAAGGATCGCGCTTCCAGAATCACTAAAAGTGAATAAATTATACCACACGTGAAAAACAACATAGAGGGAATCTAAGAGCCAAGGCAATATGAGGCTAAATGCTCCGATATGAGTTTTTGTGAATGTCACCATGACATAAAATTTTGGCAAAAGTACTAGAGAAACTAATGATACCAGCAGAATAGTTGAGTGCAGCCTGGAGTGTAATTTTAGTATGTTACTTCAGGGGTAAGTACAGGATGATAATGTCTATATGCACCAACCAGAAGAGATAGTGAGTTGCAGCTCTGCGTAAATACAGGGATGTAGCAATGCAGGAATCAAGGTACAGGGAATAAGTAAATAGAAGATCATGATAATGATGACACAGGTGAGCTGCACCACCCGATAGTGAGTGCATCTCTGGAGCTCGTTAGCTCGTATCTCTGTCTGTTGCCTGTGAGAGCTGTGTGCTGCTGCTGCTCCCGGAGCAGGCTCCAGGAATAATCCACCTCCACTGGGGCCTGCTCTCGTCTCTCCATCATCTCTTCCCTTCCCAGGGAGGGGTGGTTTCCAGGCATGACCAGAGCCGGCAAGCCCCCGGCTCCCTGCTTCCCGGCCGGGCCGGCGGGGGGCAGGTACCAGGAACGCGGCCAAGCGCTATGAGGACCTCAAGGTGAGAGACTTCCATTCCACCAGGATCGTAGTAATACTGCCTGCTCCCCCTGAGTCTGGTGTGAGGCGGCGCGCAACTCAGCTGGATGTCCCATGATGGTGCGGGTGACAGCGGTCCTTCCGGGGCTGGAACTATGAAGCGAGTGCTCACGAGTAAGGCTGACGCAATGCGGGGGAGGCTGTGCGGTGCAGGGGCCGGGAGTCTTTGTCCACCTATGCCTCCCGGGTTCCAGACCCTCTGTGAGTACGAAGAGGCGACCCAGACCATCAGGGAGGCTCCGGGAGGAGCTGCGATGTACCCGCGCCCATGGCTACACGGCGCCAAAGACGCGCCAAGAAACGAAGGTTAAAGGAGAGATTAATCACCTAAAGGCAGAGATTGACGCAACTTACAAAAAGAAAGAACCTTTATTTGTGATAACACGACCATTTAAGGAAAACTGATTAAGGATGACCGATGTGCTCAGGGCTGATCAGAGAGCAAAGGCTGATGGGTTGCAGCCTGCAAGCCAGGTGGGAAATGAGGGAGGAGATGATGATTAATGATTACTATCAGCAGGACCAACTGGCGCCTGCCGAAGATCAGCAGCCTCTGCAGTGGGCCCTGCAGACAGCCACATTACCACCCCGCTCGCTCGTGGAGTACAGTGACACCGCAGCCAGGGAGGGGCGCTCATGGGCGGAGATCCTGCTGCGCGGTCCCCAGTGCCATGGATCACTTTGCTTTGCGATGAACTCCCAGAGGACCAGCTGGGGACAGCCCGGAGGAAGGCGAAGAAGACCATGCCAAAGCACAAGAAGAGGACTGTTTCATCTGTTTACCCCCCTCTCCTGTAAACCCCCCGGGCCAAAAGCGCAGTCACTGCACTGTGCAAGCCTGCCTATACCCAACCCCCCCGATTCTGCTGTGGACCCTTCAAGGGTTGCAGGCAATATTACAGTTTGACTCTGATGTGGCGATGCTCCGTCTCTGTTTGTGGTAACAGTGGGGAGCAGGGAGGCATCGTCCGCAAGCCGTACAGTCCAGGGCGGCTCGGCAGTGGCGATACCATCCAAAAATCCAGTGCTGTGGTGCGTCCCCCTGGGAGGAGGGACAGCCCGCACTGGTGGCAGCTTCCTGTGCCTCGGCGCCATTTCATGCTGTTGCTGCTGATCACTTGGTTATGGAGCGGCGGCAGTGTGGAGGGTGTCGCTGAGGCTGAGGCTCCGGGACCGCCCAGACCAAAAGTGTTAGTCGTGTTGGTGTTGGGATAATTTAATTCTGCTGATTGAAGATCAGCGGCGCCTCACAACCAACCGGCTAAGAGCAGCGGCGAATGTACCACCCCAGGAGAGTAAAATAACATCTGCTACCGATGATGCAGGGTCACAAGTGTGACAAGAGTTGTCGTCCACTCTGGGCGATGCCGCTGGCGGGGGGACCCCCTCCCTCTGTGGCTGAAAATGCGTAGGTGGTCATGTCCCCTGATATTGTGCTGTCCCGCCAGGTTGAAGTGGAGTCAGTAATGTTGTGGTGGATAATGGTGATGGTGTTGTAGTGGTGCTGAATCTTTTTCACAGCTTTGGGGGTGGGTGATGAGGGACTGGTGTGTGAGTGGCGTGGTCGAGTAACAGCAGGTGGTAAGTGTTAATGTGGTTGTACAAGGGGTTGGTGCCGTTGCCTCGCTCCCCAGTGGCGGCCCTCTTAAGAGCTAGCAGTGGCGCGTCTAGGGGAAGTAGGGTTTCCATCATCCTCGTCTCTGGGCTCTGGGACGGCTTTTTTTGGCCACGGCGCCTCCTGCAGCCTTCCAGAAGGAAGAAAGGACATCAGGTAGCGGGCAGGAGGTTGAGTTGTCATTTGGATAGAGACACGGCCTGTCTTCCTTCCGAGAGCAAAGAGGCAGAGAGACAATCATGGTCCCCTCCCAAACCGGCCGGGTGGCTAACCGTGGAATGTGTTCCTCTTCGTGGCGTGGCAGTGATGTGTGTCCCCTCGGCACGGGTAGGGGAGCTGCTTGCTGAAGATGGGACTTCAAGGTCCGCTGAAATCTTTGCCTTGATCCATCCCTATGGTAACTCTGAGGTTTGATGTCAGCTTTGTTCGGACCGGAGGGGCTGAGCTCATCTGTCCAACTATCGCTTAGATACACGACCCGAGTGGCGGGACTTTGCTGTGTCAAGCAGTGTCCCTCCAGAGCGAACTCAAGAAGTGCCGTTCTTACCCGTAACGAATCACTATCTGCTTTGACATCATGACCTGGGATGAATGTTTGGAGAGTACTGGGATCCCGAGAAAAAAAATCTCGTGAGGAGTAAATGTATTGTCAGGTCCTGGACCGTCATGGGAAAGTTGAGGCGTCATGTAACTCGTCGCCCACATCCCGTCATCGCCTTCCTTGGAGGGATCGTATCCTGACTTCGACGGGGGGGCAAGCCTAACGGTGTCACAGTTGCGGTGACCCCACACACATTCAGCGCAACTGGGCACCGTGCAAGAAGTGTGCTGTTTTGTGGTGGTGTCGGCCATCTCGCTGCATCCTGTGACAGGGCAGATTAGGTGTAACCTGTGTGGTGACTCGGATCACCCTTACAGTCGTTGGTCCTCTTTCCTTCGCTAATCGGCCTCAGCCTCAGCGGTGAAAGCCCTGAGGCTGATTCTGTGGGGAGGGACTAGCCGAGGTGGAAGGAATGGAGGTGCCAGGAAGAAAGACCGGAAAAGACGCCTGCCCACTAAGCGCTAGAGAAGCCGTCAACCCCCTAGGAGAGAGAGCGGGGGGAGTCTCTGGCTGCGTGGACAACCTCTGGCGCTCTCCTGGAGACCAAACCTGTCGCTGCGGCCCCAGGGGATGATGTCCTAGGATAGAGGAGTCGGAGGATCGAGAGAGAGAAGGTGCCACGTCCTCAGACTCCTCCCATTGAGAGTATGGATGAGGATATAGGGTGTGGGCTAGAGGAAAACGTACGCGTTGCGCCAAAAAGAGAAAAGGGTAAAAGAGGAGGTTAAGATCTTCTCCTCCCTGCTGGTAACCCAAGGGGTGCACCAACCCCCTGCTTGTCGAACTTCAAATCGATTCCTGGCCGGGATGAGCCTCTCCCTGCGATGAGGGGGCTGAGGTGAAGGGCCAGAGGGGGCGGACCTGCGGGATGCCGAGTCTCCCCCTTGGAGTCAGGTCCTCATTAGGGAGACTGGCCCAGAGTCTGGAGACGTAGGATGAGGGGCAGGTCTAATCTGCCCCTGAAGCTCAGATGTGCGGAGATGGACACCACTATATGTCTAAAAGGGGTTATTTCTTTCCCGCGGGTGGTGGTAGATGGGAAAAGAAGCCTTCCTAACTCAATCATCATGATTGCGCACCACTCCGTTGACGCTGGCGTCCCATTAATGTCGCCAGCATTAGTCTGATGACGGCTAGATTTGCGGCCTTTTGATTTTCTCGGCGTGTTGAGGCCCGACATTTTAATTTTTGACAGAGACCATGCGCCAGTTTGGCCGCCGTGTTTAAGCTAGAGGATGAGACAACGGCCTCCCTATTGGTCTCTTGCGGCCGAGCCGTAAGCGAGTGGCGGTCCGTTTTACCGCACCGTTAAATTGCCGAAAGTTATTGATTAGAATGGGGAGGTGCCTAGCCTGATGTCTCATGCGGGAACAAGAACGTCGTCTATAACATCTATGGTCCCCCCATTCCAAGTGGGACGGAAGTGTCTCTTTATGAGATCAGCCCTACCTTTTTACAAGTCGGCAGTGGTCTTTGGAGAGGACTTCAATGCTGTCACGAGGTCCCAGAAGGGCGGTTCCATAGACAAGCTGACTTATGATTGCGTCGCTCTTAATACATAGCCAGGGAGGCTCGCCTGGTGATGCCCACATCCGGGCACACCCCAGGCCACGCGGGTTCACCTATTATAGGGGTACGCTGGTCAGTCTAGAATAGACAGTTTTATTAAAGAGGAAGCCATCTCTTTCAGCAGTGTCCGTTGTGAGTGGAGTTCTCCGACCACGTGTCCCTAATTTTGTTTTTCCTCTGATGTTACGAGACCCCCCGATTGGGAATAGGCTACTGAAGCTCAATCGGCTCTCCTGGAAGAAGCAGAGATAAGCATCCTTTTGAGGACTTTCTCATCAGAGCCAGTACCATGCTGCTGGCCTTTTGTAGCATGAGTCGAGTGGTGGGACGATGCCTCAAGAAAGGGTGGCTAGATTCGTCCGCCAGCTCTCGAGCCTCAGGAGTCTGGACGGTAACCGGCCTGTATCATGGCCTGAGGAGGAAACTCGAGCATCTCGTCTCGCCTGAGGTAGTCGTGAGACATCTCCCAGAGTGAAATCCTGCTGAGGGGTTCAAGTACGAATAGACACCACTTTGGTTTTTGAGAGGGATTACGGGAATACCGCTCGCAGTCGACCCCTTACAGCACTCAAGGATGTCAGTGATGGTAACGTTGTCACAGACTGGTTGACAGTACGGACCCTGAAAAGGTCCATATCAGGGTCTGGAGGTCGCATATATAAATCCTTCGCCTCTCCTAACGTACTCGCCCCTCTTGGGCAGTAGGACTCGATATCGGGATGTGATGGTGCGGCTTTCCGGCTGACACTGTCCCTAGCCATGAGTAACCCCTCTCTTGATGTTTTGACAGAGATGATCAGGGAGGGGAAGTCAGCCGGGCGATTGAGGGCTCGCCCTAAAATCGCCGGGTCCCGGATGGCTTAACAGTCTGTTCTTATAAGACCTTTACGGACCGCCTTGTTCCCCTCTTGACTGTGTCTTCAATGAGTGGTCTTTCCTCGGCGCTCTACCGAACGTCAATGAGGATGTCTGCCTGATCATGCTGTCAAAGGGGTAGGGCCATCTGTGTATGAGAACTGCGTCCCATATCGCTTCATCACTACGGACAGAAGGTTTGGGCAAAGGTGCTGTTTAACTCGGCCTGGTGAGTTTTGCACCCCCGCTCCTTTCGGGGACCCAGCATTGCTCTGTTGTCCAGGCCGCATACATTTAGTGCGTGCTTTGTGTCCGGTAGGCAGTGGAGCAGGGCAGGGCTGGGAACTGGGAAGGGTACTTGCTGTCCTTTGGATCAGGGCCAAGCGTTTTGAGCCGGTTACCACGAGTACCCTCTGGTCTGCCCTTCTGAGCATATGGCCCTGCCGGGAGTTTTGTCAATTGGCTGAAGGTTTGTACGCAGGGGCAGAGAGTTTCCCGCTTGGACCGGTTTGGAGTGGCCGCTTTTGAGGTCGGGGTCTGGTTGCGCAGGTGTCCTCTGAGCCCACTAACTGTCGTTTTCGCGATCGACCATTCCTTAGGAGATTGATCGTGGCCGTTGGTGGGAGTCGGGATGGATCGGCAGCACCGGAAGCCACTCAGCACAGTACTACTACTCCTATCCTGTACATATGGGCACAGCACAGTACTACTACTCCTATCCTGTATATATGGGCCTACTACTCCTATCCTGTATATATGGGCACAGCACAGTACTACTACTCCTATCCTGTATATATGGGCACATCACAGTACTACTACTCCTTTCCTATATATTTGGGCACATCACTGTACTACTACTCCTATCCTCTATATATGGACACAGTATTATTACTCCTATCCTGTATATATGTACACAGCTTAGTACTACTACTCCTATCCTGTATAAGTGGGAACCGTTCTACTACTCCTATCCTGTATATATGGGCACAGCACAGTACTACTACTACAGCGGTGACATCCGGTGCTGCTCCAGTCACTGACTGTAAATCCTAGAGATGGAGCCCAAATCACCCACTACCAGCCAAATCTCCTCACTACAGCGACACCTGCTGGGGGTGTATAGGAACTGCATGAACCTTCTTTGCAATTTATAACTTTTTTGTTAAATTGATACAATTTATTTATTTATTTTAAAGTTTTGAATTTCATTTTTTTTACTATTTATTTTTTCTTATATTCAGGAAAAAAAATAATGGGGCTCATTTACTTACCCGGTCCAGTCGCAATCCAGCGGTGCGTTTTCCGCCGAAGATTCGGGTTCTGCCGGGATTCACTAAGGTCCGTGCGCCCGATGTCCACCAGGTGTCACTGCTGCGCTGAGGTCCGCCGGAGTTCACCTTTTTCTCTTCGGAGCATGTAAGTGCGGATTTTTCGGAATCCGTGCGGTTTTCCGATGGCCACGCACCCCGATCAGATCACGTGTGCCAAAAACCCGGGGCAATTCAGGGAAAAGCAACACAAATCGGTAATATTCGGGAAACCCGGCGATTCGGCCCCTTAGTAAATGAGCCCCAATGTGTACTTTATTCTATTTACCCATATGTTTAATCATTTTTTTTACAATTAAGGTAATACTCAACATGGACTGCATAGAATTTTGTGCTGAACAATCATACCCAAGAGTTAAAATACCCAAGGGGGGTACTGCAAATATGCAAATATATTATAGTTTAATATAGTATAAAAAAAAAGAAAATAAATCACCCCTTTCCCTAAAACTTGTATAAAAATAAAGAAATTAAAACACTTTGTGTATTGCCGCTTCTCAAAAGTTCCAATCTATGAGAAAAATAGCCCAACATGCTGTGTGAGACAAAATTATGGAGAAACCAACATCCCATGAGAGTCAAAATGATGGAGAACTCAACACATCTCATGAGAGTCACAATCATGGAGAACCCAACACATCCCATGAGAGTCAAAATCATGGAGAATCCAACACATCCCATGAGAGTCAAAATCATGGAGAATCCAACACATCCCATTATCATATGGGCACAAACAGTACTACTACTCCTACTACTGTCATATATGAGAATCCAGCAACAGACTACTACTCCTATCACTGTACTCGGGCACAGGTCACAGTACTACTACATCCTATCCTGTATATACAGGCACAGCAACAGTACTACTACTTCCTATCCTGTATAGATGGACCACACACAGTACTCCTACCTATCACTGTAATTGGGCACAGCACAGTACTAATACTCCTATCATGATTATATGGCAGAGTTAACAACTTATTGACGCCACAGTACTACTACTCCGATACTGTATATATGAGCACATCACCAGAATACTATATCCTCTCTGTATATACAGGCACAGTACAGTTACTACTACTCCTATCTGTATTAAAGGGCAACGACGTACTAATACTCCTATCCTGTCTATAGGGCCACAGCACAGTATACTACTCCTAATCTGATATATAGGGCACAGACGTCACTGTACACCATATCGATGTATATATGGAGCACAGCCATCAGTACTATACTCCTATACGTATATCAGACGATACAGTACTACTACTCTATCCTGTAATTAAGGGCACAGCCACGTACTAAACTCTGATCACTGTATATAGGCCAAGCAAGTCTACAGTACTCCGCTTCCTGTTATGGGCCACAGCACCGTAACTACTACTCATCCTGCTATATGGAGCACAGTACTACGATTCGTACGTACTGAGACTCACGTATCTACTCCTGTTATACATGGCACAGCCCAGTACTACTCACTCCTATCCTGTATATATGGGCACATGCACAGTACAACTACTATCGGATATAAGGGCACAGCACAGTACTACTACTTACCGCATACTGGTATATTGGAACAGTCACAGTATTACTACTACTCTATCCTGTTATTATATGGACGTCACAGCACGTATTATACTCCTATCCTGATAATATGGTGACAGCAAGTCACTTACTATATCCTGTATGTATGGGGGCACAGACAGTACTACTACTCCTCTACTGTATATATGGTCAACAGACGCACTACTCCGATTATAATCATCCCAGCACGTATCTTATCTGTTATCTGTCAGATAATGACAAGCCAGCCATACTACTCATTCCTATCCGTATATATGTGACAAGCACATACATTACCACTACTCCTTATCCTGTCATTTGGGCACAGTCACAGTACTACCTACTCCTATCCTGTATATATCGGCACAGCACAGTACTACTACTCCTATCGGTATATGTAACACGCGCTTATCCTGTTAGGGGGACAGACTACAGACTTACCTCCTGTATAATGCACCCATAGTCTACCTAGATTGTGAGGGCACAGCCCAGTCACTTGTTATAAATGCACACCACGTACTCTCTCATGTATATTGCATGAGCACAGTACTACTTACTCCACTCCGTATGGAACCACTGTTACTACCTATGTAGACAGCACAGTTAACTTACTCCTATCCTGTTATATATGGCAACCGACAAGTACTACTACTCCATATACTGTGATATATGGGTACAGCACAGTCACTAATACTCCTATCCATATCATGACATTCTATACTATCTGTTATGGGCCAGACCCTAGTACTACTACTTTTATCCGGATATAATGGGCCACAGTACACTACTACTATGTTATGTGAGGCAGGAAAACCATGTTCAGTGCACTGCGGGGGAGCTGGGCTCACCCTGCTGTGCTCTAAGCTCTCTGCCATGAACTGCACAACAGTCCCCTACTTTGTGCTCTAGTTACTTCTGTGTGCATCCAAGTAAGCGACTAGTCTTACTGACAGCAAAGTAAAGCGCACTTTGATGCAACTAGAAGGCACAAAGTAAGAGCACAAGCCAGTGTTGAGCCGAGGACACAATGCTACAATCCATGACAATAATCTTTCTTTCAGTGCCTCTCCTCGACTTACCAACAAATCAAAGTAGGACTAAACAGGAGGTATGAACAGTCAATACACAGAGCACAGCAGTGTACGGCACGGACTCCAGCTGAACTTTGAAGAAGCTAAATTCCCTTGGGAATATGTTTTTTCCAGTTGCATGGATCATCTCCATGTAGGGCCTGCTGTTTCACTTCATTTCTTCACATTACAATATTAATGTGCTGTTGCAGTTGAACAGAGACAGCAGCTTGTGAGGTACACCCCTAAGAGCACTGGAGAAAGCTTCTCATCCTGGAAGTATACCATAAATCCATATCTTACAGCCTGTGCTACTTAAAATACACATTTCTGCACTACACCTCTCTCTCAGGGACAATACCTAAAACTGCGCTGTCAGGAAGCACAGATCACAGCAGCTGTGAGGAGCCACCTGGTGCACTCTTAGAGGCTACATATCTTGAATATAAATCCATATATCACAGTCCTGCTGCTACTAAAACAGACACGAGGTCGACTACTATCTCTCTCAGGGACCATACATGACATGGCTGAGTCGACGGGTCACCACCGCCTGATGCACGGTTTTGCGCCTGTTTTATGACTGCATCACCTTTCCAGCAGCGAGTGGGACGTTATTTGTGCTTCCAGACATGAAGCTGTTGTAGCCTGCGCGTCTGATCTCTGGAACGCTTAATCTCATGCAGGCGGCCTTGCACATCTTACTATGTTCTGGTATATGTGTGGAGTAGTAATTAGAGAATATGATAGGTAAGCTGTGACTACAGCTTGGTAGACATCGGTTCGCTGCTCCCGTCACTGACTGTTAAATCCTAGAGATGGGCGCCCAAAAACCACTACCAGCCAAATCTCCTCACTACAGCGACACTGCTGGGGGTGTATCGGAAACTGCATGAACCTTCTTTGCAATTTTATTACTTTCTTTGTTGAAATTGATAAATTATTATTTATTTTAAAGTTTTGAATTTCATTTTTTTTATATTTATTTTTTCGTATATTCAGGAAAAAAAATATGGGGCTCATTTACTACCCGTCCAGTCGCAATCCAGCGGTGCGTTTTCCGCGAAGATTCGGGTTCTGCCGGGTTCAATAAGGTCGTGCGCACGATTGTCCACCAGAGTTGTCATGCTGCGCTGAGGTCCGCCGGAGTTCACCTTTTTCTCTTCGGAGCATGTAAGTGCGGATTTTTCGGAATATCGTGGCGGTTTTCCGATGGCCACGCACCCGATCAGATCACGTGTGCCAAAAACGGCCCGGCAATCAGGGAAAAGCAACACAAATCGGTAATAATTCGGGAAACCCGGCGATTCGGCCCCTTAGAATGAGCACCAATGTGTACTTTATTCTATTACCCATAGTTTAATCATTTTTTTTACAATTAAGGTAATACTCAACATGGACTGCATAGATTTTGTGTGAACAATCATACCCAAAGTTTACATTAAAATACCCAAGGGGGGTACTGCAAATAGCAAATATTTATAGTTTAATATAGTATAAAAAAAAAGAAAATAATCACCCCTTTCCCTAAAATTGTATAAAAATAAAGAATTAAAACCTTTGTGTATTGCTGCTTTTCAAAAGTTCCAATCTATGAGCAAAATTTGCCCACATGCTGTGTGAGAAATAGGAAACCACCCCAATGAGGTCAAAATGATGGAGAATTCAACACATCCTCATGAGCGAGTCAAATCATGAGAAGCAACACCAATCCCAAGTCCAATCATGGAGACCACAGCCCATGAGAGTCAAATCATGAGAATCCAAAATCCCATAGAGTCAAAAAATGGAGACCAACATCATGAGAGTCAAAATCATGGAGAATCAACACCTCCAGAGAAGTCAAAATCATGGAATCAACAACTCCCATGAGAGTCAAAATCATGGAGAAACCAACACCTCCATGAGAGTCAAATATGGAGAATCCAAACATTCCATGAGAAGTCAAATCATGGAAGCCAACACATCCCATGAGAGTCAAATCATGGAGAATCCAACAACATCCTCATGAGAGTCAAAATCATGGAGAACCCAAACATCCCATGAGAGTCAAAATCATGGAGAACCCCAACCAAATCCCATGAGAAGTCAAACATAGAGAATCCAACCACATCCATGAGAGGTCAAAAATATGGAGAATCCAACCCTCCATGAGAGTCAAAATCAGGAGAATCCAAACATCCCATGAGAGTCAAAATCATGGAGAAACCCAACACATCCCATGAGAGTCAAAATCATGAGAACCTACCCTTCCAGTGAGGTCTCAAAATACATGGAGAATCCAACAACATCCCAGGAGTTCAAAAAATCATGGAGAATCCAACACATCCATGAGAGTCAAAATCTGGATAACCCCCAACCCATGAGGTCAAACATCATAGAGGAACCACACCATTCCCATGAGATCAACACATGGGAATCCACAACACCTCCCATGAGGTCAAAATCAGGAGAACAACACATCCATGAGAGTCAAAATCATGGAGAATCCAACACCATCCCATGAGAGTCCAAATCATGGAGATCCAACACATCCATGAGAGTCAAAATACATGGGCCCAATCCAAACACATTCCACCATCGAGAGTCAAATCATGGAGAATCCAACACATCTCATGAGAGTCAAAATCATGGAGAATCCAACACATCCCATGAAGGCAAAAAGCATGGAGACCCACCAATCCATGAGAGTCAAAATCAGGAGAACCAACACATCCCTGAGAGTCAAAATCATGGATAACCCCCAAATCACCCTGAGAGTCCTCATGAGACGAACCTCAACACATCCCATGAGAGTCAAAAATCCATGGAGATCCTAACCCTTCCCGTGAGAGTCAAATCATGGAGAAGCAACACCATCCATGAGAGTCAAAAATCATGAGAAACCAACACACATCCATGAGAGTCAAAATCATGGAGATACCAACACATCTATGAGAGTCGAAACATGGATAACCCACCAAACTCCCATGAGAGTCAAAATCATGGAGAATCCAACACATCCCCATGTGAGGTCAAAATCATGGGAACAACCCAACAATCCCATGAGAGTCAAAATCATGGAGAACCCAACACATCCCCTGAGAGTCAATGGAGACCCCCAACAATCCCATGAGAGTCAAACGATGGAGAACCCAACACATCCCTGAGAGTCAAAATATGGAGAACCAACACATTCCATGAGAGTCAAAATCATGGAGACTCCAACCCAATCCCATGAGAGTCAAAATCATGGAGAATCCAACACCTCCTGAGAGTCAAAATATGATGAGAACCCAACACATCTCATGAGAGTCAAAATCATGGAGAAACCCAACTACATCCATGAGAGTCAAAATCATGGAGGACCAACACCATCCCATGAGAGTCAACTCGTGGTAGAACCCAACCACTCCCATGAGAGTCAAAATCATGGAGAACCCAACACATCCCGTGAAAGTCAAAATCATGGAGACAAAAACCAAAACAACACATCCCATGAGAGTCAAAATCATGGAGAAACCAACACATCCCATGAGAGGTCAATCATGGAGAACCCACACATCCATGAGAGGTCAAAATCATGGGACCCAACAACTCCTGAAGTCAAAATCAGGAGAAACCCAAACAAATCCCATGAGAGTCAAAATCATGGAGAACCCAACACATCCCGAGAGTCAAAATCCATGGAGAACCCAACACATCCCATGAGACGTCAAAATCATGGAGAACACCAACACAATCCCGATGAGCGTCCAAAATCATGGAGAACCCGAACATCCCTAGTCAAACAGAGAACCCAACACTCCGTGAGAGTCAAAAATGGCAGAACCCAACACATCCATGAGAGTCAAATCATGGAGAACCCAACATCTACGAGAGTCAAAAGATGGAGAACCAACACATCCCAGAGAAGTCAAAATCGATGGAGAACCCAACACATCCCTGAGTCAAAATCATGGAGAACCCAACACATCGTCGAGAGTCAAAATGCATGGAGCACAACCCCTAGAGTCAATATACCATGAGAGTCAAAATCATGGAGAAACCAACAACATCCATGAGAGTCAAAATCATGGAGAACCCAACAACATCCCCGTGAGAGACAATGATGGAGAACCACACACATTCAATGAGCGTCAAAATCATGGAGAACCAACACATCCCGTGAGAGTCAAAAATCATGGAGAACCGCAGACATCTCCTACAAGCAATCATGGGAGAACCCAACATCTGGAGAGATCAAAATCATGGAGAACCCAACACCATCCCATGAGAGTCAAATCATGGAGAACCCAACACATTCGCATGAGAGTCAAAATCATGGAGAATCCAACACTCCCATGAGAGTCAAATCAGGGAACCCAACACATCCCATGAGAGTCAAAATCATGGAGAACCCCACACATCCCATGAGAGTCAAAATGATGGAGAACCCACACATCTCCATGAGAGTCAAAATCATGGAGAAATCACCAAGACACATCCCATAGTAGAGTCAAAATCATGGAGCAATCCAACACATCCCGTGAGAGTCCATAAATCATGGAGAACCCAACACATCCGTGAGAGTCAAAATCTGAGGAACCCAACACATTCCATTGAGAAGTCCAAATCATGGAAACCCCAACACATCCATGAGAGTCAAAAATCATGGAGAATCCAAACACATCCCATGAGAGTCAAAATCATGGAGGAATCCAAACACCATCCTGAGAGTCAAAATCATGGAGAACCCAACACCTCCCAGAGAGTCAAAATCATGGAGAACCCAACACATCCATGAGAGTCAAAATCATGGAGAACCAACCCTTCCCGTGAGAGTCAAATCATTGGAGAATCCAAAACCTCCATGAGAGTCAAAATCATGGAGATCCAACACCTCCCATGAGAGTCAAAATCATGGAGAACCAACAATCCCGTGAGAGTCAAAATCATGGAGAACCCGAGACATCTACATGTCAAAATGCACGGAGAACCCAAATTCTGGAGAGACAAAAACTCAATCGAGAACCCAACAAAATCCCATGAGAGTCCAAAATCATGGAGAACCCAACACATCCCGTGAGAGTCAAAATGATGGAGAACCCAACAATTCATAGAGTCCAAAATCATGGAGAACCCCAACACATCCAGAGAGTCAAAATCATGGAGAACCCAACACATCGTGAGAGTCAAAATGATGGAGAACCAACACATCCCATGAGAGTCAAATCATGGAGAACCCAACACATCCCTGAGAGTCAAAAACATGGAGAACCACCAACATCCCTGCAGAGTCAAAATCATGGAGAACCAACCCACATCCCTGAGAGTCAAAATCATGGAGAACCCGAGACATCCTACAAGTCAAAATGAGGAGAACCCAACATCTGTGCGAGGACAAAATCATGGAGAACCACACATCCATGAGAGTCGCAAAATCGGAGAACCCAACACAATCTCACTGAGAGTCAAAATCATGGAGAATCCCAACACATCCATGAGAGTCACAAATCATGGAGAAACCAACACATCCCATAAGTCAAAATCATGGAGAACCCAAACACCAAAAATCCAGGAGAGTCAAAATTATGTAGAACCCAAACATCCCATGAGAGTCAAAATCATGGAGAAACCCAACCATCCGTGAGAGTCAAAATCATGGAGAACCCGAGACATCCTACAAGTCAAAATGACGGAGAACCCAACATTCTAAGATGAGGACAAGAACTAGAGCAAAACTCAGAGGGAACCCACACCATGTGAGAGTCAATCATGGAGACCCCAACACATCCAATGAGGTCAAAATCATGAGAGGAACCCAACAACATCCCATGAGAGGGCAAATCAGGAGAACCCCAACACATCCCATGAGAGAGTCAACATCATGGAGAACCCACATACACTTCCATGAGAGTCAAAAATCATGGAGAACCAACACAATCCATGAGAGTTCAAAATCATGGAGAACTCCAACACCTCCCATGAGGTCAAATCATGGAGAATCCAACACTCCATGAGAGTCAAAATCATGGAGAACCCCACACATCCATGAGAGTCAAATCAATGGGAGAACCCAACACATCCGTGAGAGTCAAAATCAGGAGAAACCGGACATCTACAGTCAAAAGGCACGGGAGAAGAACCCAACAATTCTGTGCGAGACAAATACAGGAGAAACCCAACACATCCATCGAGCGTCCGCCCCTAGACCTGTGAGGTGTAGTTTTGGCATCTATGTCGCGAGGTGTGGTGTATCATATGGGCACAGACGTACTCACTACTCCTTATGTTATATGAGAACCACACAGGACTACTACTCCTATCATGTTATCGGAGCACACAAGTACTCTATTCCATCCTGTATATACGGCACAGTACAGTATACTACTTTCCTATCCTGATTATAATGACCACACCACAGTACTCACTACCTCATCTGTATATACTGGGCACAGACAGTACTAATACTCACTATCATGATTATATGGCCGCGTATATACATTGAGGACAGTACTACTATCCTGATACTGTATATATGAGCACATCAACCAGTAATACTATATCCTCGCCTGTATATACAGGCACAGTACAGTTACTCTACTCCTACTGTTATAAAGGGCACGACAGTACTATACTCTATCTGTCTATAGGGCCACAGCACAGTACTACTACTCCGATCTGATATATGGGCACGACGTCCGTTTACGACCTGTGATGATTGTATATAGGGCACATCCACAGTACTACTACTCCTATCACGTATATCAGTGCACCGATTCACAGTACTACTATCTATCCATGTAATTACAGGGCACAGCCAGTACTAATACTACGATACTGTATATAGCAGCACATACACATACTCCACTATCCTGTTATAGGGCACAGAACAGTACACTACTACTCATCCTGTATATGGGCACGCACAGACTACGACTGTACGATAATGAGAACATCACATATACTACTGCTACTGTTATAGGGCACAGCCCAGTACTACTCACTCCTATACCTGTATACATGGGTCACAGCACAGTACATACTACTATCAGTGTATAAGGGCCACAGCACAGACTAACTCTCCCATCTGGTATATACTGAGCAACAGACACAGTATTACTACTACTCTATCCTGTATTATATGTGAGTCACAGCACGTACTTATACTCCTACTGATAGATATGGGGGACAGCACAGTACTTACCTATTATCTGTATATATGGGGCACAGCTACAGTACTACTACTCCTCTACCTGTATATATGAGCACATCCAGACACATCGTTCAGTTAACTCCCACAGTATCCATATCTGTTATACTGGTAAGACAGCACACCATACTACTCTTCCTATCGTATATATGGACAAGCACCAGTACATTTACACTACTCCTTTCCTGTATGTATGGGCACAGTACAGTACTACCTACTCCTATTCCTGTATATATCGGGCACAGCACAGTACTCACTACTCCTATCGGTATATCACAGTCGACTTCTTATCTGTATAGGACAGACAAGTACTTACTCTTCGAATATGAACAGCACATAGTTACTCTAGATTGGAAGGGCACAGCCCAGACACTTGTTATGTATAATACAACACTACTACTACTCTTTATATGGCATGTGCACAGTACTATTACTCCTACTGCCTTATTGCACACTGTTCTACCTACTGTATGATCATGGCCCAGTAAACTTACTCTATCCTGTTATATATGGCACCGCAGTATACTACTCCATATACTGTATATATGGTCACAGCACAGTACTATACTCCTCCGTTTATGGCATGACTTCTATACACTATCCTTTAGGGCACAGACCCCTAGTACTACTACTTTTATCCGGATATATATGGGCACAGTACACTACTCGTATGTTATGTGAGGCAGGAAAACCATGTTCAGTGCACTCGTGGGGACGTGGGATCTCACCACTGCTGTGGCTCTAAGCTCTCTGCATTGAACTGCCACAAACAGTCCCTCTACTTTGTGCTCGTAGTTACCTTCTGTGATTGCATCCAAGTAAACGACGACTACGTCTTACTGACAGCAAAGTAAAGCGCATTTGTACAACTAGAAGGCACAAAGTAAGAGCAAAGCGTGTGAGGACAAGACACAAGGCTTACAATCCATGACAATAAGTCTTCTTTCAGTGCCTCTCCTCACGTTCAACATAATCAAATGTCATGGACTAAACAGGAGGTATGCAACAGTCAATCACAGAGCACAGCAGTGTAAGGACGGACGCCAGTTGAACTTTGAGAAGCTCAATCTTCCTGGACTATGTTTCTTTCCAGTTGCAATGGATATCCTCAAATGGTAGGGCCTGATTTTAGCGCATTTCTTCAATTACAAATAATGTCGTTGCAGTATGACAGATGCACAGCAGCCTTGTGAGGGTACACCCCTCGAGGCACTCAGGAGAAAGCTTCCAATCCTGGAATATACATAAATCCATATCTTAAGCCTGCTGCTACTTAATAAACACAACATTTCTGATACACCTCTCTCTCAGGGACAATACCTAAACATGGCTCAGGAAGCACAGATCACAGCAGTGTGAGGGATCACTGGTGCACTTCTTAGAGGCTACAATCTTGAATATAAATCCATATATCACAGTCCTGCTCTACTAAAAACAGAAGAGGTCGTGATTACTATCTCTCTCAGGGGGGACCATACATGACACTGGCCTGCAGTCTGCGGGTCACCACCCTGATGCCGGTTTGCGCCTGTTTTCATGACTGCATACCTTTCCAGCTGCCAGTGCGGCGTTTTTGTGACTCCAGACATGAAGATGTGTAGCCTGCGCGTCGTGATCTCTTGTGAACGCTTATCTCTGCAGGCGGCTTGCTCATCTTACTATGTTCTGTATATGTGTGGAGTAGTATTAGAGGAATATGATAGGTAAGCTGTGAATACAGCTTGGGAATCGGTTTGCTGCTCCCAGTCCTGCTGTTAAATCCTAGAGATGGGCCGCCCAATACACCACTACCAGCCAAATCTCCTCACTACAGCGACACGCTGGGGGTGTATACGGAACTGCCATGAACCTTCTTTGCAATTTTATTACTTTCTTTGTTGAAATTGATTACAATTATTTATTTATTTTAAAGTTTTGAATTTCATTTTTTTTATATTTATTTTTTCGTATATTCAGGAAAAAAAATATGGGGCTCATTTACTACCCGTCCAGTCGCAATCCAGCGGTGCGTTTTCCGCGAAGATTCGGGTTCTGCCGGGTTCAATAAGGTCGTGCGCACGATTGTCCACCAGAGTTGTCATGCTGCGCTGAGGTCCGCCGGAGTTCACCTTTTTCTCTTCGGAGCATGTAAGTGCGGATTTTTCGGATATCGTGGCGGTTTTCCGATGGCCACGCACCCGATCAGATCACGTGTGCCAAAAACCCCCGGCAATCAGGGAAAAGCAACACAAATCGGTAATATTCGGGAAACCCGGCGATTCGGCCCCTTCACAACTGGCCCCAATGTGGTACTTTATTCTATTACCCATAGTTTAATCATTTTTTTACAATTAAGGTAATACTCTACATGGACTGCATAGATTTTGTGATAGAACAATCATACCCAAAGTTTACTTAAAATACCCAAGGGGGGTACTGCAAATATGCAATATTTATAGTTTAATATAGTATAAAAAAAAAGAAAATAAATCACCCCTTTCCCTAAAACTTGTATTAAAAATAAAGAATTACAACACTTTTGTGTATTGCTGCTTTTCAAAAGTTCCAATCTATGAGAAAATTTAGCCCACTGCTGTGTGAGACAAAATTAGGAAACCACCCCAATGAGTCAAATGATGGAGAATTCAACACATCTCATGAGCGAGTCAAATCATGAGAAGTCAACACAATCCCAGAGGTCCAATCATGGAGTCTCACACCCATAGAGTCAAATCATGAGAATCCACAATCCCATAGAGTCAAAATGGAGACCAACTCTGAGAGTCAAAATCATGGAGAATCCAACACCTCCAGAGAAGTCAAAATCATGGAATCCAACAACTCCCATGAGAGTCAAAATCATGGAGAACCAACACCATCCATGAGAGTCAAATCATGAGAATCCAACACATCCATGAGAGTCAAATCATGGAAGCCAACACATCCCATGAGAGTCAAATCATGGAGAATCCAACAACATCTCAGAGAGTCAAAATCATGGAGAACCCAAACATCCCATGAGAGTCAAAATCATGGAGAACCCCAACCAAATCCATGAGAAGTCAAATCATAGAGAATCCAACAATCCCATGAGAGTCAAAAATCAGGAGAATCCAACCCTCCATGAGAGTCAAAATCATGGAGAATCCCAAACATCCCATGAGAGTCAAAATCATGGAGAAACCAACACATCCCATGAGAGTCAAATCATGAGAACCTACCCTCCGTGAGGTCAAAATAAGGAGAATCCAACACATCCCAGGAGTCAAAATCATGGAGAATCCACACATCTCATGAGAGTCAAAATCATGGATAACCCACCAATCCCATGAGGTCAAAATCATAGAGGAATCCACACCATCCCATGAGAGTCAAACATGGAATCCACAACACTCCCATGAGGTCAAAATCAGGAGAATCCAACACATCTCATGAGAGTCAAAATCATGGAGACAACCAACACATCCCTGAGAGTCCAAATCAGGAGAATCCAACAATCACCATGAGAGTCACAAATACATGGGACCCAA
Source organism: Engystomops pustulosus (assembly GCA_019512145.1). Classification (NCBI taxonomy): domain Eukaryota; kingdom Metazoa; phylum Chordata; class Amphibia; order Anura; family Leptodactylidae; genus Engystomops; species Engystomops pustulosus. Next base: position 137,934 of record WNYA01000317.1, on the reverse strand, counting down.
TCCCAACACATCTCCACCACCTGAGAGTCAAATCATGGAGAATCCAACACATCATAGAGTCAAAATCATGGAGAACCAACACATCCCATGAGTGCAAAAAGCATGGAGACCCACCAAATCCATGAGAGTCAAATCAGGAGAACCAACACATCCCATGAGAGTCAAAATCATGGAGAACCCCCAATCTCCCTGAGAGTCTCATGGAGAACCAACACATCCCATGAGAGTCAAAATCATGGAGAATCCAACCCTCCCTGAGAGTCAAATCATGGAGAACAACACCATCCATGAGAGTCAAAAATCATGGAGAAACCAACACACATCCATGAGAGTCAAAATCATGGAGAACCCAACACATCATGAGAGTCAAATGCATGGAAACCCACCACACTCCCATGAGAGTCAAATCATGGAGAATCCAACACATCCCCTGTCGAGGTCAAAATCATGGAACAACCACAATCCCATGAGAGTCAAAATCAGGAGAACCCAACACATTCCCCTGAGAGTCAACGGAGACCCCCACAATCCCAATAGAGTCAAACATGGAGAACCCAACACATCCCTGAGAGTCAAAATCATGGAGAACCAACACATCCATGAGAGTCAAAATCATGGAGACCCAAACCACATCCCATGAGAGTCAAAATCATGGAGAACCAACACATCCTGAGAGTCAAAATCATGGAGAACCCAACACATCCATGAGAGTCAAAATCATGGAGAAACCAACACATCCATGAGAGTCAAAATCCATGGAGACCAACAATCCCATGAGAGTCAATCTGGAGAACCCAACCTCCCATGGAGAGTCAAAATCATGGAGAACCCAACACATCCCGTGAGAGTCAAAATCATGGAGACCCAAAAACACAAAAAACACATCCCCATGAGAGTCAAAATCATGGAGAAACCAACACATCCCATGAGAGGTCAATCATGGAGAACCCACACACATCCATGAGTAGGTCAAAATCATGGAGACCCAACTAACTCCATGAAGTCAAAATCAGGAGAACCCCAAAACAAATCCCATGAGAGTCAAAATCATGGAGAACCCAACACATCCCGATGAGTCAAAATCCATGAGAACCCAACACATCCCATGAGAGTCAAAATCATGGAGAACACCAACACAATCCCGTGAGGTCAAAATCATGGAGAACCCGAGACATCTCAGTCAAACAGAGAACCCAACACTGTGAGAGCAAAAATGGCAGAACCCAACACATCCTGAGAGTCAAATCATGGAGAACCCAACATTCATGAGGTCAAAAGATGGAGAACCAACACATCCCAGAGAGTCAAAATCATGGAGAACCCAACACATCCCATGGAGTCAAATCATGGAGAACCCACACATCGTCGAGAGTCAAAATGATGGAGAACCCCAATCACATTCCATGAGAAGTCAAAATCATGGAGCAAACCAACCACACATCCATGCAGAGTCAAAATCATGGAGAACCCAACAACATCCCCGTGAGAGACAATGATGGAGAACCACACACATTCAATGAGGTCAAAATCATGGAGAACCAACACATCCCATGAGAGTCAAAATCATGGAGAATCCAGACACTCCTACAAGCAACATAGGAGAACCCAACATCTGAGAGACAAAATCATGGAGAACCCACACATCCCATGAGAGTCAAATCATGGAGAACCCAACACATTCGCATGAGAGTCAAAATCATGGAGAATCCAACAATCCCATGAGAGTCAAAATCAGTGGAACCCAACACATCCCATGAGAGTCAAAATCATGGAGAACCCCACACATCCCTAGAGAGTCAAAATCATGGAGAACCCAACACATCTTCCATGAGAGTCCAAAATCATGGAGAACACCACAACACATCCCATAGTAGAGTCAAAATCATGGAGAACCAACACATCCCGTGAGAGTCCATAAATCATGGAGAACCCAACACATCCAGGAGAGTCAAAATCTGGAGAACCCAACACATCCATGAGAAGTCAAATCATGGAGAACCCCACATTCCCTGAGAGTCAAAAATCATGGAGAATCCAAACACATCCCATGAGAGTCAAAATCATGGAGGAATCCAACACCATCCTGGAGAGTCAAATCATGGAGAACCCAACACCATCCCAGAGAGTCAAAATCATGGAGAACCCAACACATCCATGAGAGTCAAAATCATGGAGAACCAACCCTTCCCGTGAGAGTCAAATCATGGAGAATCCAACAACCTCCATGAGAGTCAAAATCATGGAGACCAACACCTCCCATGAGAGTCAAAATCATGGAGAACCCACACAATCCCGTAGAGAGTCAAAATCATGGAGAACCCAACATCTACCATGTCAAAATGCACGGAGAACCCAAATTCTGTGAGAGACAAAAATCATCGAGAACCCAACAATCCCATGAGAGTCCAAAATCATGGAGAACCCAACACATCCCGTGAGAGTCAAAATGATGGAGAACCCAACATTCATAGAGTCAAAATCATGGAGAACCCCAACACACTCCATGAGAGTCCAAAATCATGGAGAACCAACACATCGTGAGAGTCAAAATGATGGAGAACCAACACATCCCATGAGAGTCAAATCATGGAGAACCCAACACATCCCTGAGAGTCAAAATATGGAGAACCACCAAACATCCCTGAGAGTCAAATCATGGAGAACCAACACATCCCTGAGAGTCAAAATCAGGGAGAACCCGAACATCCTACAAGTCAAAATGACGGAGAACCCAACATCTGTGCGAGGACAAAATCATGGAGAACCAACATCCCATGAGAGTCCGCGAAAATCGGAGAACCCAACACATTCCTGAGAGTCAAAATCATGGAGACCCAACACATCCATGAGAGTCAAAATCATGGAGAAACCCAACACATCCCATGAGAGTCAAAATCATGGAGAACCCAAACCCATCCCAAAAAAAATCCAGGAGGTCAAAATATATGAGAACCCAACACATCCCATGAGAGTCAAAATCATGGAGAACCCAACACATCCGTGAGAGTCAAAATCATGGAGAACCCGAGACATCCTACAAGTCAAAATGACGGAGAACCCAACATTCGTGGGTGAGGACAAGAACTAGAGCAAAACTCAGAGGGAACCCACACCATGTGAGAGTCAATCATGGAGACCCCAACACATCCAATGAGGTCAAAATCATGAGAGGAACCCAACAACATCCCATGAGAGGGCAAATCAGGAGAACCCCAACACATCCCATGAGAGAGTCAACATCATGGAGAACCCACATACACTTCCATGAGAGTCAAAAATCATGGAGAACCAACACAATCCATGAGAGTCAAAATCATGGAGAACTCCAACACCTCCCATGAGGTCAAATCATGGAGAATCCAACACTCCATGAGAGTCAAAATCATGGAGAACCCCACACATCCATGAGAGTCAAAATCTATGGAGAACCCAACACATCCGTGAGAGTCAAAATCATGGAGAACCGGACATCCTACAGTCAAAGGACGGAGGAGAAGAACCCAACATTCTGTGCAGAGACACAATCATGGAGAACCCAACACATCCATCGAGGTCGCCCTAGACTGCTGAGGTTTTGGCATGCTATGTACGCGGTGTGTGTAGCTTTCCCCAGCAGGTGACGTTTGGGTTCGGTGTTGTCCAGGAGCCATAATCTGCTTAACGTCCTCTTTATCTGAAGTCCTTGAAGATCTACAGAATTGATAGTTTTACATCAGGAATAAAAGATTTGGAGAGCGAGATAGTTAAGTGGGCATTTGGGATGAAGGGATTTGAGAATCAAAATCTATTGTGAGACCCGATTTCATGCAGGGGAATATCAGTAAATTAATACCCGCTGTATTCTCTTCTGGCCGGGATCCAGCATAACCTGCAGACGTTTCCATGTTAATTAAAATACTGCAGGTTAATAAAGATAACAGGTTGGCGCAGACTCAAGTTGAGAGAAGGTTTTTTTTCAGTCTTGGGAGGTTCAGAAATGCAGAATTATCACATTTCATCTTTATTTCAGGCTGAACGCCGGCTTCAGACCCAGATCGAGGAGAACCTACCGGGGTCAGAACCTACAGGAGTCAGTAAATCATTGGCTGAACCTCTGTATATGGGGCTTCCAATCTAATGGTGGGAGAGGGGGAAGCTACACAATCATACACACGGGGCACAGAGCGGGAAGGAGTTGGCGGGAGCTGTAAGTACTTCAAGAGTAGCCGTGGCTATAGTTACAGCTTTGAGCCACTAGGAAGCACAAAGCCAAACTGCTCTGTGTTAACATCAGTGTGAACCGCTGCAGGGATCAAGTGTTGGATATAGTAAGTTTCTATCTAACCCCAAGTGCTTTACCCACATCAGTACAGGTAATTTCTCCTGTAATAATGTCCTATATGAACCTGCTGATGCCCCATATTAATAGAGGAGAAACACGGGCACAGACCGAAGCTGCAGCAGCTTATAATAAGTTTCTATTTCACCCCAACTGCTTTATTTCCATCACTGGCAGGTAAGTACTTCCCTTTAATGTCCTTTATGATACCGAGAGTGATAGAGGAGAGACACAGCGATATACAAATGCAACTGTAGATAAAGTAACTTTCACTCTCACCCCAACTACTTTATTTCCATCAGTAGTTCTCTATACATGCTGGATGATCCTGCTGATGCTTCTGACTGATAAACGAAATACACAGGCACTGACAGAGGCTGCAGCAGCTTAAAGTAAATTTCTATTACACCCCAAGTGCTTTATTCACATCAGTACGGTATCTGAATATCATGTCCCATACGATCCTGCTGATAATTCATAGTTAGAGAGGAGAGACAGAGGCCGCTGGAGATAATATTTAGTTTCTATCTCACCCCAAGTGCTTTATTCCCATCAGTGTGGGTCAGGGATTCTCGGTTTTGGCCTTGTTGATTCTGTAGAATCTGCTGAGTGACAAAGTTATGGAGCGTATTCCTTTCTGTCTAGTCTCCAGCTACCAGGTCTGAGACAATTAAGAGATAGATCCTGAATCAGGGAAAACTGCAGAATACAAAAATGCTGAATATAAGACAAATAATGGCCGGATGTAACGTTACTCCGCATGGACTGTGTCAATATAAAAGTTTGGTATTCTTCCAAAGAGAAGCTCCCTCTAGAAAAGACTAAGATATATTAAGATGTTCTGAGATGGCTGCTGCAAGATAGTGAAAAAAAATTCTCCGGACATCTTCAATTTTAAGGAAACATAGTGTGAGTAGAGATGAGCGAGTATACACATCCGAGCTTGCTGCTCGTTCAAGTATTAGCGTACTTGAAACGGCTCGTTGCTCGGACGAGTATTTCGCTGCATGGAACGACCTTTCACTAAGGATATTTAAGTGAAGAACACAGTGAAGAACCACATTGCAGATGTTTCCATCATGACTGTGCAGAAAGGTGTTCTTCACAATAGTATGTGAAGAACATAAGTGTGGAAGAACACATTGCAGATGTTTAACACGGGTCATTCTCCTTTTTGAAGTTCCACGAATTATCCATTGAATTAAAAAAAAAAACTAAGAAACAGGACTGAACTTCCTTATTTCTCAATAAAATGACAATTGGGGCAATATTACTTACCGGTCCATTCGCGATCCAGGGCGCATTTCTGCACAGGATTCGGATCGGACGGGATTATGAAGGTAGTTCCTCCGCCGTCCACCAGGTGGCGCTGCTGCGCTGAAAATCATCTCAACGCGCCGGAATGCACCACCTCGGACCAGGTGAAGGTAAGCGCTTCCCGAGCGACACTTTTTCGGTTTTTAAATGCGGCGGTTTTTCCGAATACGTCGGGTTTTCGTTCGGCCACGCCCCCCGATTTCCGTCGCGTGCATGCCGGCGCCGATGCGCCACAATCCGATCGCGTGCGCCAAAATCCCGGGGCAATTCAGGTACAATCGGCGCAAATCGGAAATATTCGGGTAACACGTCGGGAAAACGCGAATCGGGCCCTTAGTAAATGACCCCCACTGTATTGCAGAGCCTTGGTCCCCTTGAAAAATGCTCGAGTCTCCCATTGACTTCAATGGGGTTCGTTATTCGATACGAGCACTCGAGCATCGGAAAAAGTTTGACTCGAGTAACGAGCACTCGAGCATTTTAGTGCTCGCTCATCTCTAGTTGTGAGGATTTAGCAATAAAACATCATAGACAAGACCCACATAGTAGATGGGCTGTAAGAATAACATAGACCGTAAAGTCTGGAATCACTTCCTACAACTGGTACTAGAATCAGCTTCTTGGGGAATGGAGGACGGGTCCCTTCTGCTGATTTCAGAACCTCTGGAGGACCTTCAAAGGTCCTAAAATGGCTCTGGTGTACATGTGTATTAAGAGCACGAACATACGTATGAGGATTTCCTGGGTAAAGGTCCATTTCAGTATACAATTTGTTGGGTGGTTTGGGTGGCCATGGGCCCCATAGAAAGCTTGGGCCTCGGGCTACCACCTCTATCTTAATCCGCTACTGTCAGTGGTATAGAGACTATAGGGAACAAGATGGATCTTATAGTCAAAATACATATAAACATTTTTTGTCCAACTTCTTTTCATAACTTTTGGCAGATATAGCTATTTGCAGCTATTTGCTAAAAAAATGAATTGCTAAACAATATAAAAGTAAAACCTTCTATTTTATATTTTTCCTGTTATCCGTGCATTCACATGACCCATTGAAACAGAAGTGTGACAATCGGCCGGACAGTAGTGTGTCGCGGAGAGCAGGATTAAAGATGTCACCTGCAGACTGCCCGTCGTGTGAATTATAGACTGGTGACATTGACGGTGACATCTACTAATTATCCGAGGGAAGTATCCAGAGGGGCGACCGACTGTGGGACATTTACTCCATTTATTTCAATGTAAGACTCACTTCTAGCTGTGGGCAGTGGATCATGTCCCAAACATCACAAATTTAAAGGGAACCCGTCATCATTAGCCCTTTTTTGAATTCCCCTTGTCCCCACAGACCCTAAAAATCATATCCCCAAACAGTTTTAATACAATTTCTGCCATTTTTTGTTTAAAAGATAAAGTAGATTAAAGTTCACTTGGCTCCCTGTCAGTTTGTTGAGTCCCTAGGGTGTCTGGAGCAAGAAGTAGAGTCCCCACCCTCCAAGCCAGACCATCTTCCTGGGTACGTGTGCATGGGCCGTATTGCGCACCTGGTTGCGAGGCAGTGAGCCGAGTACAGGAACTAAGTATTGCGCATGCGCAGATAGCACTAAAGGCAGGCCGGCTGTCTCCATTGTATCTGTGTATGTCCAGAAGAAGGAGCGATTCACATGTTGCGGTAAACAAGAACAGGAAGAAGAGGAGGGAGGGGGGAAGGAGTGAAAGGTTTTTTTAAATTGCAGGATGAGGAGCGTTTTCTAGAGGGGGCAGGGACTCCGCTTCCTTCTCCACACACCCCAGGGACACAGGAAACAAGCTGGCAGGGAGCCAGGTAAACTTCAATTTATTTTTTTTAACCAAAAATGGCAGAAATTTTAAAAAAAACTCTTTGGTGATGTTAAATGTCTGTGGGGATATGGGTAAAACAAAAAAGGGCCTCTGGTGACAGGGGTTGGCCACTTGTGTGCGTACACATGTGTGCGTAAGTGTGGGGGCTAGGATATTAGGTAATAGTTCTGTCCACTTTATTGATATGTAAAGTGAAGCCTCCTGTCATTTACCTCATCAGCCAAACATTCCTGACCATAAAATGTCCACAGGTGGTGGGTCATGTGATTACTATCTGTCCATGAGCAATCGCCCTGCCAGGACCTTAGTTCATGAATACTATCATAAAGTCCTCAAGAAAGCGGATCAGAACTTTTAAAACCTAATATCCTATCCCACACACGTTACAAAAACAGTAAAGGTAATGTGTCCAACCCCTTTAATTCTACAAATATTGTGCAATTTTACACCACTTGCTCCATTTTCCAAAAGTGCGTTGAACACCGTGAGATCTGTAGTCTAGGGACCGTGCCCCTAAAATGAAGAAAGTTGCCTAAGAATTAAGGACCCTAGATTACCAATGTGTGTTTCTGCTGTAGTCCTGACTTTGGACTCTGTCTGACCATTCCTTGCCTTGACCCTGCACTGTCTTTGACTATTCTCTGCCTATTCTCTTTGACTATCCTCTTATATATTTCTAATGTATTCAGTCAGCTTTAGTTTTATTGGATTCCCCTAAACTTTTTATCCATGGCTGATTATCTTCCGAAAATCTTATCCCCTTATGAGTCTTATAGTCCAGAAACTACGACCCTCCTCTTTTTCTCTAACTAATATTCTTTTTTAAATAATTAACCAAAGTCATTAACTTTTAACAGCCCAGAATTTAGTATCCTTGACTTCGGCAGAGGAGCCCCATCTGTCCGCCCATAGAACATTCCGCACATGCAGCCGCTCGCTTCATAGAGATTACACTTTAGGACCTCGTATTTTATGAGAACAACCTACCTTCCTTCCTGTGATAACCCAAGACATGATGAATTAACTTTTACTTCTTGTTTTAATGGCAGAACTTACCATATGGTCACGAAATAGCAGTGATTGTACATGTCACGGCATCAGAAAGAATTGAAATATAAACTCTCCCAAAACAAGAAAAAATTGATAAAACAATATGGAGAGGCAAAAAGTTTTGTATTTTATGTCAACTTTATATAAGATTAATTATTTTTTTTAATTCGGATGGACCTGACTTTGATTTGTAGCTGCCTTTCTCTGACATTGTTTCCTGCCCTGACCTCTGCCTATCCCTTACCACTCCCTGCATGACCCCCCTAGTGCTTCATAACCTCCAAGCTGCATCTATTTTTTATTTTCTGTTTTTAAAGGGAACCTGTCACCAGGGATCTCATTTTCATTAAAGACATGTTACAGAAGCCCATTACACCTGTATTGCAAATATGTCTTTCTGTTTTCTCTAAGCATTTGCATTACAGTATACTTGTGTGTTATAACTTACCTTGCATCCTGACTCATCCTGAATCATCTGTATAGTCCTAGGGGTTGGGTTTTGGATGTGACATGTCTGCGTTGCAGACTCTTCAGCTCCCAGCCCCCACCTTTGTGCTCCTGTACAGCTCCTCCCACTCCCACTGATGTCAGCTCACCAGGCTGTGATCTCTGCGAAGGAGCAGGAGGGAGGAGCTGTACAGGAGCACAAAGGTGGGGGCTGAGAGCTGAGGAGTCAGGCCTTCTTTTTTTTAAATGCATCCAAACCAAAGCCCAACACCTGGGACTAAACAGATGATTCTGTCAGGGTGCAAGGTAAGTTCTAACATATAATTATGCTGTAATACAAATGTTCATAGAAAGCAGAAAGGCAAGATTTGTAAAACGCTAGGGAATTTGAATTAGATTATTATTATTATTATTATTATTATTATTATATATGCAGTGCAGCTGTAATGGGCTTTTGCAACCTGTCTTTGGTGAAAAATGAGGTCCCTGGTGACAGGTTCCCTTTAAGAGTAAGGGAGGAAAAGAGTTATCCAAAAGGTTGACATAAGATTTTCATTTGTTCGCTAATTCAGAGATGCAGTAATAGATTAATTCTTCTTTTAATTCTGTACCTTGGTTTTGATTTTATTTCAAAATCAATTACATCTCCATTCCAGCCGTTTTGGCTGATGCTGATGGATGGAATCGTGTTCTCATTCGTTACAGTCAAGATGAAAAAAAAGAGTACAGAAAACTTTTTCCGGTAAAATAATTATGACCTCCGAGCGGGGATTTTCATTATAGAAAATATTCTTTCCTTAAAATAATTTCATTATTTGATTTTGATCCAGTCTCCATCTTTTTGATTGGAAGAACATTTGAAATAAAAAAAAATAACATTTTTCTCATAGTTTTAGGGTAAAAACACCATTCAACTCGAAGCTCTGAATTTTCCAGCTATAACAGATATTGAAAAACAGACTTGTATAGCAGACAGCCTGACTATTAGAATGACAGGTCCTGTCTGGAAAATTGTTTACACTTTAGAGCTCTGATGACTCATGTAAGTCTATGGGGAAATGCTTTGTCATTGTGTTTGTGCAAAATGTAACAACTCCTTCCCTGGTAGAAAGTATAGAATGAGAATAGTCCCAGTCATTAGTGTCTTGCAGTTAGGTGACAGAGCTTTAAGGTGAAGACTGCCGGTTCTGAGCAACCAGAAGAAGCTGAGACTGGGATACTCTGCCATAGACCCTGGACTCCTAGTCTGTGACCAGGGTCCCAGCCTTCTGAGAAAGAGAGGAACCGGTAGCCCAGGCCTTTCCTCCGCAAAGAACCCTTCTTCTTCCATGGTGGAGATTGGAGAGGTCAGCCCTTTGATTTGCTTGTATTGTTTCGCACCTGAATTTTGACATTAAAGAAGGAAACTGTTCACTGCAGACCCTGACTCCCCGGAATTATTTCGCATTGGGGTGCACCACACCTTCCCTTCCCTTCCAGTAGAACACCAACACAAGGTGACAACTCAACGGTGCCTGGCAGACCCAGCATAACTTTGGGGCCACTCATAACCCGCCACTGTACATGTGCCAGTTGGAGTTCTGCATGTTTAGCATTGTATACATGCAAAACACATTGGGGCTCATTTACTAAGGGCCCCGCGGACCGCACTTTCGTCGGACATCCCGACGATTTCCATTTTGCTCCACTGGGGCAGGGATTTAAAAGGGGTTTTTGGTGCAGACTATCGGATTTTGGCGCAACCGCGTCAACTTTCATGCTACAGAAATCGGGGCGGGCCGTCAGACGATCCGACGGATTCAGACAAACCGCGGAATTTAACTTCAAAATTGTGTCGCAAGCCAAGTACTTACATGTACTGGGAGGAAGATGGTGCACTCTGGCGGACCTGAGCAGGGCAGCGACAGATGCAGGAAATTGGGCACACGATCTAAGTGAATCGCGACACAGTGCATTCCGGACAGACAATGCACTTTAGGGAACTTTGAGGGGCCGGGTAAGTAAATGTCCCCCATTGTGCTTCTTAAGAATAGAAGTTGAAACACATATACATATGCCATCGGTTTGCGTTTCGGTTGTATTCTGTTTCTAAATGCAATCGAACTGGAACGTGTGATCACAACCTGAATTGCATTGTGTTAACAAATATTTTAGGCCAGCATCCTGCCAGAGGTTCCGGAGGACCATGGGTCCTGCTCTGGCAAATAAGTGGCCTCAATGTGCCATGTCGGAACACACTTCCGTTCCTATGTGACTTCCCTTTTTGGCCTCTGATTGAAAGAAGCCATTTACTGGCTGAAGCGGTTCCCATGATCTTAACGGAACCTCCAGCTGGGTGTCACCCATAAAATGGGAAGTACCAAACTACACACGAACTGTGTAAGTAACAGGGTAAGTATACCTTTGTTTTTTTCCCCATCCCCAATCCTACAGACCCCTTCAATATTTTTGTACTAGAACCACCACATTGCTGAGGTAATCACCCGCCTGTAGAGATTGATGGTGGGTTGACCATGGACAACATTTTTGGAGGTTGATGGCTTTTTCCTTACCAACTTTTTACCAGGTCAAAGGTTCTAATTTGCAGCTTCTTTTAAACAATTTTGGTAAATTGTGCTTTCCCAAAGTAATAATGACATAGAGACAATCACGAGATATTGATTACGGTTCCTTTTACCATTGTTGGAGGAGATTCGCTTTGACTGTTCTCCGTTATTTTATCTAAACACTTCACTCCAGGTTGAAGGATCTTCAGTCGGCTGATGAAAAGGATTAAGGCTTCTCCACCCCCGGAGTTTGTAACCAGGTCAGTGGGTATGGTATAGGTTGAGAACATTAAGGTTTACTGTTTATGATCCAATGAAAGACGTCTCCTGCATCCTGATCATTAGCGAGGCTCGCGGTGAACGGGGAATCTGCCATTACTGATAGACTGAGTGGTTCTCCTGGGTACAGTATGAATTGTTTATGGCTGACTTGGCCTCCCTAGGGGAGTGCTCTTCTCAGTTCAGCTTACAAAGTGCCGAGAGGAGGCTCTGTTACATTTTTAATAGAATTCTCAGGAAACGCGACTTTCATTGTTCCACAAGATGCCGCCAATACGATAGTGAGATTCAAATTATACTGTCACAACACGTAGGGAGAATGACAGGTCTCCTTCCAAGTCTTCTGCGGCAGTGCAAACAGCTTGGTGGGTAATGGATTTTCATGATGGAAATAGATCTGTGTATTTCCAAACAGTAAAACAAATTGCTCCATCTTTCTTTTTTACAGATGGGTGTTGAAAGATTGGACAGCGGTGTCAGTCCTCAGCCATATCATTAGAGAGCGCAAGACAACATGGAAAGGCTGTAGGCGAATCTGCTGTGCAGGTGGTTTCTATGCCTGTCACCACAGACACCAAGAATGACTAATATAATACTGCCCCCAATATGAGAAATATTACATCGGAAACAGTACTTATAATAATATGTACCAGACTATAACTGCTATAATATTGCCACGGGGGTACAAGAATATAACTACTATAATACTGCCCCCCTATACAGATTATATATAATACGCCCCCTGTGTACAGAATATACTACTATAATACTGCCCCCATTACAAGAATATAACTACTATAATACTGCCCCCTATGTACAAGAATATAACTACGATATATACGGCCCCTATGTACAAGAATATAACTTAACTCCCCCATGTACAAGAATAACTACTATAATACTGCCCTATGTACAAGAATAAAACTACTATAATACTGCCCCTATGTACAAGAATATAAGCTAAATACTGCCCCTATGTAAAAGAATATACACTAATACTGCCCCTATGTACAAGAATATAACTACTATAATCTGCCCCCTATGTACAAGAAATAACTACAAATAATGCTCCATGTACAAAATAGAACACTATAACTGGCCCCCATGTACAAGAAGATAAAGCTATAATACGGCCCCCTATGTACAAGATATAACTACTATAATACTCTGCCCCCATGTACAAGAATATAAACTACTATAATACTGCCCCTAGGTACAGAATATAACTACTATATAGACTGCCCCAGTACAAGAAAAAATACAATAACTACTAAATTGCCCCCTAACAATAACTAATAGAATACTGCCCCTATGTACAGAATATAACTACTATAATCTGCTTTCTCTATGTCAAGAATATAAACTACTATAATACTGCCCCCCTATGTACAATAATAAGACTAAATCTCCCCCTTGTACAAGAATATACTATAATCGGCCCCCTATGTACAAGATTATAACTACTATAATACTGCCCCCTATGTACAAAATATAACACTATAATACTGCCTCCCTATGTACAAGAATATAACTACTATAATACTGCCCCCTATGTACAAGTAAACTACTAAATACTGCCCCTATTACAGAACACTATAATACTGCCCCCTATGTACAAGTATATAACTACTATAATACTGCCCCTATTACAAGTAATATAACTACTATAATACTGCCCCCTATGTCAAGTATATAACTACTAAAATACTGCCCCCTATGTACAAATATAACTACTATAAACTGCTCTCTATTTACAGAATAAGATAACTACTATAATATGCTCCCTGTACAGGAATATAACTATGACTATATACTGCATACTGCCCCTATGTACAAATATAACTACTAAATATTGCTCCCTATGTACAGGAATATAACTATGACTATACTGCCCCCTATGTACAAGAATCTAACTACTATAATTTCTCCCCTATGTACAGGAATATAACTATGACTATATAATACTCCCCCTATGTACAAGAATATAACTCCTTTGATATTGCTCCCATGTACAGATATAACTATGCTATAATACGGCCCCTTATGTAAGAATTAACTACTAGAATACTGCCACATATTACAGATATACTATGACTAAATACTGCCCCCAATGTCAAGAATAAACTACTATCATAATACTGCCCCCTATGTACAGGAATATAACTACTATAATACTGAACCCCTATGTAACAGAATATACTACTATAATACGCCCCCCTATGTACAAGAATATAACTATTATAATACCGCCCCCATGTACAAGAATTATAACTACTATAATTTGCCCCCTATGTACAGAATAACACTACTGATATGCAGATAAGAAAAAAAAACAGCTCACCCAACTAGATCTTGTGATGGCCTTGGAACGGCAGTTGCGACGGATCCAGGGTCCATCCGGTATCAGGACCACCGAGGAGGCAATGTCCAAAAGCAGAACAAAGGTGGGACTCCAGCATAGATATAGAAGAATTCGGTTTTTTGTTGTATAAAAATTTCAAAAAAATATTTATTTCATCTTCAATTAAAAAACTTGCAATGGCAAGAAACAGGCATGGGTGCACACAAGACATGACCAAAAACAAGCGTTGCGGTAACGCGTTTCGGACTTATGTACTCATATATGGTATGAGTAAGGACGAACAGCTTAAAGTCGAATATGCGTTACCGAACTCTGTTTTTGTGTCTGTCTTGTTGCACCCATGCCTGTTTTCGCCATTGCAAGTTTTTTAATTGAAGATGAAAAATATTTTTGAAATTTTTATACAAAAAAACGAATCTTCTATACTTCTATTGCTGGAGTCCGCACCTTGTTTTTGCTTTTGGCATACTACTATAATACTGCCGCCGAGTACAGATATAACTACTATAATACTGCCGCTCCTATGTACAAGAATATAACTACTATAATCACTGCCCCCTATGTACAAGAATATATCACTATAAACGCCCCCCTATGGTACAAGAAATATAACTACTATAATACTATGCCCCCCCCCTATGTACAGGAATATAACTACTATAATACTGCCCCCTATGTACAGGAATTATACTAAATACTGCCCCATTACGGATATAACACTATAATACTGCCCCTATGTACAGGAATATACTACTATAATACTGCCCTCTATGTACAAGAATATAACTACTATAATACTGCCCCCTATTACAAGAATATATCTACTATAATCTCCCCCTAGTATACAAGAATATAACACTTAACTACATACTGCCCCTGTGTACAAGAATTAACTACTATAATACTGACTGCCCCTAGTACAGACATATAACTACTATAATAACTGCCCCCTATGTACAAGAATATAACTACTATAATACGCCCCCTATGTACAGAATATAACTCTATCATACTGCCCCCTATGTACAAGATATAACTGACTATAATACTGCCCCCTATGTACAAGATATAACACTATAATCCTGCCCCCTATGTACAAGAATATAACTACTAAAACTTCCCCTATGTACAAGAAATAACTACTACAATACTGCCCCCCCTATGTACAGAATATTACTACTATAACTACTGCCCCCTATGTACAAGAATATACTACTATAAATACTGCCCACGCCCCATGTACGGAATATAACTACTAAATATTGCCCCCTTGCAGGTATACCACATACTCATGTCATGAAATATAACTACGATCATACTGCCCCCTATGTACCTGAATATAACTACTATAATACTGCCCCCCTATGTACAAGAATATAACTACTAAATACTGCCCCCTATGTACAAGAATATAACTACTATAATACTGCCCCTTATTACAAGAATACAACTACTATACTGCCTCCTATGTACAAAGAATAACCTACTATAATACTGCTCCCATGTATAGGATATAACTCTATATGCCCCCAGAACAGCAATATAACTACTACTATACTTCTTCTAAGTAAAAGAGTATAACTACTGTACTGTATCCTACTTTGTGGAATAGTAATGTAGCAAATGACCTATTTGAGCTTCAGTTTGCTGCTTCCATCATCAAATCCTGGCACAGATCTACAGCCGCTCACATCAGGCCTAAGGACAGCCAAATTTTGGAGAGTTATTAATATGCATCTTTTAATAAATTTGACAAAATTTATTCACAGTCATTTTGGTCTAAAAGGCTGGCATCAGGTTATTTGAATTATCATCCTATAATTTGGTATTTTCTTCTACACTCTGCTGGTGATAAGAGGGCAGGGGAGGGAGGTCTGACTACACAGGTCTGACTACACAGGGTCTGATTACACAGGGTCTGACTATTCAGGGTCTAACTACTGACTACACAGGGTCTGACTATTCAGTCTAACTTCGACGACACAGGTCGACTACACGGGTCCTGACACACAGGGTCTGACTATTCAGTCTAACACTGACTACAAAGGGTCTAACTACACAGGGTCTGATTACACAGGCTCTAACTACGACTACAACAGGGTGACTACACACGTCTACTAACTACTGACTACACAGGGTCTGACTACACATTATCTGACTATTCAGGGTCTAACACTGCTGATCTACACTGGGTCCTAACTACACATGGTCGCGTCGACTACACATGGTCTGACTACACAGGTCGGACTACACACGGTCTGACTACACAGGGTCTCAAACTACTGACACTTGACTACACAGGTCTGATCTACACACGGTCTGACTACAGGACTAAATGGTCTGACTACACAGGTCTAACTACTGACTACAACACAGGGTCTGACTACACAGGGTCGACACACAGGAACAAGTACTACGACTCCAGGGTCTACTACACAGGTTGACTACACAGGGTCAACACTGACTAACACAGGTCTGACTACACAGGGTCTAACTACTGACTACCAGGGTCTGACTTCTGCAACCGGGCGACGACACATGGTCTGACTACAAAGGGTCAAACTACTGACTACACAGGGTCTGCTACACAGGTCACTACTACTGACTACACATGGTCTGACTACACAGGGTCTAACTACTGACTAACACAGGGTCTGACCTACACAGGGTCGACTACACAGGTCTGACTACACAGGAACTAAGTCTCTGACTTCACAGGTCTAGACTACACAGGGCCTGACCTACTAACAGGGTCTAACTACTGACTACACAGGGTCTGACTACACAGGGTTTTGACTACACAGGGTCACACACTGACTACACAGGGTCTGACTACACAGGGTCTAACTACTGACTACACAGGGTCTGAGCTACACAGGGTCTAACTACAGACTACAACACGGCAGGTCTGACTACAACAGGGTCTAACTACTGACTACACAGGGTCTGACTACACAGGGTCTACTACAGACTACACAGGTCTGACTCCACAGGGTCTCACACTAATGACTTCACAGGGTCTGACTACACAGGTCTGACTACTGACGACACATGGTCTGACTACACAGGGTCTCACTACTGACTACACAGGTCTGACTACACATTCTGACTACCAGGGTCTGACTACACAGGACCTAAGTACTGCTTGCACAGGTCTCTCTACACAGGGTCTGACTACACAGGTCTACACTACTGACTACACAGGGTCTGACTACACAGGTCGACTACACAGGGTCTAACTAAACTGACTACACCGGTCTGACTACCAGGGTCCTAACGTACTGACTACACAGGGTCTGACTACACATGGTCTACACTAACAGACTAAACAGGTCTGACTACAACAGGGTCTAACTACTGAACTACACAGTCCTGACTACACAGGTCTACTACAACCACAGGTCTGACTACACAGGTCTGAACACTGACTTCACAGGGTCTGACTACACAGGGTCTACTACTGACTACCACAGGGTCTGACTACACAGGGTCTAACTACTGACTACACAGGTCTGACTAACACAGGGTCTGACAACACACAGGTCTGACTACACAGGAAACTAATACTGACTTCACAGGGTCCCCCCTGACTACACAGGGTCTACGACACAGGGTCTAACTACTGACTACACAGGGTCTGACTACACAGTCTGACTACCAGTCAACAGCTGACTACACAGGGGTCTGACTACACACAAGGTTCTACACTAACTGACTACACAGGTCTGCTACACAGGGTCTGACTACAAGACTAAACAGGTCTGACTACACAGGGTCTAACTACTGACTACACAGGGTCTGACTATACAGGGTCTAACTACTGACTACACAGGGTCTGACTACACAGGGTCTAACTACTGACTACACAGGGTCTGACTACACAGGGTCTGACTACTGACTACACAGGGTCTGACTACACAGGGTCTAACTACTGACTACACAGGGTCTAACTACTGACTACACAGAGTCTAACTACTGACTACACAGGGTCTGACTACACAGGGTCTAACTACTGACTACACAGGGTCTGACTACACAGGGTCTAACTACTGACTACACAGGGTCTGACTACACAGGGACTAACTACTGACTACACAGGGTCTGACTACACAGGGTCTAACTACTGACTACACAGGGTCTGACTACACAGGGTCTAACTACTGACTACACAGGGTCTGACTACACAGGATCTAACTACAGACTACACAGGGACTTACTACTGACTACACAGGTCTGACTATACAGGGTCTGATTACACAGGGTCTGACTACACAGGTCTGACTATACAGGGCCTGATTACACAGGGCCTGATTACACAGGGTCTAACTTCTGACTACACTGAGAATCCAGGGGTCACCCCTTTTTGCTTCCAAGCTCTGTGCCCAGAGGATGGATTTATATCGATTCATAATCCTCCACGCAAGATTATGCCTAAATCTGAGCTCAGTGATCGTGTGGCCTCTGTAAACTGCAGGTATTTAGGGGATTGGGGATGTCGTTTGCTAGGGTAAGACCGAAGGAAGGTGCATAAACTGGGTATTGTATTTCATATGTGTATATTATAGTCACCTTGGTGAAGAGCCTATGGATAGATTTAGGCCTTGGTGCTAGGAGTGGATTTAAGGACAAGAAACCTTACTTAAGAAACAATTAGCTACTAACTGTACTGGTACTATATGTAATGTATTTCAGTCCAACACCAACCCCGGTTCCAGTAAAGAGAGCCGTGGGTGGCTTGTCTCCCACACCAAGTGTGTTAATACTGTCTGCTGCCTTTTCATTTGCTACTAGTGCACTTTATTTTATATGCCTTTTTATTTTCCACCTACCAGGTTGGGCAGCATACTCGGACCTCCAGGAGGCTGTGCCAGTCACAGCCTTATCATTCCCTAAAAAGTCCACAGCAGAGCCGTTGGCAGATCATTTAATTATTAAGTGGATATGTAATGGCCCGCTGGATGGGTCCCTTACTTACATTTCACACTGCTAATGTCCCAAAGATGTAGAGACCTAAGCCTGCATTCTAAGTGAGTACTTGATGAAGTTTAACAGCAAACAAAAGTAAAAAAGAAAAGTAACTTGATGAAGTTGCCTTTAATAACTTATCCATTGCCTTTAAGGATGTGTGTTTAAACCCCTAGTATGTATGCCACCTACTTCCTATAGTGGGTTATGCCTTTGCACATATGTGCCTATGAAGGGACATTTTTTATTGACCAATGATGTGCCATGTTTGATGATTGTCAATCCAATTTTGTCACAAGGTCTTTGGTTGAATCTCCGGAAACTCCACCCCCCAAGTGAAGTTTATATTTAAATCCCTGTGGCTGGAAAAATCAAGATGGGAGATGAAGGAGCAGATCATTGTAAGATTGAACAGAGGGAGACTGTCTTTGAATGCGGTCCAGACACATGGCCTGCAGCTGTGCCTAAGATCACTCCTAAAGCTGCCCCTAACGTCTCCAGCCCAAAACTTCTGAAACTGGGCTGTGAGCATTCTTTGCCAAATGTTATCCAACCAGCTACCTTGGACCTGGACAGATTGGACTTCTACCTCCGCCTGTTGCCATTGCTGTGTTCAAGTTCCGTAATAGAAACTGTGAATTGATGTTCTACATCTCTTGTATACATGAAATCCCTGCCTGTCACTAACGTCAAGGGCTTCACCTCCAACATTCACCTGGGGATCCCTTCCACAAGCAGTGCCACTAGGGAAACTACTTCCACCTTACTGCGGCTTCCCCCTATTCCTGCAATCCACCTGCCAGAACTGCCCAGCGTGGACGAGCCATATGTCACCTGGACCAAGCGACTGTGACTGAGCACTAGGCCGCGATAAAGCCAGTCACTTAGATACCAGGGTGCCCAAGCTGCCTCCAAGCCATTAGGTCAGGCCCTGGTGGAGGATATTGCAATTGAAGCCACTTATTGCACCTGACTACAAATATGGCTTGTTTGTTGTCTGTTACCGTGGAGATAAAAAAAAGTCTGCCTATGAGCTGGAGATACAAAATTGCAGGAAGTTTAAAAGGGTTATTTTCAGGCAATCGAGGGAAATTCTAAAAAATAACAATATGTAGTGGTCCTGGGCGCTTGGCCGCTTCCATTGGATCGTAAAGGAGCAGAAACATGGAGTCATGTGAAACTAAAGCACTAAAGGGTGCTGGAGGTAGGAGATTAGTCCTCTGATTCTACTATTAACTCATTTAAGTAAAACACAGTAACAATTTAAATAAACAGTTTGACCCAAAGCAGAGCCCCCACCTCCTCAGAATAACCTAAGCAGTTACTTACCTTATACTACCGATAACCCGGACCACCCCTTTAAGAACAGACCCACATTATAGAAAGCTTTAAAACTAAACAAAATCCTAAACTATCTCCATAGAATCAATGTTTGCCAACTTTCTCAAGTTACGGGCCGATCGGCTCCTCAATGTAATTAACTTGAGCGTAATGAAATAATTGATTTCAGAAGAATTTCTAGCATCAATTATGTGATTAAAACCTGGTTAATTCTCTACAATAGTTGGGTGATAAAACACAAAGTCAAATCAATAGCATCTACACAATACAATGAGAAAAGATAGGAGCTGAATTCTTCACAGCATGAGAAAATAATGCAGTGTCAGGGAGGAGGAGCTTCATATGACCATCCATCATCCAGACACTGGTGATTATGAGTCTTCGGTGGTACATAGGGGGCATTATATGTAGTTATATTCTTGTACATAGGGAGCAGTATTATAGTAGTTATATTCTTGTACATAGGAGGCCAGTATATAGTAGTTATTTCTTCTACATAGGGGGCAGTATTATAGTAGTTATATTTTGTACATAGGGGGCAGGTTATATAGTATGTTATATTCCTGTACTAGGGAGCAGTATTATAGTAGTTATATTCCTGTACATAGGGGGCAGTGTTGTAGTAGTTATATTCTTGTACATGGGGGCAGTATATAGTAGTTTCATATTCCTGTACATAGGGGCAGTATTATAGCATTAGTATTCTTGTACATAGGAGGCAGTATTATAGTAGTTATATTCTTGTACATAGGGGCAGTATTATAGTAGTTATATTCTTGTACATAGGAGCAGTATTATAGTATGTTATTATTCTTGTACTAGGAGGCAGTATTATAGTAGTTATATTCCTGTACATAGGGGGCAGTATTATAGTGTTATATTCTGTACATAGGGGCAGTATTATAGTAGTTATATTCTTGTACATAGGGGGCAGTATTATAGCAGTTAATATTCTTGTACATAGGAGGCAGTATTATATAGTTATATTCCTGTACATAGGGGGCAGTATTATAGTAGTTTTATTCTTGTACATAGGGGGCAGTATTTAGTAGTTATATCTTGTACATAGGGGGCAGTATTATGTAGTTATATTCTTGTACATAGGGGGCAGTATTATAGTAGTTATATTCTTGTACATAGGGGGCAGTTTATAGTAGTTTATATTCTTGTACCTAGGGGGCATATTTAGTAGTTTATATTCTTGTACATAGGGGGCGTATTATAGTAGTTATATTATTGTACATAGGGGACAGTATTATAGTAGTTATATTCTTGTACATAGGGACATATATAGTAGTTATATTCCTGTACATAGAGGCAGTATTATAGTAGTTATATTCTTGTACATAGGGGCAGTATTATAGTCGTAGTATATTCTTGTACATAGGGGGCAGTATTATAGTAGTTATTCCTGTACATAGGGAGCAGTATTATAGAGTTATATTCTTGTACACAGGGGGCAGTATTATAGTTAGTTATATTCTTGTACATAGGGGCAGTTATAGTAGTTTATTCTTGTACATAGGGGCAGTGTTATAGTAGTTATATTCTTGTACATAGGGGGCAGTATTATAGTAGTTTATATCTTGTACATAGGGGGCAATATTATAGATTTCTTAACATGGGGGACAGTATTATAGTAGTTTATATTCTTGTACATAGGGGGCAGTATTATAGTAGTTTTGCTTGTACTATGGGGCAGTATTAGTATTATTTTATCTTGTACATAGGGGCAGTATATAGTAGTTATATTCCTGTACATAGGGGGCAGTATATAGTAGTTTATATTCTTCTACATAGGGAAGTATTATAGTAATTATTCTTCACATAGGGACGTATTATAGTAGTTATATTCTTGTACATGGGGGCAGTATTATAGTAGTTATATTCTTGTACATAGGGGGCAGTATTATAGTAGTTATATTCTGTACATAGGGAGCAGTATTATAGTAGTTATATTCTTGTACATAGGGGCAGTATTATAGTAGTTATATTCTTGTACATAGGGGGCAGTATTATAGTAGTTATTATGGTCTTGTACATAGGGGGCATATTATTAGTTATATTGTTGTTCATAGAAGGGGGAGTTTTTTTAGTAATATTTTCTCTTCCTTAAAGGAAGACTCATATTAGTTTCCTCTGCCACGTATGAAGACACTTGCTACATTTATGGGGAATTGGGATGGTAAAAGTAGCATAAGTGAGAATAAAGAAGTGTTCTCTGAAAATGACCCAAAATCGCACTTGATCCGCTACAATCAGATTATGTGGGTTCAATGCTCAGGTGAGATCCCTCTCAATTATAGTCTGTTGGTAGATAGACAGGGCTCCTGCATAAATGCTCATGAAATGAAGGTCTTATATTCGTCGCCATCTCATCACAGATGAACCATCCTTAGGTGGTGATGTCTTCTCTGACAGATATAACTAGGTTCCTCACGTAGGCTTCTTCCATTTTGGAAATAAGGAGCGAGATGATAGTGCTTGTGCTCTGTCATGTATCTGGATGCTAATGAGCCCTCTAAACCCGCTCCTGTTCTGTTACTGTGAGATGATTTGCTGAAAATAAAATGGCAGATTTTGTTTTTTAATGAGGAAATCGCTAAATTGTGTAATTGCTTAATAATCCGCTTACCTCTGATCGCAGGTTGTATCTGTAGGTATAAATAAGAATGTGGCATTTTATGTAAAACTTTAACGTCTCATTGATTCGCGCTCATAATGAATGGCGCAGACATTTTATCATCTTATCAATAGGGTGGGATGATCTCACCAGTGTGCCTCCTCCTTATACGAAAACTCATTACATCACCACCCAGAAAGAAAGTGATGAAGACCAGAAGGTGCCCAACACCTTCGCAAGAGGGACTGAACGTAGCCTCCGAAAATCCATAGACAGAAATCAATCATCAGGTCACGTAGAGGAGAAGTTCTGACCATTAGTAATTGTTTTCTAAAGCACTTACTTACTGTTACATATCTATATCTGGGCCTCTCCTTTGTCACATAAAGTGATCATATAGGAATTATAGGAAGTCTGACTGTAAACCCGGGGGGCTGGCATTAGGGGAGGCAAACTGGGCATTTGTCAGGGCCCCCGTCCAAAGGGGCCCCCAGAATGGGGCCCCCAGCCGGCTGAGTGAAGTAAGTGCAAGCTCCGCGACACATTTTTTAAAAAAAAAAATCCGAATACGTCGGGTTTTGTCATTCAGCCACGCCCCCCCATTTACGTTGCGTGCATGCCGCGCCGATGCGGCACAATCCGATCGCGTGCGCCAAAATCCCGGGGCAATTCAGGGAAATCGGCGCAAATATTCGGGTAACAATTCGGGAAAATGCAAATCGGGGCCCTTAGTACAATGACCTCCAATGACACAGCCTTGCTAACTCACCATATTAATAAATACACAGTCAGCTCTGCTTATCTGTCTTCAGCTTTTAGAGTACAGTATCTGCTTGCTGCAGATTGCTGGCAGAGTACCTGTGCCTGAGCTGGTCTTGCAATGCAGGGGGAGGGACAGGAGAGCGAGAGTCACTGCAGTGTGCCGACAAGAAAGCTATTCATGAGAAGAATCCGGCCATAGTCGGAAGATTTATGTTGTATCTAGGGGCAACTAAAATTCTATACACCAGGACTTATAGAGACAGGTCAGAATTATATCTGTGAAATGCTGTATTTTTTTTAAAATAACAGTGATAGAGAATATGTTATTTTGTTACCCTGACTATACTTAAGAATCTTGTCTTTGTGGGAGGAATACCCTTTATTCTGTAGATTGTTGCCGCTTTCTTACATCATTATAGCTTCAGAATTACACAAGTCTCCACACATCTCCATCTCTTGTCTTTACTATTACAATGTGATATTATTAACGTCTCAGCAAACGGTTTTATGGAGTTTCAATGTATTAATTCAAGGATCTCATCTTCCGAACACTAAAATGAATAAATTATACCACACTGTGAAAAACAACATAGAGGGGAAGCTAAGAGCCAAAATATGTTGAGGCTAAATACTCCGATATGAGGTTTTTGGTGATGTCAACATTACTTAAATTTTGCAAAATTACTAAGGAAGAACTAATTATACCAGCAGAATAGTGAGTGCAGCTCTGGAGTGTAATTTAGGATGTTCTCAGGTAAGTCACAGGATGATATGTCATATAATGCACCACCAGAAGAATAGTGATGCAGCTCTGAGTATATACAGGATGTAACTCAGGATCAGTACAGGATAAGTAATGTCATGTATGTACACATGACTGCACCCAGCACAGATAGTTAGATGCATCTCTGGAGCTCGTTAGCTTCGTTATCTCTGTCTGTTGCTGTGAGAGCTGTGTGCTGCTGGCTGCTCTGGCTCCAGATAATCCACCTCCACCTGGGGCCTGCTCTCTCCCTTCCCAGGGAGGGGGTGGGTTTTCCAGGCATGAGCCAGAGCGGCAAGCCCCAGGCTCCTGCTCCGGGCCAGGCCGGCGGGGGCAGGGTGTAGCCATGAACCGGCCAGGCGCTATGGAGGACTCAGGGGTGACGTTCCACCAGGAGTCGTAGTAATACTGCTCCTGCTCCCCCTGAGTCTGGTGTGAGGCGGCGCGGCAGAACCTGGATGTCCATGAGGTGCGGGTGACGCGGTCCTTCCCGGGCTGGAACTAGAAGCGGAGTGCTCACAGAGTAAGGCTGACCATGCGGGGGGAGGCGGGCGGTGGCAGGGGCCCCGGGAGTCTTTGTCCACCTATGCCTCCCGGGTCCAGAGCCACCTCTGTGAGTACGAAAGGGCGACCAAGACCATCAGTGGCTCCGGAGGAGCTGCGATGTGCCCGCTGCGGGCGAACACGCGCCAAGAAGCGCAAGACGGAGTGTTAGAGAGATATTCACCCTAAAGGCAGAGATTGACAGCTGACAAAAGAAAGACCTTTATTTGTGTAACAGCGGACCATTTAAGGAAAAACTGATATATGATGACCGATTTGCTCAGAGGCTATACAGAGAGAAAGGCTGATGGGTTTGCCGCCTGCAGCCAGGTGGAGAGGAGGAGGATGATGATGATGATGACGATCAGCAGACACACCTGGCGGCCTGCAGGAGAGTCAATCAGGCCTCGTGCATGGGCCCCTGCAGACACCAGCAGTAACACCTCGCTCGGGGGCGACAGTGACACCGGCAGCCAGGGAGGGCGCTCATGGCGGAGATCCGCTGCTCGAGTCCCCAGTGCGCATGGAAACTTTTCGTTTGGCGTATGACTCCAGAGGAGCCGCTGGGGGGAGCAGCCGGAGGAAGGCGAAGAAGACCAGGCAAAGCAGCAAGAAGAGGTACGTTCATCTTTACCCCCCTCCCTGTAAACCCCCCGGCAAGCGCAGGTCAGCTCACTGTGCAAGCCCTGCTAACCCAAACCCCCCGAGTTCTGCTGTGGACCCGGTGCAAAGGTGCAGGGATATTACAGTGTGTGACATCTGATGTGGCGATGGGCTTCCGTCTCTGTTTGTGGTAACAGTGGGGGAGCAGGAGGCATCGCCGCAGGCCGGACAGTCAGGGCGGCTCGGCAGTGGCGATAACATCAAAATCCATGCTGTGGTGCGTCCCCCGCTGTGGGGGGGACAGCCCGGCACTGGTGGCAGCTTCCGGTGCCTCGGCGCCTCTTTCATGCTGTGCTGCTGCTGATTCACTTGGTTATGGAGCGGCGGCATGTGTGGAGGGGTCGCTGGAGGCTGAGGGCTCCGGACCCTCCAGACAAAAGTGTTATTTCTGTGTTTGGTTTGGGGATAATTTGAATTCTGTGGAAATTGAAGATCACGGCGCCTCACACACCGGCTAAAGAGCAGCGGCGAATGTTACCAAGCCCCAGGAGAAGTAAAAACATCTGCTAACCGATGATGCGGAGGGCACAAGTGTGACAAGGTTGTGGTCCCCTCTGGGCGATGCGCTGCGGGGGACCCCCTTCCCTTGGCCCTGAAGATGCGGAGGTGTTCATGTCCCCTGATGTTGTTGCTGTTCCAGCCAGTGTGAGTGGAGTCAGTAATGTTGTGGTGGATAATGTGAATGGTGTGATGGTGCTGAATCTTTTCCAGCTTTGGGGTGGGTGATGGAGGGACTGGTGGTGTGAGTGGCGTGCTGAGTGTACATGCATGGGGTGTTAAATGTGGTGGGTACAGGGGTTGGTCCGGTTGCTCCCCCAGTGGCGGCCCCTATTAAAGCTATGCCAGTGTCGCTGCTGGGGGAAGGAGGGTTCCATCATCCTCGTCTCTGGCTCTGGGGACGGCTTTTTGCAACGGCGGGCCTCCTGCAGTGCCTTACAAAGGGAGAAAGACATCATGTACGGAGGAGGTTGATTTGTCATTTTGGATAGAGAGGCACGGCCTGTCCTGCCTTCCTAGAGCAAAGAGGCAGGGACATCATGGTCGCTCCCGACAACCGGGCCGTGTGCTAACCGTAGGATGTGTCCGTCTTCGGTGCGTGGCAGTGATGTGGTGTCCCCCTCGGGCACGTAGTTGAGCCTGCTGCTGAGATGGACTTCCAGGGCGGCTGACTCTTGCCTTGATCCATCCTATTGGTACATCTGAGTTTGATGTCAGCTTTTGTCGGCCGGAGGGGCTTGAGCTCTCTGGTCCAACTATGACTGAGATACAACGAGCCCGAGGCGGGACTTTGCTGGCAGCAGTGTCCCGCCAGAGCGAACATCAAGAAAGTGACCGTTCTTACCCGTAACGAATCACTATCTTGCTTTGACATCATGACCTGGATGAATCTTATGGAGAGGTACTTGGAGTACCCGAGAAAAATCGTGATGAGTATGGTATCTGGTCAGGGGCCTGGACCTTCATGGTGAAGTTGAGGCGTTCAGGTAACTCATTCGCCCACATCCTCCATCGCCTTCCTGGGGAGGGATCGGATCCTGATCTTCTCCACCGGGGGCAGCCTAAGCTGTGCCACGTGCGGTGACCCCACCATTTCAGCGCAACACTGCACCGTGCAGAAGTGTGCGTTGTGTGGGGGTGTCGGCCATCTCGCTGCTCGCCACTCCTGCATCCGACAGGGCAGATTAGGTTAACCCTGTGTGGTGATCTCGGTCACCCGTACAGTCGTTGTCCTCTTTCCTTCGCTAATGCGGGCTCGCCTCACGGGTGAAAGCCATGAGGCTGAATCTGCTGGGAGGGGACTAGGCAGGTGGAGAATGGAGGGCCAGGGAAGAAACAGGAAAAAGACGCCTGCCCAGCTAAGCCGTCTAGAGAAGCGTCAACGGAGAGAGAGCGGGGGGAGTCTCCGGGCTGCTGGGACAACCTCGGCGCTCTCCTGGAGACCACAACCTGTCGCTGAGCGCCCAGGGGATGTGTACGGATGAGGAGTCAGAGATCGAAGAGAGGAGTGCCACGTCCTCAGACTCCCTCCCATTATGAGATTATGGATGAGGATAATAGGGTGTGGCTAGAGGAAAAGCGTAAGCGTGGCGCCAAAAAGAAGAAAAGGGGTAAAAGAAGGAGGTGTAAGATCTTCTCCTCCCTGACTAAGGTACCCAAGAGGTGCAACCAACCCCCTGCTGGTCGAGACTTTCAATCGATTCCTGGCCCTGGATGGAGCCTCTCCTTCCGCCAGGAGGGCTGAGGGTGAAGGCCGAGGTGGCGGAGCCTGCAGGGGTGCCGAGTCTCCCCCTGGGAGTCAGGGTCCTCAGGAGGGGAGACGGGCCCAGAGTCTGGAGCGAGATGAGGGGGCAGTCTTGAATCTGCCCCTGAAGCATCAGAGGGCGGGAGATGGACACCACAATATGTCTAAAAAGGGGTGTTCATTTTCCCGAGGGTGGTGGAAGATGGTAAAAAAAAGCCGTCTAACTCAATCACTCATGATGGCGGCACCCACTCCGTTGACGCTGGCGTCCATTAATGTCGCCCAGCATTAAGTCTGATGCGCTAGATTGCGGCCTTTGATTTTCTCGGCCGTGTTGAACCGACATTTTATTTTTGCAGGAGCCAGGCTGCCAGATTTGGCGGCCGTTTTTAAAGCTAAGAGGGAATGGAGACACTGGGCCTTCCTATTGGTCTCTTGCGGCCGAGCCGTATAGCGGAGTGGCGGTCCTTTTTATCCGCACCGGTAGAATGCCGACGAGTTATTGAGTTAGAAATGGGAGGTGCCGATCCTGGATGTCCTCATGAAGGGACAAGAACTCGTCTTATTTACATCTATGGTCCCCAGTCCAAGTGGGACAGAAGTGTCTCTTTATGAGGATCAAGCCCTACCTTTTTACATCTCGGCAGGTGGTCTTTGGAGGGGACTTCAATGCTGTCACGAGGTCCCAGGATAGGGGGAGGTTCCAGAGACAAGCTGACTTTAGCTTGCGTGCTCTTAATAGCATAGCCAGTGAGGCTCGCCTGGTGGATTTCCACATCCGGCACACCCCAGGCCACGCGGGGTTCACCTATTATAGGGTTAGCTGCAGGTCTAGATAGACAGGTTTTATTAAGGAGGAGCCATCTCTTCAGCAGTGTCCCGTTGTTAGGTGGAGTTCTCCGACCACTGTTCAATTTTGTTTTCTCTGAATGTTACAGAGACCCCCGCGATGGGAAGAGCTACGGAAGCTCATTCGTCCTCCTGGAAGAAGCAGATAAGACACTCCTTTGAGGACTTTCTTCAGAGCCAGGTACCATTGCTGGGCCTTTGTAGCATTAAGTCAGTGGTGGAGATGCTCAAGAAAGGTGGCGAGATTCTTCCGCCAGCTCTCGAGCCTCAGGAGTCTGGACAGGTACCGCCTGTATCAGGGCCTGAGGAGAGAAACTCGAGCATCTCGTCTCTGACTGGAGTAGTCGTGTAGACATCTCCAGAGTGAATCCTTGCTGAAGGTGTCAGTACATAGACACGCATCTTTGGTTTTTGAGAGGATTACTGGAAATACCGCTCGCGACCGACCCTTACAGAAACTGCAAGATGTCAGTGAATGGTAAAAGTTGTCACGGACTGTTGACAGTACGGAGACCCCTGAAAATCCGATCAGGGATTCTGGAGGTCGTCAGATCCTTCTAACTCGCACCTCTTGGCAGGAGGGATCTAGATCTGGGATGTGAGTCGGCTTTCCTGGCTGACTAACTGTCCCTGAGCCAGTAGTAGACCCCTCTCTTGATGTTTTGACAGAGATGATCATGGAGAAAGGAAGTCAGCCGGGCGATTGAAGGGCTCCCCTCAAGAAATCGCCGGTCCGATGGCTTAACATCTGATTCTATAGACCTTTAGGACGCCTTGGTTCCCCTCTTGACTGAGGTATTCAATGAGTGTCTTTCCTCGGGCGCTCTGCCGAAGTCAATGAGGAGGTCTGCCCTGATCATTCTGTCAAAGGGTAAGGGACCGATCTCGGTTTGTGAGAACTGGCGTCCCATAGCGCTTCTCATACGGACGAAAGTTTTGGCAAAGTGCTGTTTAATCGCTGGTGAGTTTGCACCCCGGCTCCTTTCGGGGACCCAGCACTGCTCTGTTCCAGGCCGCAGTACATTTAGTGCTGTGCTTTGTGTCCGGGAGGCAGTGGAGCAGGCAGGGCTGGTAACTGAATGCGGGTACTGCTGTCCTTGGATCAGCAAAACGTTTGACCGGGTTAACCACGATGTACTCTGGTCTGTCCTTCTGAGATATGGCCTGCCGGGGGAGTTTGTCAATTGGCTGAAAGTTTTGTACGCAGGGGCAGAAGTTTCCCGCTTGTGAAACGGTTGGATTGGCCCTCTTTTGAGGTCGGGTCTGGTGTTCGCCAGGGTTGTCCTCTGAGCCCACTACTGTACGTGTTCGCGATCGACCATTCCTTAGGAGGATTGATCGTGGGCCGTTGGTGGAGTCGGGATGGATCGGGCAGCACCGGTAATGCCACTCTAAGGGTGTAGCGTATGCCGATGACGTCACTGTTTTTTGTGTCCTCGAAGGGGAGGCCAATGGGTGATGTCAAGGTTGACCGCTACTCAGAGGCTTCTGGTCCAAGATCAACCGTGATAGTGTGAAGTCTCTGGCTGGAGACGGGAGGTCCAGCTTTGGTCTCCCGGACACTCTTCCAGGGCCCCGGACTCTGCCAAAGTTCTCGGCATCGAATTTCCAGGTTACCCCATGCAAACTTGGGACGGCAGGCTAAGATCGCCGCTCAGAAGGTGGACCAGTGAAGGTTGGTCTTTGACCCTCAGAGAAAGGGTTTATCTGATCAAACCTACCTAGCTCCCGTTACTGATTTATCTGGGCAGTGTGTGCAGTTGCCAGAACCCTCTGGACTCGGGTCTACAGTCTGTTCTTCCAGCTGTTATGGGGAATAGGCTGAACCTAATCAAGAGGAGGTTACTTACCGCACGAGGAGACAAGGAGGGTTGTTATGGTCAACCCTGTGGTATTCCTATGATACCTTTCTTACGAACAATGTTGCAACCTCTGGAAAGAAGAGGGCTCCTCGTGGGGTATACTCCTGCAGGGATGGTTCGGCCTTTCTTCCAGGAATGGGAGACAGGAGGGCAAGTGAAGGATCTCCGTACAACCGCATGGCATCTTCCGCTATACCCCGTCTAACCAACCCCGGTTCTGAAGGTGATTCGCCGGTGGGTCTGGAATGTGGAGATGATCAGGACCATGTCGAGAAACTCCTTGACAAGAGGGTTCTGTTGACCCATTTCCAGAAGCCTCTGGCCCTCAGGGATTGCCCAATCGGGATCTGAGGGTGGGTTTGAGTTTATTGAATTCCATCAGATCCCCTTGAAGTTTTGGGACGTGACTTGGCGCTGCTTCCATGGAAATCTGTGTGTGAGGGACAATCTGAAGTGTAGGAGCTCTGAGGAAAGGGGTTGTCCCCGGAGGAGCGGTGGCCTGCTGGAGAGCATGGACCACTTCCTGCTTCAGTGCCCCTTTAACCAGAGGTGTACAACCGGGTTGGGGCGCTTCCATCCCATTGGCCCGGGTTGGCCGGTCTCTCTATTGCGAGTGGGCCCTATGGAGCATTCAGAGGCCTGGGTGCCGGGACCCTGCACGTTATTCCTAGTTAGTCTAGTGTCAGGTACCACACGTTAACGCACGGTGTTTATATCGACGCAGCGTAAAATCCTCCCGGTGGATGAGGTGGTCAGACATTCTGGTGACCTGGTGAAGTGTCGCTCTCTGGAGTATGAGAGGCTGGCACGGGGAGGGCCTCTCTCCTTTGGAGGGGTTCTCCTTTAGTGTCCTTAGTCTGTCATCTCCTCTCCTGGTGTGGGGGCTGATGCTGCACTGTAGATTTTTGTTTGTATCTGAGCATGTTGTGATGTTGGCTTGCAGGCACCGAAACCTGGGCTTTATGTGGTTTGATTGTATGTTGTTTAGATTTTATTTGTATTCTGTTTCTTTATGTTGTGTTGTAATACGTATATAG
Source organism: Engystomops pustulosus (assembly GCA_019512145.1). Taxonomy (NCBI): domain Eukaryota; kingdom Metazoa; phylum Chordata; class Amphibia; order Anura; family Leptodactylidae; genus Engystomops; species Engystomops pustulosus. Next base: position 106,123 of record WNYA01000317.1, on the reverse strand, counting down.
TATATATTGGGGTTTTTGGGATTAGTGTTAGGTTGGGAGGGGGTGATGTGGTTGGGAGGGGTGATGGTGGTGGGATTTACGAACTGTTGGACTCTATGACCCTGGGCCACTGGTCTGGACTACTTAACTCAAACTTGGACGTTAGACCTGTCTGGGGGAAGGGGAGGGTGCGGCGGAGGGATTTAGTTTAGTGTAGTGTTGTGTCTATTTGTTATTATATATTGAAGAAAAAAAAAAAAAAAAAAAAAAAAAAAAAAAAAAAAACGGGTGTGGGATGTGATCTGTGTGGGGTGGTTTGTTATTAGAGGGTGTAGTGGTGGTTTTGTATATTTATAGTCATTTTTGTTTATTTGCGGGTGTTGGGTGGGGTTGTGGTAATTGGTGTTTATTCATTTCATGTATTGTAAGTTTATTGTTTTTACTAGGTATGAATGTGGCTGGACCAGCAGGTAAGAGATTGTATATATTGTAATATAGTGTATATTATGTTTTTGTTTGTATTGTTTATGTTTTTTTACTTTATATAAAATAAAAGATCTACAGATGTAACTCAGATCATACGATAAGTTATTGTCATGTATTACAACCAGTGACTGGCACCAGCATCAGAATAGTGAGTGCAGCTCTGGAGTATAATACAGATGTACTCAGGATCAGTACAGGATAAGTAATGTCATGTATGTACACAGTGACTGCACCACCAAGAATATGAATGCAGCTCTGGAGTATACCCAGGCTATAACACTCAGGATCATACGGATAGTAATGTCATGTATGTACACAGTGACTGCACCAGCAAATAGTGATGCACTCTGGAGTATAATACAGGATGTAACGCAGGATCAGTACAGGATAAGTAATGTCATGTATGTACACAGTGAACTGCACCAGCAGAATAGTGAGTGCAGCCTGGAGTATATAATACTGCATGTTACCCCTCTGACATTATATATCACAGGAGAGCAATAAATGAATGGAATCTTGTGAAAGATTTATAATACTTTATTTATAAGGATTATATACAATTTTCATCACCGTCCTCCCCTCCCGTGGTGAGTATAGAAGATCACCGGATAAATTGGGACATTATATATACGATTCCTCCCGTCTGCCGGGATCAGAGCCCCTCCACAAGTGATGGGTCAAAGTAAACTATCATTTAATAAAAAAAAGCAAGGCTCTGGCAATATATTTATAACAGGATACAATGAGGAATTAGGATGTCACATGACCTGAGAGGATGGGGGGGTCCGATGTCTTGTTGACATCACAACAGACTCTAGGGCTCCCGCCACCAAAATAATCGAATGACTGGAGGTTTGTGCATAACTTCTGACTGACACATGGATTCGGAGCGTCGCCGCCGTCCCGTATTCCGAGACGGAAGTAAACAACACCGGCATAAGAAAAGGATGATAGTTCCCCTTTAAAACTCCTTATTTACATAATCGCCTCGTTAGACGACGGCAGAGGGTGTGTCAATTTAAAAAATATTCAAAGAGCATTAAAAACCCAAAAATCAAACAAACAAAAGAAAAGTCATTAACTTCATTGAAATCCTTCCCGTCAAGGTTAGGATGTTTCCTTCATGTCTCCTCCTTCAGTCCTTTGTTGATGATGTCACTCATCATCATATTTTTAATATACAGCGGTTTTACACAGGCCATAAAGCGATATGGTGCGATATCACTTGTTGTTTCTATGTGTGGCCACCCAGTGGTTGTAAGGTGAACTGCAGCCAGATTTTTTATACAATTTTGGCAATATCGTTGCACCACATTTGTAATTGATAATTACATATCCAAACTGAATGGGTCACAATAGAACTGGCAGTAGAACAGCTCCAGTCTTCAGCCTATCGGCCGAGCTTGGTACTTGCAGTGAATGGGGAATTGAGCTGTAGTAGAGCACAGTTATCCTCTGCACAGAGAATGGATCTCTGTGCTTAACTAAGGAGATAACTGTGACTGTGATCAGCTGCTTGATGGGGGTCCCAAGATGTTAAAACCCCTTTGATATGAATTGGCAGTAATATAAACATTGCAAACTCCCCCTTTAAGGAGATGAAAAGCGTATAAAAAAAGCCCTGCTAGAGCGTGTGGTGGCAACAACCCTCCCCCCAACTTTTCCAGAATTACTTTCAAAATAGGACAACTTAAAGGGAATTGTTCTGGATTAAAAAAAAAAAAAAAAAAAAGCGCCACTCTTTGGTTTGTGAATGGTATTGCAACTCATTCAATTCAAATTACAGAGAACAGTAACAATACCACAATCTTGAAAACCACTTAAAATGACTCAAATTTAAATTTTTAGTTATTTTAGGGAAAAAAGGCTCTTTTAACCCATTCCCTGCTAAAAGACAGGGTGACATTTTGCAAGTCCTCTCGATCAGCGACAAGGGTTAAAGCATGCAATTTCTTCTGGCGTACGTCAATTCATCGATCATGTACAAACACAAGTGAGTTTAAAAGAGGTCCGGAGCGCCCCCAACGGAGTGATGTCACTCCTCTGCAACGGGTTTAAAGCTAAAAACCTCAGATTTCTTCAGAATTTTTTTTTTTTGGGGGGGGGAATCAGTCCGCTTCCAGGTGGGCTTCCTCCATCCTCCCTGCCCTCCTCACTTCCTGCCTCTTCACACATTTTACGTAGGTCGGGTTTTCGTTTTGTGCTTGGATTTCAGCAACCGTTGAAATACTCCTGGAAAAAATGGAAGAAATAGGTTAGAAACGAAATTAAGTTTCAAAAGTTGCAAAAGTTTTCATATCGGATTTCTTCAGAATCGTCAACAGACCCACAAATGGATCACAAGGAGGTGAACCAAAGACCACACATGAGATGAGAGGCGCCGAGGACAGGGGATGGCTTCCACCCAACTCTGCAATACTCAGTTCCTGCCGAACTTTTGGCACAGATAGAAACTTTGTTATGTGATTGGAGAGACTTCAGTGTAAGAGGGAACGTCCTCATGTTCTGATATTGTCCTACTTGGGTGGAAGGAGAAGGAGGAACCCAGCAGAAGACCACAAGTTCCCTCCACCATTAAATTCAGGAACATGAATACTTTACCCACCCAAGCTCCACAGATGCCCCCCCAAGATTTACAATCATAATATTGATCAAGGATCTAATGGGACCCCAAAATCAACCTGAAAAAATGATGTCAGTTCTCTGAAGATGTTCTCACTCCTCACTACACCAAGATTTCTTCTTTATCAAATAATGGAAGATTCTATTAAGGCTGAGATTGCGTTCACTGAGATTATGTTACAATTTAGAGATGACAGACATGCTCGCCGAGCTTGATGCTCTTCGAGCATAAGGTACTCGATACGGCTCGTTGCCTCGGACCGAGTATTTCCCCTGCTGCGAGGATCGAGGTCATTTAATTAAAAAACACAGTGAAGAACAAGAAAAATAGAATAAAACAGTGAACACCAGTGACACAGATCATTTAAGTGAAAAACACAGTGAAGACCAGTGAAAATAATTCAGATGTTCGGCACTCTGCTTACTTTGTCGGAGATACGCGCCGGAACGGTGCGAACAAAATATATGTGGAAGACAATATATATGTGTGAAAAAGACATTGCGAACACGGTAGCAGACGGAGACCACAGGGAGCAGCACCGAGACACCGGGGAGCATCACCAGAACCTCGGCACGGCACTGAGACATCGGTAGCGGCACGGAGACATCGGAGCGGCATTGCGGCAGGAGACATCGATCGGGCACGATACAGGCACGAAAATGGGCACGGAGACATATGGCACGGAGACATATTGGGCACGGAGACATCGGGGCACGGAGACATCGGGCACGGAGACATCGGGGCACGGAGACATCGGGCAACGAGGACTCTGGTCACGGAGACATCGGGGCACGGAGACATCGGGGCACGGAGACAATGGGCACGGAGCATCGGGCACGGAGACATATGGGCACGGAGACTATGGGCAACGGAGACATCGGGGCACGGAGAACATATGGGCACGGGACCTCGGGGCACGGAGACATATTGGGCACGGAGACCTTCGGGCACCGGAGACATCGGGGCACGGAGACATAAGGGGGCACGGAGACATATGGCACAGGAGACAATCGGGGGGGCATCGGAGACATATGGGCACACGGAGAACTCGGGTCACTTAGACATATTGGCAGAGACCTCGGGGCCACGTAGACATATGGGCACGGAGAACATATGGGCACGGAGACATAGGGCACGGAAGACTATGTGCCGGAGACATATGGGCACGGAGACATCGGGGCACGGAGACTCGGGGCACGGAGACATATGGTCACGGATACATCGGGGCACGGAGACATCGGGGCACGGAGACATATGGGCACGAGACATCGGGCACGGAGACTCGGCACGGAGACATCGGGCACGGAGACCTATGGGCACGGAGACTCGGGGCCTGAGGACAGGCACTGATACTATGGGCACAGAAAATAATGCAGTGTCAGGGAGGAGGAGCTTCATATGACCATCCACACAATGGTGATATATGAGTCTTAAGGATGGTACATAGGGAGCAGTATTATAGTAGTTATATACCTGTACATAGGGGGCAGTATTATAGTAGTTATATTCTTGTACATAGGAGGCAGTAGTATAGTAGTTATATTCTTGACATAGGGAGCAGTATTATAGTAGTTATTCCTGTACATAGGGGGGGGGGCAAGTATTTAAGTAGTTATATTCTTGTACATAGGGGCAGTATTATATGTATTTATTCCTGTATAGGGAGCAGTATTATAGTCAGTATTATATTCTTGTACATAGGGGCATGTATTATAGTAGTTATATCTCTGTCATAGGGGGCATATATTATAGTAGTTATATTCTTGACATAGGAGAGTATATCATAGTTATATCTTGTACAAGGAGGCAGTATTATAGTAGTTATATTCTCTGTACATAGGGGGCAGTATTAGTAAGTTATATTCTTGACATAGGGGCATGTATTATAGTAGTTATATTCTTGTACATAGGGGCAGTATTATAGAGTTATATTCTTGTAGCATGAAGCAGTATTATAGTATTTATTTCTGTACATAGGGGCAGTATATAGTAGTTATATTCTTGTACATAGGGGGCAGTATTTAGTAGTTAGATTCTTGTACATAGGCGGCAGTATTATAGTAGTATATAATATTCTTGTACATAGGGGGCATATTACTAGTAGTTATATTCTTGTACATAGGGGCAGTATATAGTAGTTATATTCTTGTCATCGAGGGGGCAGTAATTAAGTATTTATATTTTGTACATAGGGGCGTATTATTAGTTATATTTTGTACATAGGGGACAGTATTATAGTAAGTTATATTCTTGTACATAGGGCAGTATTATAGTAGTTTATTCTTCTGTACATAGGGGCAGTATTATAGTAGTTATATTCTTGTACATGGGGGCAGTATTATGTAGTTATATTCTTGTACAGTGGGAGCAGTATTATAGTAGTTATATTCCTTACATAGGGAGCAGTATTATAGTTCTATTCTTGTACACAGGGGGCAGTATTATAGTAGTTATATTCTTGTACATAGGGGGCAGTATTATAGTAGTTTTACTTCTTGTACAAGGGAGCAGTGTTATAGTAGTTATATTCTTGTCACATAGGGGCAGTATTTATCTGTAGTTATATTCTTGTACATAGGGGGCAATATTATATATTTCTTATACATGGGGGACAGTATATAGTATTATATTCTTGTACATAGGGGGCAGTATTATAGTAGTTATATTCTTGTACATTGGGGCAGTATTATAGTAGTTTTATTCTTGTACATAGGGGCAGTATTATGTAGTTATATTCCTGTACATGGGGGCAGTATATAGTAGTTATATTCTTCTACATAGGGAGAGTATTATAGTAATTATATTCTTCATAGGGACAGTATTATAGTAGTTATATTCTTTGTCAAGGGGGCAGTATTATAGTAGTTATATTCTTGTACATAGGGGGCAGTATTATAGTAGTTATATTCTGTACATAGGGAGCAGTATTATAGTAGTTTATATTCTTGTACATAGGGGCAGTATTATAGCTAGTTATATCTGTATGGCAGTCTTATATGTAATTCTTGTACTAGGGGGCAGTATTATATAGTTATATTGTTTTCATAGAAGGGGGAGTATTTTTGAGTAATATTTTCTTCCTTAAAGGAAGACTCATATTAGTTTCCTCTGCCACGTATGAAGAGCCCTTGCTACATTTATGGGGAATTGGGATGGTAAAAGTAGCATAAGTGAGAAAATAAAGAAGGTTTCTCTGAAAATGACCCAAAATAGCACTTGATCCGCTACATCAGATCATGTGGGTTCAATGCTCAGGTGAGATCCCTCTCAATTATAGTCTGTGGTAGATAGACAGGGGTCTCCTACATAATGCTCATGAAATGAAGGTCTTATATTCGGTCGCCATCTCATCACAGATGAACCATCCTTAGTGTGGTGATGTCTTCTCTGACATGATATAACTAGGTTCCTCACGTAGGCTTCTTCCATTTTGGAATAAGGGCGAGATGATTATGCTTGTGCTCTGTCATGTATCTGGATGCTAATGAGCCCCTCTACACCCGCTCCTGTTCTGTTACTGTGAGATGATTTGCTGAAAATAAAATGGCAGATTTGTTTTTTGAATGAGGAAATCGCTAAATTGTGTAAATGGCTTAATAATCCGCTTCTCTGATCGCGGTTGTATCTTAGGGTAATAAATAAGAATGTGGCATTTTATGTAAACTTTAACGTCTCATTGATCGCGCTCATAATGATGGCGCAGACATTTTATCATCTTATCATATAGGGTGGGATGTATCTCCAGTGTGGCCCTCCTTATGACGAAACTCATTACATCACCACCCAGAAAGAAAGTGATGAAGACCAGATGTGCCCAAAAAACCTTCGCAAAGAGGACTGAACAGCCCCCGAAAATCCATAGACAGAAATCATCATCAGGTCACGTAAGGAGAAGTTCTGACCATTAGTAATTGTTTTCTAAAGCACTTACTTACTGTTACTATTATATCTGGGCCTCCTCCTTTTGTCACATAGAAGTGATCATATAGGACATTATAGAGAAGTACTGAACCGTACCCGGGGGGCTGGCATTAGGGGGAGGCACAACTGGGCATTTGTCTAGGGCCCCCGTCCTAAGGGGCCCCCAGAATGGGGCCCCCAGCCGGCTGAGTGAAGTAAGTGCAAGCTCCGCGACACATTTTTTAAAAAAAATCCGAATACGTCGGGTTTTCATTCAGCCACGCCCCCCCATTTACGTTGCGTGCATGCCGCCGCCGATGCGGGCACAATCCGATCGCGTGCGCCACAATCCCGGGGCAATTCAGGGAAATCGGCGCAATATTCGGGTAACAAGTTCGGGAAAATGCAAATCGGGGCCCTTAGTAAATGACCTCCAATGACACAGCCTTGCTAACTCACCAATTAATAAATACACATGTCAGCTCTGCTTTATCTGTCTTCAGCTTTTAGAGTAAGTATCTGCTTGCTGCAGATTGCTGGCAGAGTACCTGTGCCTGAGCTGGTCTTGCAATGCAGGGGAGGGACAGGAATGGCAGAGAGCCTGCAGTGTGCCGACAAGAGAAGCTATTCATGAGAATAAATCCGGCCATAGTCGGAAGATTTATGTTGTATCTAGGGGCAACTAAAATTCTATACACCAGGACTTATAAGCAGTCAGAATTATATCTGTGAAATGCTGTATTTTTTTTAAAATACAGGTGATAGAGAATATGTTTTTGTTACCCTGACTATACTATAGAATCTTGTCTTTTGTGGGAGGAATACCCTTTATTCTGTAGATTGTTGCCGCATTTCTCTACATCATTTTATAGCTTCAGAATTACACAAGTCTCCACACATCTCCACCATCTTGTCTTGTACTATTACAATGTGATAATTAACGTCTCAGCAAACGGTTTTATGGATTCAATGTATTAATCCAAGGATCTCATCTTCCAGAACACTAAAATGAATAAAATTATACCACACTGTGACAAACAAACATAGAGGGGAAGCTAGAGCCAAGCATATGTTGAGGCTAAATAGCTCCGATATGGGTTTTTGGTGATGTCAACATTACTTAAATTTTGCAAAATACTAAGGAAGAACTAATTATACCACATAATAGTGAGTGCAGCGTCTGGAGTGTAATTTAGGATGTTCTCAGGGTAAGTCAGGATGATTTGTCTATAATGCACCACCAAGAAGTGATGCAGCTCTGAGTATAATACAGGATGTAACTCAGGATCAGTACAGGATAAGTAATGTCATGTATGTACCATGACTGCACCCAGCAGCAGATAGTGATGCATCTCTGGAGCTCGTTAGCTCGTTATCTCTGTCTGTTGCTGTGAGAGCTGTGGCTGCTGGCTGCTCTTGCTCCAGGAATAATCCACCTCCACCTGGGGCCTGCTCTCTCCCTTCCCAGGGAGGGTGGTTTTCCAGGCATGAGCCAAGCGGCAAGCCCCAGGCTCCTGCTTTCCCGGGCCAGGCCGGCGGGGGCAGGGGTAGCCAGAACCGGCCAGGCGCTATGGAGGACTCAGGTGGAGACGTTCCACCAGGAGTCGTATAATACTGCTCCTGCTCCCCCTGAGTCTGGTGTGAGGCGGCGCGGCAGAACCTGGATGTCCATGAGGTGTGCGGGTGACACGGTCCTTTCCGGGGCTGGAACTATGAAGCGGAGTGCTCCAGAGTAAGGCTGACCATGCGGGGGGAGCGGGCGGTGCAGGGGCCCCCGGAGTCTTTGTCCACCTATGCCTCCCCGGGCCAGACCACCTCTGTGAGTACGAAAGGCGACCAGACCATCAGGGCTCCGGGAGGAGCTGCTATGTGCCCGCGCCAGGGCGAACACGGCGCCAAGAAGCGCAAGACGGAGGTTAAAGTAGAGATTATATCCACCTAAAGGCAGAGATTGACAAGCTGACAAAAGAAAGACCTTTATTTGTGATAACGCGGACCTTTAGGAAAAACTGATTAATGATGACCGATTTTGCTCATGATGGGCTATACATAGCAAAAGGCTGATGGGTTTGCAGCCTGCACGCCAGTGGAGAGAGGAGGATATGATGATGATGACGATCAGCAGACACAACCTGCGGCCTGCAGGAAGCATCAGGCCTCGTGCAGTGGGCCCCTCTGAACAACCAGCAGTAAACCTCGCTCGGGGGGACAGTGACACCGGCAGCCAGGGAGGGGCGCTCAGGCGAGATCCGCTGCTCGAGTCCCCAGTGCGCATGGAGAACTTTTCGTTTGGCGTATGAACTCCAAGGAAGCCGCTGGGGGAGCAGCCGGTAGGGCGAAGAAGACCAGGCCAAAGCAAGCAAGAAGAGGTACGTTCATCTTTACCCCCCTCCCTGTAACCCCCCCGTGCAAGCGCAGGGTCAGCTCACTGTGCAAGCCTGCTAACCCACAACCCCCCCGAGTTCTGCTGTGGACCCGTGCAAAGGTGCAGGGATATTACAGGTGTGACATCTGAATGTGGCGATGGGCTCCGTCTCTGTTTGTGGTAACAGTGGGGGAGCAGGGAGGCTCGGCCGCAGGCCGGACAGTCAGGGCGGGCTCGGCAGTGGCGATAACACAAAATCCATGCGTGGTGCGTCCCCCGCTGGTGGGGGAGGGACAGCCCGGCACTGGGTGCAGCTTCCGGTGCCTCGGCGCCTCTTCATGCGTTGCTTGCTGATTCACTTGGTTATGGAGCGGCGCATGTGGGAGGGGTCGCTGGGCTGAGGCTCCGGAGCCTCCCAGACAAAAGTGTTATTTCTGTGTTGTGTTGGGGATATTTGAATCTGTGGAAATGAAGATCAGCGGCGCCTCACACCGGCTAAAGAGCACGGCGAATGTTACCAAGCCCCAGGAAGTAAATAACATCTGCTACCGATGATGCGGATGGGCACAAGTGTGACAAGATTGTGGTCCCCTCTGGGCGATGCGCTGCGGGGGACCCCCTCCCTTGTGCCTGAAGATGCGGAGGTGGTCTCATGTCCCCTGATGTTGTGTGCTGTTCCAGCCAGTGTGAGTGGAGTCGTAATGTTGTGGTGGATAATGTGAATGGTGTGATGGTGCTGAATCTTTCCAGCTTTGGGGTGGGTGATGGAGGGACTGGTGGTGTGAGTGGCGTGGCTGAGTGTACATGCAGTGGTATGTGAATGTGGTGGGTACAGGTTGTGTCCGGTTGCTCCCCCAGTGGCGGCCCCTATTAAGCTATGCCAGTGTCGCTGCTGGGGGAAGTAGGGTCCCATCCCGTCTCTGGCTCTGGGGGACGGCTTTTTGCAACGGCGGGCCTCCTCAGGCCTTACAAAGGGAGAAAGAACTATCAAGTATCGGGGCAGGAGAGGATTGATTTGTCATTTTGGATAGAGAGGCACGGCCTGTCTGCCTTCCAGAGCAAAGGGCAGGGAGACATCATGGTCGCTCCCGACAACCGGGCCGGTGCTAACCGTAGGAATGTGGCCGTCTTCGTGGCGTGGCAGTGATGTGGTGTCCCCCTCGGGCACGGTGTAGTTGAGCCTGCTGCTAGATGGACTTCACGGGCGTGCTGACTCTTGCCTTGATCCTCCTATGGTACATCTGAGTTTGATGTCAGCTTGTTCGGCTCGGAGGGGCTTGAGCTCTTCTGGTCCAACTATGACTGAGATACAACGAGCCCGAGTGGCGGGACTTTGCTGTGGCAAGCAGTGTCCCCGCCAGAGCGAACTCAAGAAAGTGACCGTGTCTTAACCCGTAACGAATCACTATCTTGCTTTGACATCATGACCTGGATGAATCTTTATGGAGAGGTACTGGAGTACCACGAGAAAAATCGTGATGAGTATGGTATCTGGTCAGGGGCCTGGACCTTCATGGTGAAGTTGAGGCGTTCATGTAACTCATCGCCCACATCCCTCATCACCTTCCTGGGGAGGGATCGATCCTGATCTTCTACCGGGGGCAGCCTAAGCTGTGTCCAGTGTGCGGTGACCCCACCATTTCAGCGCAACTGCACCGTGCCAGAGTGTGCGTTGTGTGGGGGTGTCGGCCATCTCGCTGCATCCTGTACAGGCAGATTAGGTGTACCTTTGTGGTGATCTCGGTCACCGTACAGTCGTTGTCCTCTTTCTTCCTTCGCTAATGCGGGCTCGCCTCAGCGGGTGAAAGCCATGAGGCTGAATCTGCTGGGAGGGGACTAGCAAGGTGGAGAATGAGGGCCAGGGAAGACAGGAAAAAGACGCCTGCCCAGCTAAGGCGTCTAGAGAAGCGTCAACAGGAGAGAGAGCGGGGGGAGTCTCGGGCTGCTGGGACAACCTCTGGCGCTCTCCTGGAGACCACAACCTGTCGCTGAGCCCCAGGGGATTGTACTGGATGAGGAGGTCAGGAGATCGAGAGAGAGTGCCACGTCCTCAGACTCCCTCCCATTATGAGAGTATGGATGAGGATAATAGGGTGTGGCTAGAGGAAAAGCGTAAGCGTGGCGCCAAAAAGAAGAAAAGGTAAAAGAAGGAGTGTGTAAGATCTTCTCCTCCCTGACTAAGGTACCCAAGAAGGTGTCAACCAACCCCCTGCTGGTCGAGACTTTCAATCGATTCCTGGCCCTGGATGGAGCCTCTCCCTCCATGGAGGAGGCTGAGGGTGAAGGGCCAGAGGTGCGGAGCCTGCAGGGTGCCGAGTCTCCCCCTGGGGAGTCAGGGTCCTCAGAGGGGAGACTGGCCCAGATCTGGAACGAGATGAGGGGCAGTCTGAATCTGCCCCTGAAGCATCAGAGGTGCGGGGATGGACACCACAATATGTCTAAAAAGGGGTTGTTCATTTCCCGCGGGTGGTGGTAAGAGTGGTAAAGAAAAGCCGTCTAACTCAATCCACTCATGATGGCGGCACCCACTCCGTTGACGCTGGCGTCCATAATGTCGCCAGCATTAAGTCTGAGCGGCTAGATTTGCGGCCTTTGATTTTCTCGGCCGTGTTGAAGCCGACATTTTATTTTTGCAGGAGCCCAGGCTGCCAGATTTGGCGGCCGTTTTTAAAGCTAAGAGGGAATGAGACACGGGCCTTCCTATTGGTCTCTTGCGGCCGAGCCGTATAGCGGAGTGGCGGTCCTTTTTACCGCACCGGTAGAATGCCGACGAGTTATTGAGTTAGAAATGGGGAGGTGCCTGATCCTGGATGTCCTCATGAAGGGACAAGAACTCGTCTTATTAACATCTATGGTCCCCAGTCCAAGTGGGACAGAAGTGTCTCTTTATGAAGGATCAAGCCCTACCTTTTTACAAGTCGGCAGGGGTCTTTGGAGGGGACTTCAATGCTGTCACGAGGTCCCAGGATAGGGGGGGTTCCCAGAGACAAGCTGACTTATGATTGCGTTCTCTTAATAGCATAGCCAGTGAGGCTCGCCTGTGTGGATTCCACATCCGGCACCACCCCCCAGGCCACCGGGGTTCACCTATTATAGGGGTACTGCAGGTCTAGAATAGACAGGTTTTTTTTAAAGGAGGATGCCATCTCTTCCAGTGTCCTTGTTTAGGTGGAGTTCTCCGACCACTGTCTAATTTTGTTTTCTCTGAAATGTTACAGAGACCCCCCGATGGGAAGAGCTACGGGAAGCTCAATTCGTCCTCCTGGAAGAACAAGATAGACAATCCTTGAGGACTTTCTTCAGAGCCAGGTACCATTGCTGGGCCTTTGTAGCATTAAGTCAGAGTGGTGGAGATGCTCAAGAAAAGGGTGGCGAGATTCTTCCGCCAGCTCTCGAGCCTCAGGAGTCTGGACAGGTACCCCCCTGTATCAGGGCCTGAGGAGAAACTCGAGCATCTCGTCTCGACTGGAGGTAGTCTTAGGACATCTCCAGAGTGAAATCCTGCTGAAAGGTGTCAGTACAGTAGACACACGCATCTTTGGTTTTTGAGAGGGATTACGGGAATACCGCTCGCACCGACCCTTACAGAAACTGCAAGATGTCAGTGAATGGTAAAGTTGTCACGGACTGTTGACAGTACGGATCCCTGAAAAGTCCAGATCAGGGATTCTGGAGGTCGTCAATCCTCTACTCTCACCTCTTGGGCAGGAGGGATCTAGATCTGATGTGATGTCGGCTTTCCTGGCTGACACTGTCCCTGAGCCAGGAGTAAGACCCCTCTCTTGATGTTTTGACAGAGATGATCATGGAAAAGGAAGTCACCGGGCGATTGAAGGGCTCGCCCTCAAAGAATCGCCGGTCCGGATGGCTTAACATCTGAGTTCTATAAGACCTTTAAGACGCCTTGGTTCCCCTCTTGACTGAGGTATTCAATGAGTGTCTTTCCTCGGGCGCTCTGCCGAAGTCAATGAGGAGGTCTTGCCCTGATCATTCTGTCAAAGGGTAAGGACCGATCTCGTGTTTAGAACTGGCGTCCCATAGCGCTTCTCAACGGACGAAAGTTTTGGCAAAGTGCTGTTTTAATTCGGCGGTGCAGTTTGCACCCCGGCTCCTTTCGGGGACCCAGCACTGCTCTGTTCCAGGCCGCATGTACTTTAGTGCTTGCCTTTGTGTCCGGGAGGCAGTGGATGCAGGCAGGGCTGGTAAACTGAAGGGTACTGCTGTCCTTGGATCAGGCAAAACGTTTGACCGGGTTAACCACGATACCTCTGGTCTGTCCTTCTGAGATATGGCCTGCCGGGAGTTTGTCAATTGGCTGAAAGTTTTGTACGCAGGGGCAGAGTAGTTTCCCGCTTGTGAACGGTTGGATTGGCCGCTCTTTTGAGGTCGGTCTGGTGTTCGCCAGGGTTGTCCTCTGAGCCCACTACGTACGTGTTCGCGATCGACCATTCCTTGGAGGATTGATCGTGGGCCGTTGGTGGAGTCGGGATGGATCGGGCAGCACCGGAAGCCACTCTAAGGGTGGAGCGTATGCCGATGACGTCACTGTTTTTTGTGTCCTCGATAGGGGAGGCCATGGGTGATGTCAGAGGTTGACCGCTACTTCAGAGGCTTCTGGGTCCAAGAATCAACCGGATAGTGTAGAGTCTCTGGCTGGGAGACGGGAGGTCCAGGCTTTGGTCTCCCGGACACTCTTCCAGGGCCCCAGGACCGTCTGCCAAAGTTCTCGGCAATCGAATTTGGCCAGGGATTACCCCATGCAAATGGGACGGCAGGCTTAAGATCGCCGCTCAGAAGGGGACCAGTGGAAGTTGTCTTTGACCCTCAGAGAAAGGGTTTATCTGATCAAACCTACCTGCTCCCCGTTCTTGATTTATCTGGCAGTGTGTGCATGTTGCGCAGAACCCCTCTGGACTCGGGTCTACAATCTGTTCTTCCAGCTGTTTAGGGAATAGGCTGAACCTCAATCAAGAGGGAGGTTCCTTACCGCCAGGAGACAGGAGGGTTGTTATGGTCAACCCTGTGGTATTCCTATGATACCTTTCTTACAGACCAATGTTGCAAACCTCTGGAAAAGAGAGGGGCTCCTCCGGGGGTATACTCTGCAGGGATGGTTCCGGCCTTTTCTTCCAGGAATGGGAGACAGGAGGGCAAGTGAAGGATCTCGTACACCGCATGGCATCTTCCGGCTTACAGCTACCCCGGTTCTGAAGGATTCGCCGGTGGGTCTGGAATGTGGGAGATCAGGACCATGTTCGAGGAAACTCCTTGACAAGAGGGTTCTGTTGACCCATTTCCAGAAGCCTCTGGCCCTCAGATTGCCCAAGTCGGGATCTGAGGGTGGGTTTGAGTTTTATTGAATTCCATCAGATCCCCTGAAGTTTTGGGACGTGACTTGGCGCTGCCTCCATGGAAATCTGTGTGTGAAGGCAATCTGAAGTAGGGCTCTGAGGAAAGGGGTTGTCCCCGGAGGAGTGGGTGGCCTCTGGAGAGCATGGACCACTTCCTGCTTCAGTGCCCCTTTAACCAGAGGTGTACAACCGGGTGGGCGCTTCCATCCTTGGCCCGGTTGCGTCTCGTCTCTCCTATGCCGAGTGGGCCCTATGGAGCATTCAGAGGCCTGGTGGCCGGGACCGCTGCACGTTATTCCTAGTTAGTCTAGTGTCAGGTACCACACGTGAACGCACGGTGTTTATATCGACGCAGCGTAAAATCCTCCCGGTGGATGATTGGTCAGGACATTCTGGTGACCTGGTGAAGTTCGCTCTCTGGAGTATGAGAGGCTTGGCACGGGGAGGGCCTCTCTCCTTTGGAGGGGTTCTCCTTTAGTGTCCTTAGTCTGTCATCTCCTCTCCTGGTGTGGGGGCTGATGCTGCACTGTAGATTTTTGTTTGTATCGAGCATGTTGTGATGTTGGCTTGCAGGCACCGAAACCTGGGCTTTATGTGGGTTTGATTGATGTTGTTTAGATTTTATTTGTATTCTGTTTCTTTATGTTGTGTTGTACATACTGTATATATTGTATATTTGGGGGGTTGGGATTAGTGTTTAGGTTGGAGGGGGTGATGGTGGTTGGGAGGGGTGATGGTGGTGGGATTTACGAACTGTTGGACTCTATGACCCTGGGCACTGGTCTGGACTACTTACTCAAACTTGGACGTTAGACCATGTCTGGGGGAAGGGGAGGGTGCGGCGAAGGGATTTAGTTTAGTGTAGTGTTGTGTCTATTTGTTATTATATTTGAGAAAAAAAAAAAAAAAAAAAAAAAAAAAAACAAAAAAAAAACGGGTGTGGGATTGATCTGTGTGGGGTGGTTTTGTTATTAAAGGGTGTAGGGTGGGTTTATGTATATTTATTCATTTTTGTTTATTTGCGGGTGTTGGTGGGGTTGTGGTAATTGGTGTTTATTCGATTTCATGTATTGTAAGTTAATTGTTTTTACTAGGTATGAATGTGGCTGGACCAGCAGGTAAGAGATTGTATATATTGTAATATAGTGTATATATGTTTTGTTTTTGTATTGTTTTGTTTTTTTACTTTTATATAAAATAAAAGATCTACAGGATGTAACTCAGATCATACGATAGTTATTGTCATGTATTACACCAGTGACTGGCACCAGCATCAGAATAGTGAGTGCAGCTTTGGAGTATTACGAGATGTACTCAGATCAGTACAGGAAAGTAATGTCATGTTGTACACAGTGACTGCACCCCAACCAGAATATTGAATGCAGCCTGGAGTATAACCAGGCTATAACTCAGGATCATACAGGATAATATGTCATGTATGTACACAGTGACTGCACCACAGCAATAGTGAGTGCATCTCTGGAGTATAATACAGGATGTAACTCAGGATCAGTACAGGATAGTAATGTCATGTATGTCACAGTGAACTGCACCAGCAGAATAGTGAGTGCAGCTCGGATTATAATACTGCATGTTACCACCTCTGACATATTAATCACAGAGAGCAATAAATGAATGGAATCTTGTGAAAGATTTATAATACTTTATTTATAAGGATTATATACAGTTTTCATCACCGTCCTCTCCCCCCCCATGTGGTGAGTATAGAAAGATCACCGGATAATTGGACATTATATATACGATTCCTCCCGTCCGGGATCAGAGCCCCTCCACAAGTGATGGGTCAAAGGTGAAACTATCATTTAATAAAAAAAAGGCAAGGATCTGGCAATATAATTTATAACAGGTAACAATGAGGAATTAGGATGTCACATGACCTGAGAGGATGGGGGGGTCCGATGTCTTGTTTGACATCACAACAGACTCGAGGGCTCCCGCCACCAAATACGAATGACTGGAGGTTTGTGCATAACTTCGTATGACTGACACATGGATTCGGAGAGCGCCCGGCCGTCCCGTATTCCGAGACGGAAGTAAGTCAACACCGGCATAAGAAAAGGATGATAGTTCCCCTTTAAAACTCCTTATTTACATAATCGCCTCGTTAGACGACGGCAGAGGGTGTGGCAATTTAAAAAATATTCAAAGAGCATTTTAAAAACCCAAAAATCAAACACAAAAAAGAAAAGTCATTAACTTCATTGAAATCTTCCTCCGTCAAGGTTAGGATGTTTCCTTCATGTCTCCTCCTTCAGCTCCTTGTTGATGATGTCACTCATCATCATCATTTTTTAATATAGCACGGTTTTAACAACAGGCCATAAAGCGATATGGTGCGATATCACTTGTGTTTCTATGTGTGGCCACCCAGTGGTTGAAGGTGAACTGCAGCCCAGTTTTTTAATACATTTTGCATATCTGTTGCAACATTTGTAATTGATAATACATATCCAAACTGATGGGTCACAATAGAACTGGCAGTAGAACAGCTCCAGTCTCATCAGCTCGGCCGAGCTTGGTACTTGCAGTGAAGTGGGAATTGAGCTGTAGTAGAGCACAGTTATCCCTCTGCAACAGAGAATGGATCTCTGTGCTTAACTAAGGAGATAACTGTGACTGTGATCAGCTGCTTGATGGGGGTCACCAGATGTTAAAACCCCTTTGATATGGAAGTTGGCAGTAATATAAACATTGCAGAACTCCCCCTTTAAGGAGATGAAAAGCGTATAAAAAAAGCCCTGCTAGAGCTGTATGGTGGTCAACAACCCTCCCCCCCAACTTTTCCAGAATTACTTTCAAAATAGGACAACTTAAAGGGATTGTTCTGGATTAAAAAAAAAAAAAAAAAAACAGCGCCACTCTTTGTGAATGGTATTGCAACTCATTCCAATTCAAAATTACAGAGAACAGTAACAATCCAACAATCTTGAAAACCACTTAATGACTCAAATTTAAATTTTAGTTATTTTAGGGCAAAAATCTCTTTTTTAACCCATTGCCTGCTAAAAGACAGTGACATTTTGGAAGTCCTCTCGAATCAGCGAAAGGGTTAAAGCATGCAAATCTTCTGGCGTACGTCAATTCATCGATCATGTACAAACACAAGTGAGTTTAAAGAGGGTCGGAGCGCCCCCAACGGAGTGATGTCACTCCTCTGCAACGGGTTTAAAGCTAAAAACCTCAGATTTCTTCAGAATTTTTTTTTTTTGGGGGGGGGAATCAGTCCGCTCCAGGTGGGCTTCCTCCCATCCTCCCTGCCCTCCTTGTACATAGGGGGCAGTATTATAGTAGTTATATTCTTGTACATAGGGAGCAGTATTATAGTAGTTATATTCTTGTACATAGGAGGCAGTATTATAGTAGTTATATTCCTGTACATAGGGGGTAGTATTATAGTAGTTATATTCTTGCACATAGGGGGCAGTATTATAGTAGTTATATTCTTGCACATAGGGGGCAGTATTATAGTAGTTATATTCTTGTACATAGGGGGCAGTATTATAGTAGTTATATTCTTGTACATAGGGGGCAGTATTATAGTAGTTATATTCTTGTACATAGGGGGAAGTATAATAGTAGTTATAATCTTGTACACAGGGGGCAGTATTATAGTAGTTATATTCCATTACATAGGGGCAGTATTATAGTAGTTATAGTCCTGTACATAGGGAGCAGTATTATAGGAGTTATATTCTTGTACATAGGGGCAGTATTATAGTAGTTATATTCTTGCACTTTTTGGGCATTGTTTAATCTATGGCTCTGGGGGATGAATACAATATACAGATGTCAC
Source organism: Engystomops pustulosus (assembly GCA_019512145.1). NCBI lineage: Eukaryota > Metazoa > Chordata > Amphibia > Anura > Leptodactylidae > Engystomops > Engystomops pustulosus. The sequence continues at coordinate 87,605 of WNYA01000317.1, read as the reverse complement.
CCAGTTTTTATTGTTAGTTCCTGTCCCCCTAGAACCTATATATAAAAAGATAGCCTGACAATCCTTTAGGCCTACAACCTCAAAACACCTTGAAGAGCGTTCGGTTGCTCGTGAGGGAGCTTTAGAGGGTGTTAAAGCGTGACAAATCCCCGGCCAGGAAACGGAGCACAGCCACAAATAACGATCTGGGTGTGCCTGAGAGCGGGGAGGGGGCCGCCAGTGTTCGGGGGAGCGCGGGTCCGAGCGCCCGGGGGACGTGACACACTGGCGGAGATCGGGTCCCCAGGTCCTAGTCCGCGGAGTCCGCTGCCGCACAGCACGGGCCAGCTATAAGTCATGGAGGGGGGTTGCCGGGGACGAGGAAGGAGAGGCGGCATCGCGTGGGCGGTTGGAGACACGGGCGAGTTAGAGGCCCAAGGATCTCATGGCGCGTGCCCAGACCTAGGGGGGGGAGTTATTTACTCATATTGGCGGTCATGGGAGAAACGTAGGACAGTTAGGGCTTAGAAGCGGGGGGTAGGTAGGGGATAATCACAGGAAACCCTCCAATCGCATCAGAACCCGGCGGCTGAGGGGGGAAAAAGAGCTTGCAGAACAGGCAAAGGGTGGCTATCGCGATATCGCCCTTGGCCATATGTCGTGTTGCGAATTGGGAAACGGGGGGGGGGGGGGGGGGGGGGGGCAGGTGTTGCGCCACTATGATGGGTTCAGGAGGTCTGAATCATACGTTTGGAGGGTGACTGATATAGCATTAATATTGGGAAAAGCACAAATGCAATTATACTCAAACCACGTCTTTCTTACAACAGACTATCGGGCGGCCAGTTGACTACCTGGTGTTACCACCCACCATGCGGCTACCACCACCCCCCCCCCCGACCACTCTCCAGCGCGGTACAACACATGACTGGGCCGTGGGACTTCCATGTAACTCCCCTGTCATGCCGCACCTGTGCCGTCACCGGAACGAGCCAGAGGAATGGCAGGTTCTAGCTACACTGAAATATGGGCCTATGTGAAGATTTTTGTTAAAATGACATCGAATTAAAAGACTTTTTTCAATGGGGGGTCTACTCCATCACCCAGCGGCCTAGAGGGGGAGGAGTGGCTGTGGGGCGCGGATTCCTCAGCGCCGGGGGCCCTCGCAGACGGACAGCCTAACCGCTAGCCCACCGAGAAAAGGGGGGATGCAAACGGAAGGGGGACCGCAGCCGGCAACACTAACCCGTGCAGCACGTATAGCGCGCGCGCCCGAAGCCAACACGGTGGAAGTTGGGCTCGAGCCCTACCATCCCGACAAGTCAGTGACGACGTCGGCAGCAACCAGAGCGATAGCGTCTCGAACGGTAAATGGGGGGCCCAGTCCTGGTACCACCCAGCCCACCTAATAAACCCCTATCGAGAGTGCCACCTGTGAACAACCGATTGCTCCGGAATGGTAGCAGCGAAGAAAAAAAAGTTCCACTGCGTTGCAAGCAGTGTAGCGACCAGTAGAGAGGTTAGGTGAGTATTGCCGGGAGGTCCCACGCTTTAAGTGGCCACCCGCTTTGTTGAGTTCGATAAGAGGTTCGGCTGATTCCCGCTGAGGGGCGCCTAGTCAGATATGAGCGCAAACGAAACCTGTAGCGTCCAAGAGGTCCCCATTAAAAGGTCATTTATATCGACGGCCAGATAGTTCAAGGGAAGAGGGACATCAAAGGAGGGGCCCGGATTGTGCACCCCTGGGGGCGCTAGATTAGGAAGGAGCAAGGTCAGGCGGGGGGAAGAACGGGGGCGCTGCCGCGCCTGGCACCGGTGGGGGACAGGGGAAGGCTCGGGCGGGAGGTCTTCCGGTGGCTCCCCCTGAGAGTCCGCACACGAGCTCCGATAGAGGAGGAAGCCATGACCCGCCCGCGCAAGGGTACAGGGGGGTATGGGCTCCCCTTTCTTGCCCGGACATCCCCTCGAGCCATTAAGCCCTGTCTGCCCGCCAGACTTCCTTCGTCCCACTTCACTCCTTTTGGATTTCTTTTGCCTCCCTCTCCATGTCTCCCCTCGCCCCGTGCTCTCCCTCGTTTTTCTTTCACCCCAGTTCCTTGCCCTTCCTCTCCCGTCCCTACGGGACCTTTTTTTCCCGTGCCTCCCTTCCTTTTTCCCCGACTCGCTCCTTTTAACTTTCCAGACTTTAACTTCCTCGGCACTCCTTCCTTGATTGCTACATTTTCGTCTGTCCTCATGCCCGCGTTCTATTGTCCCACATATACCTTTCTTCCTCTCCCTTCTTGTCCGGTTGCGCCCCCCGCTCACCTTTCCCGGTGTTTCCTACCTTCCTTTTGTTCCTTACCTATCCCAGTTTTCCCGTACGTCTCTCCTCTCGCCTTTATCCCTTGCGGGCCGCTGCCGCCGTGCCGGCCGCTAGTCCCTCTCGCCGGCCTCGCTCGGATCAGCTCTTCCGGGCGGTTGGGGGGGTCATGTGTTATCAGTACGTTATTGAGGTTTCTCCAGGTACCCCCCCCCCTTCTCACCCTCACAACACACGACCCCCCCGCGCACACATACACTTACACACAACACGTGACACAACCCCCCCGCACACAACACACACACTCCCCCCCCTCCCATACCCTCTACCCCCCCCAAACACACACACGTTACCCCCCACACACACACTTAACACCCCCGCAACACACCCGTACCCCCCCCCCACGACACACACTCCCCCCCCCACACACACGTACCCCCCACACCCACCTACCCCCCGCACACACAAACACTGACCCCCCACCTCCGGACCACCCCTCCCCCTCACACACCCCCGCCTCACATCACTTACCCCCCACACACTACCCCCTTACCCACGGGAACCCTCCCACACACTTAACCAACCCCCCCCCCCCTCACACACACTTACTTCCCTCATGTTTCATTGGGCATTCCCAGTGTTCCGCACTGATACATATTATCCAGGACATTCTGCTTATGTTACATCTGAAAATCAATTATTTTTCATTATAAATTCCCTTCATCGTGAGGAAGATAAGAAGCCGATCAGTCGCTGTGACCTTGTGAATGACAAGCGCCCTCCCAATACACACGACACACCCCCGAGACACTGGACCCTCCACAAATCACACCCCCCCGATACACGTGGCGCCCTCCCAATACACACCCCCCCATAACAACGTAGCCACCCCCCTCCCCATATCACACACACCCCCGATACACGGGAAGCCCTCCCAATATTACACCCCCGATACACGTGGAGCCCTCCCAATATCACAACCCCCGATAACACGTGGAGCCCTCCTAATATTACACCCCCGATACACGTGGAGCCCTCCCAATATTCACCCCCCGTACCCGTGGAGCCCCTCCAATTTACAAAAAACACCCCCGATACACGTGGAGCCCTCCCAATATCACACCCCCGATACACGTGGAGCCCCTCCTAATATTACAAACACATATTACAACCCCCTGAACCGTGGAGCCTCCTAAGATTTACAACCCCGATACACGTGACCCCTCCTAACCTTACAACCCCGGATCCACGTGGACCCTCCTAATATTACACCCCCGATACACGTGGAGCCTCCCTATATTACAATACACCCCCGAGACACTGAGCCCTCCTAATATACACCCCTGGAGACGCTGGAGCCCTCCTAATAGTACAACAACCCCGATACATGTGGACCCTCCCAAATTCAAACCCCCCCCGAAACACGTGGCCCTCCATATAACCAAAAAATCCACCCCCGATACACGGGAGCCCTCCCACTCGAACCGCCCGAGAACCGGAGCCCGCCTAGATGACACTCCCTGTACAACGTTAGCCCTCCCAATAGCGCAACCCTCCGATCAGGTAGCCCGCCCAAATACACCCCGATACACATGGAGCCCCCCAATAGTACAACAACACACCCCGATACCGTTGGCCCTTCGAATATACAAAATTTCCACCCCCGATACCCGTGGAACCCCGTCCGCAATATTACACCCCCGATATTCACGGGAGCCCTCGAATATTACAAACCCCCCGGACCCCTGGACCCGCCAGAGGACAGACAACCCCCGATACACGGGGAGCCCTCCGAAGATTCCACCCAAAACCCCCGTACACCGGGAGCCCTCTAATAGACAACCCCGATACTGTGGAGCCCGCCTAATCCCATAGGACAACCCCGCTACACATGGAGCCCGTCCCAAGATTACAACCCCTGATCACGGGACCCCTCCCAAGAGGACAACAATACACAATTACAAAACACAAAAGAAAACCCCTGATCCCCTGAGCCCACCCAATATTACACCCCCGATACACGTGGAGCCCTCCAATATTACCGCAACCCCGGATCACATGGAGCCCTCCAATATACACCCCCTGATACACATGACCCTCCCAATAGAACAAGCAACAACCCCTGATACACGTGGAGCCCTCCCAATATTACACCCTGATACACGTGGAGCCCTCCTAATATTACACAAACCCCCGATACACGTAAGCCCTCTCAATATTAACACCCGTACATGTGGACCCTCCCAATATTACGCCCCCGATACACACGTGGAGCCCTCCAATATTACACCCCCAGACATATGGACCTCCAATATGAACAAAACCCCCAAGACCGTAACCCTCCTAAGATGACAAAAAAAAAACCACCCCCCGAGACAACTGGAGCCCGCCGCCAGTACGCCCCCCCCGAGACATGTGGAGCCCGCCGAATAGACACCCCCGAGACACTAGAGCCCGCCGAACGTACAAGACCCCCGGGCACGGAGCCCTCCTAATATGAAAACAAAAACAACACCCCAATACACACTGTGGAGCCCCCATATTACAAACCCCCGATACACGTATCCCGCCTAATATTACAAAAAACCCCCCGATACATGATGGAGCCCTCCCAAGCCATACAACAACACCCCCCGATCATGTGGGCCCTCCCATATTACTTACAAACAACCAGCCCCGCATACATGTGGAGCCCCCCAATTGACCCCCCGAACACTTAGAACCCTCCTAATATTACATTACACACACCCCCCCCCGATACAACACGTGGAGCCCTCCTAATATTACATTACAACCCCCATACACACTGGATCCCGCCTAATAGTACAACACCCCCGATACACATGGAACCCTCCCAATATTACACCCCTGATACATGTGGAGCCCTCCCAATATTACACCCCCCGATACACGTGGAGCCCTCCCAAATTAACCCCTACAAAACCCCCAAAGACTGGATTCCTCCCAATAGGACCAACCCCCATACTTGGAGCCATCCCATAGAACAACACCCGATACAACACGTGCGCCCCCCCAATATACACCCCAGACCTTGGAGCCCCTCCAATATTACACCCGACAAACCCCGATCCATGTGGAGCCCTCCCAATAGCACACCACCCCCGATACATGTGGAGCCCTCCCAATATTACTCACCCACCACCCCCCGATACCAACGTGAGCCTCCCAAGAGTACACCCCCGATACATGTGGAGCCCTCCCAATATTACACCCCCAATACACGTAGAGCCCTCCCAATATTACACCCCCGATACACGTGGAGCCCTCCTAACATTACACCCCCGATACAGGGCGCCCCTCCCAATAGTACAACACCCCCGATACAGGGACCCTCCCATGTCACCCCCGATAACACGTGGAGCCTCCCAATAATTGCAGACAACACCCCCTATACAGTGGAAGCCTCCCATATTACACCCCCGATACACGTGGAGCCCTCCCAATATTACACCCCCGATACACATGGAGCCCTCCCAGCTGACCCCCCGAAATACACTGGAGCCCGCCTAATAGACCCCCCCGATACACGAGCCCTCCCAAAATTACATACCAACAACCCCCCCCCGAAAAAAAAGCACGGGGAGCCCTCCCAATATTCACACCCCCGATACACGTGGAGCCCTCCTAAGTGACAAACCCCCTACAAACCCCCGAATCCAATACACAGGAGCCCTCCCAATATTACCACAAACCCCCGATACACTGGAGCCCCTCCTAATATTACACCCCCGATACCCTAAAGCCCTCCTATACTTACAACACCCCCGAGTACACGTGGGACCCTCCCCAATATACCAACCACAACCAACCCCCAGACATTGGAGCCCTCCTAATATTACACCCCTGATACATGTGGAGCCCTCCTAATATTACACCCCCGATACACGTGGAGCCCTCCTAACATTAATACAAAACCCTCCCGATACCCAACTTGGAGCCCTCCCAATCTTACAAATTACAATACACAACAGCCCCCGATAATGTGAGACCCTCCAAAGAATAGACACCCCCGGGACATGGGGAGCCCTCCCAATATTTGCACAACACCCCCGAACAAGGGGAGCCCGCCTAATAGGACAGCAGATATTCTGGCCACATTTCTGTGGGGACTCGTTGACATAAATGGGAGTCCAGGCGAGTCAGACAGGAACACCCCTCGGTCCAGGTGGTACGTACAACCATCTGCACCAGAATCCAGCCTACACAAATGTAGCATGTGGCGTCATTATACCAACACAAAACGTACAGACAGCGGATCCCACGGATGGAGTAAATACCAGCCACAGACTAGCACAACGATGGATGAGATACACACGCAGCAACGGTATCACACGAAGGGAGGAGAGCCCCAGCTTAGGCGACTGTATCACACAGGGATAGGAGTAGGGATACACAGCGCAGCAGCTAGCAAACAGATAAGAGAGAGACACAGCTCAGCAGACTATCACACAGGATAGGAGTAGTACACACGCGCAGCAGTAGCACACAGAAGAGGATTAGAGAATACAGCTCAGCAGACGAGCACACAGGATGCGTAGACATGGGCAGCCACAGTAGCCACAGGATAGGATGAGATACACAGCTCGGCAACAGGATCATCACACAGGATAGAAGATATACACTCAACAGACTGGATCCACAAGCACAACAGGATAGATTAAATATACAGCTCAGCAACGGGTAGCACACAGAGAGGAGGCGAGGACACACGCAGCAGACGGAGCCGCACAGGATAGGAGGAGAGATACAGCCTCAGCAGACTGGATCACACAAGATAGGTTAGAGCACGCTCAGCAGGCATAGCACCAGGATAGATGAAGACACAGCGCAAGACAGTATCACACACGGATAGGAGTAGATACACAGCTCACGACTGTATCACACAGGATAAGATTAAGACACAAGCTCAGCAGACTGTAGCACCAGGATAGGATTAGATACAACGCAGCAGGCAGTAGCAAACAGATAGATGAGGATACACAGCTCGCAACAATATCACACAGGAGAGGCGTAGATAACACACCGCAGATTCAGTATCACACAGGATAAGGAGGAGATATAGAGCTCAGCAAACTAGCCCACGGATAGGATTAGAGACTGCTCACAGACAGTCACACAGGAAGAGGAGAGATACACAGCGCGCAGACAGGAAATCACACAGGAATCGAAGAGACACTTCAGCAGACTGGTATCACACACAGGATAGGATGAGATTACGCGCGCAGAACTGGTAGCACAACAGGATAGGCTTAGAGTGACACAGCGCACGCGACAGTATCACACAGGAGAGGATTAGCTAGACAGGACGCACAGCCTGTATCACACAGGATAGGATAGATACACACTCAGCAGCAGGAAGCACACAGGATAGAAGAGAGACAGCTCACAACCTACACACAGGATAGGATTAGAATACACCTCACAACAGGATCACACAGGATAGGAGTAGAATACACCGCAGCAGGCATACACACAGAGAGGAGGAGATACACAGCGCAGGCAGGCCGATCACACAGGAATAGAGTAGATACACAACGCAGCAGAACTAGAGCACACAGATAGGATGAGATACCAGCTCACAGCAGTATCACACAGGTTAGGATGAGAGAACAGCTCAGCAACTGTAACACACAGGGAGGTGAGATATCAAACTCCGCGCAGTATCCAACACAGATAGGATTAGATAACAAACTCAGCAACAGTATCACACGAGAGGATTAGAGCACACCAGCATCAGTATCACACAGTAGGATTAGATACACAGCTCAGCGACAGTATCACACATGAGAGGATGTAGTGCACACCAGCCGTCATAGCACACAGGATAGGATTAGAATACACACGCAGCAGGTTCATTATCCACAGGGGATGGATGAGAACACACTTCAGCTCGGCAAACAGTATCACACAGGAAGAGGATTAGATACAACAACACGCACAACAGTAACACAGAGGATAGGATTAGATACCGCTCACAGTCCCATAGCACACAGGAGAGGATTGATACACAGCTCGGCAGACGTGAGCGACCACTGATAGAGTAGAGCAAACAGCGCAGCAAACAGGGAGCACGCAATGAGATGAGATACACAGCTCAGCAGTCAGTATCACACAGGATAGGAGGAGAGACACAGCGTCAGCAGCAGTATCACACAGGAGGGGATTAGCAACAGCCTCAGCAGTCGGTATCACAGAGGAGAGGACGAGAGACACGCTCACAGGCCGGGAGCACAAAACGAGATGTAATACAACCAGCTACAGTCGGATCACACAGGATAGGATGAGAGACACAGCTCAGCAGGCAGTAGCACGACAGGAGAGATTAGAGTACACAGCCAGCAGGCCAGTATCACACAGAAGGTGAGAATACAACAGCTCAAGCAAGTCAGTAGCACACAGGATAGGATGGAATACACAGGCGGCGTAAGGATCACACACACAGATAGGATTAGATACACACTCAGCAGCAGTACACACAGAGAGATGAGATACACACTCAGCAACATATTACTCAGGAGAGGTTCGATACAAACACACCTAGCGGTCATATCACATAGGTAGGATGAGATACACGCTCGGCATAAATATCACACAGGATAGGAGTGAGAACACAGCGCAGCACCAGTAGCACCAAAGAGAAAGAGTAGATCCACAGCGCAGCACCAAAATCACACGGAGAGGATTAATAACACAGCGCACAGACAGTATCACGCAGGATAGAATGAAGACACAGCTCAGCGGTCCATACACAGAGGGATAGGATTAGAGACACACGCGCCGTAAGTAATCACACAGGATAGAGTAAGACACAGCTCACCGCCAGGAATCCACCCAGGAGAGAGATAAATACACAGCTCAGCAGGCATAATCACACAGGATGGGAGGAGATCACAGACAGCGCCAGACAGTATCACACAGGATAGATGAAAGACACACTCAGCAGGCAGTATCACACAGGAGAAGGAGGAGATACACAGCTCGCAGTAATATCACCCAGGAATGGGCGTAAAGAACAGCGCAGCATCAGGATCACCAGGAGAAGGGATTAGATAAACCCCGCGCAGCAGTAGCATCACACCGATCGGATAGAACAGCAGCGCAGCAGACAGATCACACGGAGAGGATTAGAGACACCCCACAGACTTGGATCACACAGGAGAGGATAGTCCCCAAAGCTCGGCAGACTGTGCACACAGCAAGAGGAAAGGAGATCCACACGCAGCAGTCAGTATCACACAGGAGAGAGAAATACCCAGCTCGCAGACAGACACACAGATAAGAGGAGAGACACAGCAGCAGCAGTCAGAGCACACAGGATGCTTATACACAGCTCACCGTCAGTAGGCCACCCAGGATAGGAATTAGAGACACCTCTCAGCATATCACACAGGATAGGATTAGATTAACACTACAGCAGACGGATCACACAGCTAGGAGTAATGACACGCGCAGCATACGGGAGCCCCCGAGAGGGAGTGAGACACAGCTCAGCAGACGGGATCACACAGGATAGTGGAGACCACCACTCCGCAGGCCATATCCCACAGGTAGATTAGATCACAGCTCACCGCCAGGAATCACACCAGATAGATGAGAGACAACACTCAGCAGGCAGAGATCACATCACACAGGATAGGAGATATACACAGCGCAGCCAGTCATGTTCACCAGGATAATGAGATACACACGATCTCACAGTCAGTATCACCCAGGAATAGGATGAAAGAGCAGACACTCAGCAGCAGGATCACACAGGGTAGGACTAGATACACACTCCGTCAGATCACATCAGGATAAAAGAGATACACAGCAGTCAGCAATCCATAATCACACGGATAGGAGGAGATAACACAGCGCATCCCAGCAGGATCACCCCGGAGAGGAGGGAGAACACGCACGCCGGCAGGCATAGCACACAGATAGATTAGAAACACCGCGCAGGCAGATCACACAGATAGGATTAGATACACAGCTCAGCAGGGCCAGGAGCACACAGATAGGAGGCGAGACCAGCTCGGCAGTCATGCACACGGATAGGAAGGAGAACACGCGCAGCAGACAGTATCCACCCAAGGAGCGGAAGTAATACACAACCGCCGAGCGGAAAGATCACACAGAAGAGGAGAACCCAGCGCAGCAGTCAGGAGCACCAACACATCACACAAGAGGTTAGAGACACCACGCACAGGCAGTAAGTATCACACAGGAAGAGGAGAGATACAACAGGCGCACAGTCAATAGCACACAGATGGAATGAATACACAGCCTCGGCAGGAAGAACACACAGGTAAGATTAGAAGACACAAGCGCGAGTCAGGAAGCACCCAGAGAGATGAGAGACACAGCGCAGCAAGACAAGAGCACACAGGAGAGGAGGAGAGACACAACCAAACAGACGGGAGCACCAGGAGAAAGATCGATACCAGCGCACGGACTGGAGCACACAGGATAGAATTAGCTACACCGCCACAGGCAGATCCCAAGGAAAGGGGAGGAAAATGACACCCCGGCCAGACAGGATCACACGATATACGGAGGAGAATACAACTCGCAGTCAGAGCACACGATAGATAGATCACGCGCGCAGTCAGTATCACACACACCAGGATAGAGAGATACACAGCTCAGCAGTATCACACAGGATAGATAGATACACACTCAGCGACTGTATCACACAGGGATAGGAGTAGTAACACAGCTCACAGACTGAGCACGCACAAGAATAGGATTAGATACAACAGCTCCAACTGTATCACACGGATAATTAGATGACACAGCCACAGTCATAATCAACACAGGTTAAGATTAGATACCACTCAGCATGTCAGTAAACACGACAGGCTAGGAAAGATACACAGCTCAGCAATTCAGTATCACACAGAGATAGGATTAGATACAACACTCAGCAGTCAGTATCACACAGGATAGGATTAGATACACAGTCAGCAGACATAACACACAGGATAGATTAGATACACAGCTCGTCAGAACGTACACACAGATCTAAGATTAGATCCACAGCGCTCGGCAAACAGTATCACACCGGATAGATTAGATACACCAGCTCACAGTCCAGTACACACAGGATAGGATTAGATACACAGCTCCAGTCAGTATCACACAGAGAGGAGTGATACCATCTCACCGGATCACACAGAGAGGGTAGAGACACAGCTCACAGACTGTAATCACACAGGAGAGGATTAGATACAAGCTCACAACTGGGTAGCTACACAGGATAGGATTAGATACACAGCGCATCAGACTGTATCACACCGGATAGGATTGATACCAGCTCAGCAGTCCCTATCACACAGTTAGGAATAATAACACTCGCCTTTTGTCAGTATCACACAGGTAGGATTAGATCACAGCTCAGCAGGCAGATCACACCGAGAGGATTAGATACACAGCCAGCATCAGTATCACACAGAGCAGATTCGATACACAGCGCAGGCAGTCAGTATCACACAGAGAGATGAGATACACAGCTCCATCAGTATCACACAGGGCAGGGCTAGATACACAGCTCAGCAGTCAGGATACACAGGATAGGATTAGTACACTCATGCTCAGCAACTGTAATCACACCGATAGGATAAACAACACGTCAGCAACAAGTCAGCACACAGGAATAGATTAATACACAGCTCAAAAAGCGGGCAGTGTATCACAACAGATAGGATAGATACAACACTCGGCAGTCAGTAACACACAGGATAGGTAGATACACACGCTCCGCAGACTTATCACACAAGAAGGATTAGAGACACACTCAGCAGCTCGGCACCAGGCTAGGATTTAGATACCACTCAGCAATCAGTAATCACACAGACAGGATAATACACGCTCAGCAGTCAGTATCCACCACATTAGGATTGGACCAGCTCAGCGATATCACACAGGATAGAGATTAGATACACAGCTAAGCGTATCAACACAGGAGAGAGAGATACACATAGCTCAGCGGTCATATCACACAGGCTCGAATTAATAACACAGCTTTCAGCAGTCATACACACGGATAGGATAATACACACTCAGCAGCAGTATCACACGTTTAGGATTAATATTACACAGCTCAGCGGTACACACAGTAGGAGTAGAGCACAGCTCAGCGGTATCACACAGGAGAAGGATTAGATCACAACCAGCGGTCATATCACACAGGTCCTCTTGAGGGCGCGCTTTCTCTATACGTGTGATGTTCCCCTTGTCATCGCGGTAATACCGCAGAGAAAGAGAAACCAAATCTCGCCCGCCTCCAGGAACTGTCGCCCGCTCGTCTGATTTACTCCAGAGGGCAATCGATCTTCCCGGGTCCGCTCTGTAGCGCGGGCTGCTAACCATTGTCGAGAGAATCTCCGCAGAACACGGTGTATGCCAACTACCCCCCGACTCCAGATCCTGTTATAGGGAGAGGAGATAGTATCCTAGGTCAGTGAGGAGAACCTTTTAGAGACCATGGCGCCCAAACTATAACCAAAATCCACTTACTTAACCCCATGTCCAATGTGCAGTTAGCCGTAACTTATTCGACCTGTTCTTCCCCACTTAGTTGTATCGGCCCCTGAGGTCACCCAAGGCAGGGGAACAAGTGGCAATGCATCGATCATGGTATCTTGCTCTCCGGGGGCTCGGGGTTATAAAGAATGGTAGGGGCCAGCAGAACGACCGCCAGAGTAATGCACGGCGTGCAACACTTCTCACTTTGCAAGCATTCCAAACGGTCAAGGGAGTGAACCGGTTTGGGTAAACGCGGGCCTGGGCGGAGGTCTGAGTGCCCAAAAAAGGCTCGGATGCCACCAGCGGGCGCCCGGGCAGAGGTTCACCCCACGTGTCCGAGGGAGACCGGGAGGGTTGGGCTGGACAGATATCAGTATACTACAAGAGAATCCCCAGGTTATACCCGCGGGACGATATCATTATATACAGGAGATCCCCAGGTTCGACCGCTGTACAGTATCATTACAGGAGAGCCCCAGTAAGCCCGCCTAGACAATGAATCATGGATACGATAGCCCCAGGGAGACCAAGCGGTACAGAATGAATGATATACAGGAAGCCCCAGGGTAGACCGGCTGGACAGAGATCAGGATATACAGGCATCCCCAGTGGATACCACTGTCAGAGCATTAAGATACCGGAGATCCCCAGAGTATACAGCGGACATAAATCAGGAGAGCAGGAGACCCAGAGTTAGAACCGGCGGTACATATAGCTTAGATACAGAGAGCCCCAGGGATAGACCAGCCTGTACAAGATCATGATTACAGGGAAAGCCCCAGGGAGAAACCAGCTGGAATTATCATTAGAGCAAGAAAGCCCAATGAGACCAACTGGACCTAGTCCTTATACGGAGATCCCCAGGGGCGACCGGCGGACACAGAGCAGGAGATCCAGAGGAGCCCCAGGTGATACCCAGCGTAAAAAGATAGCATGAGGACAGGGAGATCCCCAGGGTTATCACACTCATACAGATATCACTAGAGACAGGATCCCCAGGGAACCAGCGGGACATATCACTAGATACAAGGAGAGCCCCAGGTGCGACCAGCGGGACATAGACATTAGCAGGAGATCCCCAGGGTGAGACAGCGGTACAGAGATCATGATAAGTACAGGGAACCCCCAAGGGATACCACTGTACTAGACCACTAATGACCGAGAGCCCCGGTGAGACCGGCGAACAGATATCAGTAGATACAGGAGATCCCCCAAGGTTACCGCTGGACTGAGAGCGGAGACTACAGGAGGCCCCAGGGGATCCCAGCTGACAGGATCGGAGATACAGGAGAGCCCCAGGGGAGACCGGCGGTCATAGATCAGGAGGACAGGGAGCCCCAGGGGGAGACCGGCGGGAAATTGAGCATTAAATACGGAAGCCCCAGGGGTGAGACCGGCGGACATAGAGCATGATATACAGGAGACCCCAGGGGAGAACTCGGCTGGGACAAGACAGTATAAGACAGAGAGATCCCCAGGGGAGACCGCGGTAACAGAGAGCAAGTAGAGACAGGGAGCCCCCAGGGTTCACCAGTGGGGAAGATAGCAGGAGGACAGAGAGCCCCAGGGGGAGACCGGCCGACAGAGCCAAAAAACCCACCAGGAGTACAGGAGAGCCCCAGGGATCCACGTCAGAGAAGTATACAGGAGAGCCCTCAGGGGGATACCAGCTGTACATACACCATGAGAGCAAGAAGCCCAGGTTATACCAGCGGACTAGAGCATTATAGACGGGCTCCCAGGTTAGACCAGCTGTGACAGATAGCATGATATACAGGAAAGCCCCAGGGTACCGGCGGGACAAACTCATAGACACAGGGATCCCCAGGGGAACCAGCCAGACATATAATCGGAAGAATACAGGAATCCCCAGTGAGACAACGGGACAGAATCAGGATAGACAGGAGACCCCACGGAGAACCGGCGGGACAGATAGCAGTAGAGACAGGAGATCCCGGGGAGACAAGCGGACATGTATAATATAGACAGACGAGCACCCAGGAGCCGGCGGTACATAAGCAGGAGTACAGAAAGCCCCAGGTAAACGACGGAATAAATCATTGAGATACAGAGACCCCAGGGTGAGGCCAGACGGGAAGAGGCATTATAATACAGGAAGATCCCCAGTTATACGCGGCTGTACTATATGCATGTATACGGAGATCCCCAAGTTATTACCAGCTGTACATATATCGTATAAACAGGAGATCCCCAGGTATCCCGCTGTAACATATATCATATAGCAGATAGCCCAGGTTAGACCAGCTGACGATATCAGTATATACAGGAGAACCCCGAGGTTTACGCTGTACATATAGCTTATAGACAAGGGAGCCCCAGTTATACCGGCTGTACAGAGATCAGGATAGACAGGAGATCCCCAGGTGAGACCGGCTGACAGATAGCATTATATACGGGGATCCCCGGGGGAGACCGGCGGGACCGATAGCAAGAAGCTACATGAGAGCCCCAGGGTTATACCAGCTGTCCAGAGATCCAGTATATACACAGAGATCCCCAGTGTACCAGCGGTGACAGAAGCATGCAATACAGAAATCGCCAGGGTAGACCAGCTAGACAGAGAGCATTAATCAGGAATCGCCAGGGGATACCGGCGGACAGAGATCAAGAGAGACAAGGAGATCCCCAAGGATACCGGCGGGACAAGAGCATTAGAGCAGGAGAGCACCAGTTAGACCGCAGGGACAGATAGCACTATAGACAGGGGAGAGCCCCAGGTGGAAGACCGCTGTGGACAGAAGCATTAGACCAGGAGAGCCCTGGGGGAGATACCGTCTTACAATATCGTAGAGACAGGAAAGCCCCCAGGTTAGACCGGCTGGGACATTATCAGGAAAGACAGAGAGCCCCAGGGTATACCGGCGGTAAACCAACATGATATCAGTACAGACCGGAGAGCCAGCTGAGACCAGCTGATCATAATCAGTATATACGGAGAGCCCCAGGGAACCGGGCTGGAACAGATCATTAAGACAGGAGAGCCCCAGGGATACCGCTGATAGAGAGCAGGAGAGACAGGAATGCCCCAGTGGAGGACCGGACGGGACAGATATCAATTATAGACAAGAGAGCCCAGGTGACAAACACCGGCTGAGACAGTATCATTAGAGACAGAGAAGCCCCAGGTCTAAACCGGCTGGGAGGGAAACGGGACCCGGGGCCCCTCTCCTCCTGGTCCTGAGCGGAACCCCCCCTACCTCCCCTATGGGGTCCTTGAAGGATGATTGGATGGAGCTAGAAAACAAAATCCAACAGTGTCCAGAATCAGTGGAAAGTCGTCTATTATAAGATCCAAAAGGTATATTGGGGGGAGTGGAAAGACACTCACGTTCTCCGGACCACCCCTTACCAGTTAGTCCTTCTCTCCTCGGACCCTCAGTGTGTGACCCTGTATCCGCTATAGTACATCGAATGCACTGCTAGACCAATCACCAGGGAAAACTATGGTGAAACAGTTAACCCCTCACTACCAAGAGCTGCAGGACCCGGGATACCATTACGCGTTCCTACCCTGGCCAGAGGGGTGTTACTAACTCCTCCGGCAGATCGGACCATTGGCATGTCGCCCAGTCTGCTGCGGCTCCCCGGGGGAGGGAGGGGATGGCACTAGGGCCTGAGGTTAGACCGGCGCCCGGTCCGTTGGGTCCATCCCAGACGTGTCATGGTGAGCAGAATTAAAGATTTAAGGTGGTGTAAAGAGAGTGAAGAAAGAACAAACACAAACGTACATCCTACCGGCCCCACAGATAGAACCAGACGGACCCTGATGCACCTGCACCCTCATCGCCCCCAGCATGCCCCAAGGGTCTGCTATAGTAGATCTGACCCCCCCTGATGACCCCCTATTTCATGACTGCAGACTGTCTGATCAGGGGCAGCAGCTGCTATGGGGCCCCACAGAGACAGGGGGCCCCGGCCATCGGGGGTATTAGGGGTGTGTGCTTTATTCTGTAGAAGGGGCTTGTTTACAATCGCTATATGTCAGTGTATAAGGCTGCAACGGTGTATGGGTACGCAGTAATAAGTGGGATTGTAACTCACATGTGGCAGTAGACAGATAAGGGTGAAGGAGCCCCTGCAGATGGCACTATGGGCCCGCCTCGACAGGTTAGACCCTGATATGCAGAGAACTCGGAACCCAGTAAGGAAGGGAACGGATAGGAGTAGTAGTACGATTCGGTACGCCTCAGATGCAGGAGAAGAGTAGTAGACGGTGCTGGGCCCATAATCCAGGAGAGGAGTAGTAGTATGTCTGGGCCTCAAATATACAAGCATAGAGCGAGTAGTACGCGGGCTGTGCTCACATATACAGGGATAGAGGGTATACAGGTGCCGTGCTCAAATATACAGGATAGGAGGAGTTAACGGTGCTGTCCCATAGAGACAGGAGAGGAGGTAGTAGTACTGGGCGGGGCTCATACAGACAAGGATAGAAGTAGTAGTATGGGCGGGCCAGAATACAGGGTAGGAGGAGAGGACGAGTGCGTGCCATATACCCAGTATCGGATAGAGTACTGGTGCGGCCCAGCTATACAGGAGGGAGGAGTAGTACTGTGCTGTGGCCTCATAGTAAAGGATAGGAGAGTAAGGACTGTGCTGTGCCCATATAGAACAGGCTAGAGTAGTAGTACTGGTCTGTGCCATAGATACAGGATAGAAGTATATACGGTGCTGTGCTCAGAGAACCAGAGAGTAATGAGTACTTGTGGCTGGGCCTATACAGACAGGAATGGAGTAGTATGACGGTGCCGTCCCAGATAGACAGAGAGGAATTAATAGTACGGGCTATGTCCCGAGAGAAAGGAGAGGAGTATATACTAGAGCGGGGGCGCATCATATACGGATAGGAGTATGTAACGTCGGTCCCAGATAGACAGATGTGAGTAGTATACGGTGCTGTGGCCATCTAGATAGGATAGGAGGAAATAGTAACTGGCTGGTCCATATATACAGGATGGATAGTAGTACTGTGCTGGCCCATTATTCAAGAAGGAGTAGTGTACGGCGGTATCCTATATGCAGGATAGGAGAAGTTAGACGGGTGCTGGGCTCCAGATAACAGCTAGGATGAGTAGGACTGGGTGCGTGCCACATATAGACGCAGAGGAGTATAGGACTGTGCTGGCCCAGAATACAGATAGAGTAGTGAGTACGTCCGGTGCCTAGATAGACAGGTAGGAGGCTAGGACTGGGCATGCCAACGAACAGATAGGAGTCGAGTCCTAGTGTTTGGCCCTATATCCAGATAGAGGAGGTAGTAGCGGGGGCTGTGCCCTAATATAAGGATGGAGTAGTAGACGGGCGGTGCCCAGAGATACAGGATAAGTATAGTACAATGCTGTGGCCCTAGATACAGGAGAGGAGAAGAGTAACGGGGCAGTGCCCAAGGGCCCAGGAGGAGGAGAGGACTGGCGGTCCCACTAGCCAGATATGATATTGGCGTGCTGTGCGGGACCCAGATATACAAGAGAGGCGTAGTAGTACTGGTCGGGCCCATAGATCAGGAAGAGGAGAGTACAGGGGGGGGGCCATAAACAGCGGGAGAGTGTACTGGGCGGGGGTCCAGATATACAGATGAAGGTAGGACGGGGCGGGCCCATAGAGACAGATAAGGAGTAGTAGGCCGTGCGGGGCCCCGATATACAGGACAGAGGGTATAGGGACTGGCGTGCCCATATACAAGCGAAGAGGAGTTGTACGGAGCTGTGCCCATTCTCAGATGGAGAGTAGTACTGGGCTGTGCACAGATAGACGGAGAGAGGAGGAGTGACTCGTGCGGGGGCCAGAGAACAGGAGAGGAGTAGTAGACGTGGCTGGGCCCAGAAACAATAGGAGTAGTAGTACGGGCACATCTAGAGGATAGAGGAGGAGGACTGTCCGGGCCCAGATATCAGAGAAGAAGAGGACGGTCACAGATTCAGGGAGAGGAGAAAAATATATAGCTGTGCGGTGCGGCTCAGGGGGCGTGAAACAAGACCCCAGGGCCCCCGGTGCGAACGGTGAATCAGGGCCCCCCCATAGTACCTAACCCGCAACGTCGGGCCAACCCCAATACTACGTCAGAAGACACTAGAAGATCACGCTACAGACAGAAGCACCATACAACTACATAGAACCATGCCCATAGAGACGCTACACACATCCTGACAAGACGAATAAGAGAGCAATAATAAAGCACCACAGACAGAAGGAAGATACCACAAGAATAGACTGCACACTACTATATAGCACCAAAAAAAGCATGCACCCCAGAGTCCATAAGAGGGACCACTTCGATACAGAGGGACCCGAGCTAGGAAGATATGACCATCCACGGCCCCGGATCTTCTGTTCAGGGCCCGGTCGCGGTCGCACCCCTATACCCAGCTCTGTCTGCAGCTGCTGTGATCAATGTGGTGAGACAAAGGACGGTAGGATCTTGAGCTGAGGACGTTTCTTCCAGTCACAAACTTACCTGCCTCAATATAATATTAGGATTTGAGAGCCCCCCGGGGGTACTGTAACCCAGGGCCCGCCCATTAGACTGCGAGTGGCCCCGCTGCCCCCCGCTGATGGCAGCTCTGAAATATGGATTTATATTCCCTGGATTCGAGATTCTCTAGGGGAGTCTTTACAGAATCGCCCCACAGCCCCTCCCCTTCGCTCTGGCGTACAAGTGTAGCAGCTGCTGGTTGGATGCTCCCAGTTTACATGAGCAGTGGGATAGCATGTCAGTGCACAGAGCACAGCAGTTTGGGCTAGGGCCCAGATGCTATAATTCGGAATTACAGGCAAATGCGAGTATCGAAGTGGTGATAAGCAAACAGAAAACCCGAAGTGACCGGGCGAGATCCCCTGAACAAAATCCAGGCCGAGCGCGGTTCCGTCTGAACCTCCGCCGCTTCGTGTATTGAACGTCCATTTACCTGCGGCCGTTACGGTGACCTGACAAAAAAGCGATGTTATTGTAGATCAATGAGGAAAACCGTCGGCTGACCTGCCGGAGGGGCGAGAAGACATGAAATATGAGGGGGGCAGGGTCAGTCCCGGACCGACAGGTCTGAATGGATCCAGCTGTCAGGGGGAATTCCATTGAGTCAACACAAAGTCCATGTACAACCGTACAGGAAGGGGGCCGTACCCTAACAAATGCCACAGGAGTTGTGACAGGTAGACCAACCACTGAGCCCACAAGGGAATGGGTTACCACTAGATACAACCTCTGGAACCAGCAGGGGACCATCAGAGGACGGTCCTATGAATGATTTACAACAGCGGACCGACCAGAGAGTGTGACTCTTAATAACCACTGTAACACGCCGGGGATGGTAGCAGTAAGATGAACCACGCCAGACCAACAGGATGCGACTATGAATGCTTACCACCATTATAGAACACCAGAATGGGCCAATTAAAAACCTAACACTTAGACAGCAGGAGGTGTTAGAGAAAGAGACAACGCCGAGACCCCACCAGGATGTCCCAGTTAAAAGTTAAACCATAGGGATGTTGCAGATGATACCGACGCTAACACCAGGGAGGTCACCATTAACACCGACCAGGGTAGACCACCGGGATGGGGACCATGAGGATACAACACTCTAGACCACCTGAGCTGACCAGTAATGAAGCAATACTCGAGATCACCGGAGGGTAAACCATTAATGAGCAATACTCTAGACCCCGAGTGTTAACCATGAAGGAGACAACCGCTAGCCACCCAAGAGTCTTACCATTATGATACAATCATCTAGAGCCCCGTGATTGGAAACCAGGATGATACACACCTAGACCACCAGGATTGGGACCATTAATGGCTCCAACACGCGGACCACCAGGATGCTGACCATTAAAGAACAAGACTAACGGGG
The DNA here is from genome assembly GCA_019512145.1 of Engystomops pustulosus. Lineage (NCBI taxonomy): Eukaryota > Metazoa > Chordata > Amphibia > Anura > Leptodactylidae > Engystomops > Engystomops pustulosus. Next base: position 66,926 of record WNYA01000317.1, on the reverse strand, counting down.
TGGGACCGGGAGACATTGTCCGGCCCCTCCCGAGAGATCAAGGACATCCCACATATAGCCCCCACGACAGCCCCCGAGAGCGCGCACGCTCCGCTCCCGGGGACGCGCCTCGGGATCAGGAGTCCCGAGGGCGCTCCGGCTGGGGGGTGCTGTCCCCACCAGAGCCTGGGGGGAGGGGCGCCTCTGCGCCGCGCCGGGAGAGAACAAGATAGTAGAGCTCCAGGGGGTACAGAGGGCCCGGCCCCGGTAAGAGGGCGACTCTACTGCACGGAGCTCGCACGGACCGGCCGCACGAGGCCACAGGGACGAGAAACAGGGCGTTATAGATAACCGGGAGGGTGTCAGAGGGAGACCGGATGTAAGAAGAAACAAGGATGGTCGATCTGACTGTATATGAGAACATATGATATTATATTTCATAGCTCGCGACGTGTTATAAGGAGGAGACGAAACCCATGAACTGACGGGATATTACTTATGCTAGTAGACGGGTGTATAGGAGGTAGGTAAGCCACGGAGCGACTTATATTATATTAAGAGGGGAAGCGACGGGGTTGATATGGATTATACCACGGAGCGGACTGTATATTGAGATAGAGGAATAGACTGTGAGGATGGGATTATACCACTGAGCGGACTGTAATAGGCGAGATAATAGTAAGGACGGGGTATAGAGTTTAAGATCCAGGAGCTGAGACGGAGATTAGAATTGAGAGGACTAGACGTGTTATCGAGGGATTATAGCCACTATCGGACGTAGATTAATATGATAGTATAGAGGTAGAGACGGGAAAGATGATGGGATGATAGCCACCGACGGACTGGATATTATATTAGAGAGGGACTAGACGTGGTATATGTTGTAGTAGAGCCACTGATCTACGGTCGAGTCTCTTATATGGCTATTAGACAGGTTAAGTTGTATAAATCCACGGATCCGACGGGGAGAGAGGAGATGCGATTAGACATATGATAGGAGTATTATCCCGGTCGGATGGATATTAGATTAATAGCTATGAGACAGAGAATGATAGTAGAAGCCACTGATCTGAGTGTATATTAATTATAAGAGTAAGCACAGGGTGATGGGGGGAGACTTAGCCCGGAGCTGACTGTATAGTATATTAGATAGGAAGAGACGTATGATATAATTATTATCTCCACTGGATTGTGCTATCATGAGCCAGAGCACGTCTCGGTGGAGGGACGGGAATAATAGCGAGTAGACCGGCGGACAATCAGCATCGAGGAACATAGAGACGTAGCTGAGTACTTCATCTTCCATATCATTATATATTTAATATCCGCGGGCCGACTAATATGAATGTTAGCTATAGTATTATAACAACCGGACAGTGCGGTAACGGTGCAAGATGTGGCTGATTATATCTTATACAGTACTGTTAATATCTAGAACACGCATCACAGTTGAGCATACAGATATATAGATAGGAATCCAGAGAAGGGACTGTACATTATAGTTCATGGACTGCGGCGAATCATATTACTCACTAATCTGCCTGTTTCATACAGCACGAACGGATAGGGGGGAAGATCTGCGGTACATAGTAATACAACTGATACGAGGAGATATGTAGAATTCCAGTGACCAGTAGAGTAGAAGGCCGAGGGAGGGAAAACCTGCAGCTAAGTTGGTACGAGCATATCCAGGGGTAAAAAGATCAACCCTGGCACTATTTTCCCGCTGGGGGCAGTGCGCCAAGTGGGAAAAAGGGAGTGGGGGGCGCAGGAATACCGTCTGCGGCCCCCCCCCCCTCCCCTGCCCCCCCGTAATGTGCTCACTGCCCCACAGGACAGAAAAACCCCCCAAATGTAGATAATCGAGAAAACAAGAACAACTGAAGTAGCACAAGGGATGAGGAGTATGCAGACCTTTGCTGTGACACGTATAGGTACTCACAGATATCCACTCCTTCGGATTCTCTTAGAGTGGGGGCTACGCCCGCAGCCAGCGGGTCTAATTGATGGGGGGCCCAAGTAAAGGGCGCCACGCAGAAAGGAAAACGAGGTTGGTTATTTTTAATTGTCACACGGGGGGGGGGACAGTACCCGGGGCAAAGTGGACAACGACGCCACAAGAGAATCGCTAGCGGGAGGGCAGCAACCCGAAAAACACCGAGGTGCAGCTCCTAAAGGACGGGTGGCCGAGTCCACACCAGGACCAGAGACAGGAGAGAAGGTCAGCAGCTGCACAGGTGAAGTCAAACGGAAAGAGGTCACACAGGGTTAGCGCGTCCGCCCGCCGCGCGGGCCACTTGCTCCGAGGAAAACTGAGGGGACGGAAATAAGAAAACCACAACCGCGATAGGTAGATCTACCCTCATGGGCCATGGGCACAGCACATGAGAAGCAGAGGGCGAAGGAACTGCCCAAGAGCTCAGAGACAGAAAGAGTGACAAGGCACGAACTGGCCAAGATGACAAAGAAATGCGACGCACGCAAGGGCCGAAGCGCACAGCGCCTCCAAATCCTAATGGAAGAAGTCTTGGGCAGGACCACACAAGCTGTTCCGGACATGGCCGTCCAGCCCAACTAATAACGTGGGAAGAGTACTCAGCACCGGGAGCGAAATACAAGATTCAGATATATGGTGGTATAGAATAGGCAGACAGGTAATATAGCGGTTTATCATGTGTATAATCTCAGCAGACAATGACACAAACACTCACGACGCATTTGTCACTTTCCAAAAAGTCATTTATTTGAGAATGATTGGAGTGATTGCTGCTGAAAAGATCCCCCTGGCAACGGACACGAGGGGCTCTCCGCTCATCAGCAGGACTAAAACAATCATCGTTAATAATTTTCATTAAATAAGTTTTTATATTTACATCTTATACAAATCATTATTCCCTGTGATCCTGCAGGTGCCCCCCCCCACCCCCCCCCCCACGGGTCTAGTGGCCGGGAATCCGTCAACAAGGATTTACAGGGGATTCCAAATGCCAGCACAAGGTAGTTTTGTTCCTTGTGAAAAATCATCACTGGGGGCATGTCAGCAGATTTACACATATTTCCATATACTTTATGATATTTCTATTTTTGGTGAAATATTCCTGAAAAGTGCGAAATTGGTAAAATATTTTCACCTGCTCGGTTTGGAGTAAAAGCCTAAAAGATGAGGCAACACATAGACACATTTTAGAATAGAGGTGTGACGCCCCTTTAAGAGCCTAGAAGGCAGCGGTGTTAAAAACAGATGTGACATAGTTAAAAATTCCCTTTAAGTCACTCCCCCTTTAGTGCAGACCACGCCCCCTTCTAAGACTTCTGATTTCAGAGTATTGATAGGTGTAGACAGTCCTCATGTCCGTTATTGTTAGGAAGGCAAATAGGTGGAACCGTGTCACATGACTAAGCGTCGACTCCTCCCCCATCCAGGTCTGTTGGGTATTTTGCATATTGAATGATCCTCCATGTTCCCCCTCGGAGCAATGGGATTTTCCCTGAAATTCTCTTCTAACAACTGTCTGATTATGGTCGGTATTTTTTTACAGACAAAACAAAAGCCAAAAATTTAAAAAATAGTCAATACCGAATCTGCAAATGTAATAGAGCAGAATATAACAGTGTGTTATTATGTATCAGTGTTATCCAGAGCAAATCCAGCCACGTCCTCTAATGCAGTGGTCCCCAACCCAGGGACCGGCTGTAAGAATAAATGTTCTCCAGGGACCGGTGGGTGTCATAGCCAAAAATGTATATATTCTTGTACATAGGGGGCAGTATTATAGTAGTCATATTCCTGTACATAGGGGGCAGTATTATAGTAGTTATATTCTTGTACATAGGGGGCAGTGTTATAGTAGTTATATTCTTGTACATAGGGGGCAGTATTATAGTAGTTATATTCTTGTACATAGGGGGCAGTATTATAGTAGTTATATTCTTGGCATCTTTCAAATAACTGATAACATTAATCCTGTTATGGCGCAGCTCATGGAACTACAATGGGATGAGATATGGAAAGGAAAGAAAAATCAAAGCCTGGAATGTTCTAATCATAACAATGCTGGAAACATATGTTACAACCATAAATCCATACTGTCCACACATACACAAGTATACATACATATGTTAGGACTGTGACATGGGAAGCCGTGTGAGAGTCCATAGATGTGCTACTGCCTCTAAGACAAAGCAAAGACGCTCAATACAATATATGTATATACAGTATAACCATCCTTACACTGGGCAGTATTATATTAGTTCTTTTTTGTACATAGGGGGTAGTATTATAGTAGTTATATTCTTGTACATAGGGGGCAGTATTATAGTAGTTATATTCTTGTACTATAATACTGCCTCCTATGTACAAGAATATAACTA